>JAGFMF010011823.1:9992355-10020952 GCA_019455555.1 Galemys pyrenaicus
GAGGGAGAGGGAGAGAGACCCAAGACAGCAGTTGCCAATTCCTTTGCTCACAGGCAGCACCCCTGGCCAGCTTAGCATGGGAAGAGAGAAGGGCCGCACTATAAGAGAAGGGCAGGCAATGACATGAGGAACAAGAGAAACATCAAAAGAACAAGAGTACAGATACAAAGTCTGTGAAAAAAACTGACCTCACCACAATGAAGACGGGGTGGGAGAGATGATTCAAGTGTGCATAATAAAGCATCACACCCAAGAGACCGGGTGGGATAACATTTTATCAAACTGACCAGAGTTCCCTCATCCTGCTCCCATTGCAGTGACTTCCCCCTCCCCTGTCCCATAAGTCAGCTGCATTCATTTGGATCAGGAGCAACAGTCACTGGTCCCAGAGAAAGGGAGAATGGGAAAGAACAGAAAAGTCAACTCTCTGCTTTTGGATTTCTAAAGATATGGTCTAAACCTATAGCAGAGACCACAGACTTAAGGGAAGTTGGGTTTTCATTACCCACTGCACGGTCCTGGTACAGACTCGATGTTTAAGAACACGTACCCAAAGATGGATCCAGGTAGCATGGTGCAGCAAAGATGGAAACCAAAGAGAAGCTTCTCTGCCTTTGGACTCTAGGACGTTTGCCTTGCTCCGCAGAGCTTCAAAGGGGTGCTGGGTGGAGCACTGGATCCTTGCATTTGGGAAGAGGGCTGCACAGAGTGCACAGATGTGATCCTAAGTTTCGAGAGAGGGACTGAAGACACTAGCTATGACCATCTCAGGAGCACCAGGCAGTACTGAAGATGAAGAGCGCCCCCCTGCCAGAAGCCCCACCTTACAATGTAAGCCCCAACTTACAATGTCCATGGAGAAAAAGTAATGGGGACCTAAATACAATTAGCTTGTGAAGGTACAGAAAAATAAAGTGAGTTATGTTTTAGCTCATACAATCACTTGGATTTTAAAAATCTTACCTGCTACATCATCATGAAGTTAAATTAATACTAATATCTCAAACTTATACTGAATGAGGTGAACTGTATGTCTAAGTGCAGACTTCTAAGATCATAAAAGGAAGCAGATCTCTCTCGAAGGACAGTAGAACCTTTTCTTTACTCTTCCCTTCATATTCCAGTTTTGTGAACCAAAAAAGCTGGAGGCCCCTCCACACGTCACTCCGGGTAATCCTATTTAGAGTAATTTGCTCCCATGTGTTGGTCATGACTCATTAGATAAAAACACTTCCGTTAGCCTCATGTAGATATTAGAAGTCCGCATCACCTCAGGTCAAGCCTCAAATGAAAGGAACACAGAGGTGATGCAATTATACTGACTTCAGAGCAGATGGTGGTTTCCTGGAGGGAAATGGCACATAAAATACACAATGAAAAACTTGAGAAATTTTCGCTGGCAGACATGGCAATAAAATCAACACAAAGCAATTAATTCACAGAGTCGGTGCAATGTGGAAAAGTATTAGGGAAAACAAGGGGTGCCTGCCACCCTGATGTGGGTTCCTGCTAGACTTGGACCAGGAAGGACATTTGATGAGGGGCAGGTCTGCATACATGCAGCATGTAAATCTCAGTTAACAAACCTAGTTGTAGGCAAGGCGAGCTTATTTTTCTATAATTTAATATATATAATGAACCCCTTTCTTTCAGTCAGTAGGAACTTAACATCCATCATTTCAGGATTCCAGCCCTTTCCCTGGGATGGCCCCATATAATGCCCAGGTTCAGGATGTGGAGAGCATCTCACATGAGTAGACATCACTCTTCACAAGCAAATCTTCTTAGAGAGGACGTGGACACTTGCATGACCTTGCTAAGTCGCCCCTCACATGGGCATTTCACAGTGACTTTGGATGTGGTGCTAGATCAGCTAACTCTCAGGTCACTCTTGGGTAACTGTGATGCTTCCATGCCACCTGGAGCTATGGAAACTTGGTAGGGCCATCCACAGCCATTTGTCACATTTGTGGCATTCTTGGGTACAAAAGAATCATTCCATAGCCCCAGGATTCTCTCCCCACGTCTTTTATTCACAGGTCTACTCTGAGGCTTTATCAAATGCTGATTGCAGGACAGAACAGACCTCCACACTTAATGGGGTCTTTATCCTCCCTAGAGTCTACTGGAGAAAGTAAACTCGGGTCTCCTCTGTACCATCATGCCCAGATCTATCTAGAGTTTCTGTTGTAGAACATTCTCCCTGCTTTATGACAGGAAGGGATATAAGTTCAGATCTTCTCCATCAAGGACTCCTCACTTCTAAGCTCCTCTCTTCTGATTTCCTGGCTGGTAGACAGGGGTGTGGCACTTGATACTAGAGTGGAGGAACAGTGTGAATTAGGGAAGCTGCTTGGTGATTATTCATCATTTCTTTTGACACATCTGTTATACATATTCCAGTTCTCCAGTTCTTCTGTTCTCTTGAGACTACAATATTATAAACTAAAAGGCTAAATTGACTGTACGAGCTATTGGCTTTCTGTGAAGTCATTGCTTCTCTGAGACAATGATACTAACTCACTGGGAGAAGGATGACAAGGCCGAAGGGAAGCTTTGAAAGAAAACAAAACTGTCCAGTTAGATATTCCACCCACAGATATGCTTCTCTGTTCCCCAGTTCACTCCTTGGCTAAGATTAGTCACATGGGACTACATCAAACTAAAAACTTCTGTCCTTTGAAAGAAAATGTTGCTAAGACATAAAGATACCCTACTGAAAGGGAGAAAATATTTGCACACCATACATCTGAGAAGGGCCTACTCTCTGAGATCTACAAAGAATTCACACTACTCAACAAAAAGAAAACAAATACCCCAGTCAAAAAATGGGCAGAAGAGTTAAATAGGCTCTTCTCCAATGCAGATGGCCAACAGGCACATGGAAAAATGTTTGTCACAACTTATAATTAGCGAAGTGCAAATCAAAACCACAATGAGATACTACCTCACACCTGTGAGAATGACCTATACTAAAAAGACCAGAATCAACAAGTGATGGCAAAGGTGTGGAAAAAAAGAATCTTCTTACACTGTTGGTGGGAAAACAGACTGGAAAACAGTATGGAAGTTTCTCAAAACATTAAAAATTTACTTAAATCTAAGTCATTTGGACCTTCCAAATGACCCAGAAATTCTACTCCTAGCTATCTACCCAAAGAATAAAAAAAAAACACTAATTTGAGGGAAATGTGTGCTCTTGTGTTCACTGTAGCACTATCTACAATACCAAGATATGGAAACAAACTAAGTGTCCAAGAACAGATGGGTGGATAAGAAAGAGATAACTCTTTTCCATTTATACTCTTCTTTCCAAGAGAATTCACATTAAAGCAGGAACAATATTGTTTTTCAAACTACCATGTAGTGAACACAGGCAACAGACAACGAGAAGTGGCATAAATGCCCCAACCAATCCCCCACACAGGCCACAGACCCATGAGCTTCACACAGCATTGTCTTTTTGAAATATTCTTTTTTTTCTCTCTTTCATGTCCTTAAGCTTCCAACTTTGGTAAGTTGTTAAGTAAGTGTACTTACTTTTTGATTTGGTCAGGGTCTTAAGGATCTTACTGCTATGATCAGACCTAATCCTACAAGAGGGCACTAATGAAGGAGCTCAGACAATAAATGGTCTCTACAAAAAAAGAAAAAAAGAAATAAAAAGGGGGAGAAGAGCTGTGGGCCAGTGAGCCATAGTCTACAGATAGTTTTTGTGGGCTTAATAGAATGAGGTTAGACTGAGGACCTTGGCATATACATATTGGGTAAACAAACATCAATTTGTCTACCAAAGTGCCTCCAAATTACAAATGAATAAAATTGAGTTGTCTTGGGATCTGAATTATTTGGCTTTAAACTTGGCTAACAGTACCATTAACTATTGATCTGTATATTTATGATGGTTTAGAACAAGACTTTGATGGACGCTACTAGAACCTTGACCAGAAAGTCAATAAGTCTTCTAAAACAACCTTACCCATGTATTATACATGCAATCAGTGGCAAGATTTCATTGAGTGCATTTCCCAGCCGGGTTTCAATTCACCAACTATACATAATATTGAAAACCTCCTATTAAATCCAGGGCATTTAAATTTCTAATTATCTGACCATTATACATTACCTTAAACCTGATGACTAAGGACTCTGTGACACTAATGTGCTAATAAAAAGAAAGTGTGAATCATTTTCATATGTTCCTTTTTCTGGGAAATGAGTAAGAGCCTCTTGTGTTCAAAGTTTATTTCAAAACCAGAATAATTGAAAACATTTCTCTATCCAGAAAATCTAATGAAGATGTTCTTATGCTAAAGCAGAAATGTGGGAAAGCCTAATGGGGCAGGGGACCTTAGTGACTTGGAGAGGGGAAAGTCTGGATGGAGCAGGACAAAGCTGCTATGTTCCTCCGCAGGGCCCTTGAGCACGAGTTTTCTCTCAACCTTTCCATCTTGCCCATAGTCACATTTTTCTTTTATCCACCAGACTTCCTGTCTCCTTGCTGAGATAGAGTCCTCCCAAGGTCTAGTTTTCTATAAATACACAGCCCTGAAAGATTGACTTCCATCATTACCATATTTTGGATATAAGTCTGTCTCATGAGACTAAAGACACTTTGCAAGTTGGGGTGTTTGTACAAAATGGAGCAACAGACCTTCTTGGATGTCTTAGGCTGGGGACCTAACATGAACCTCACTCTATGCCACACCCTGCTCAGTCCAGCTTGCAAATAATCCTCTCCATGAACATACAATGACCTTTAAAAAGATCTTTCCACACAATCTAGAAAAAGGCCTAGCAAACTATTAACAAACATATGTATAATAAACATAGGAGCTCATCAGTAATTAAAAAAACCCAGTAAATTCAAATGAAATGAAGATGCTTTTGTCTGTGAATTTGGGAAAGGAGTTTAGTAATTATAACACTGGAGTCCTCGTTGGAATGCTTTAGGCTGCAGTAATGGAACAACCAATCAAACCTCTCAAACAACATGAATAATATATTATTTCATATGAAAAGAAGCTCTAGGGAAGAATGGCTCGTGCACTGATTAATTCAGGGGTTCAACAGCATCATCAAGCTCCCATTTTTCACTGGCTTGCATAGCTCAAAAGTCTTACATGCAGACATGACAATGTCCAGTTAGTGAATGGAAAAAGTTTCTCTCTAGCGTCTCCTTAGGAATGAAGAAATTACCCAGTAAACCTTACACATTACTGCATTAGCCAGCGCTGAATGACATGGTCACCTCTAACCAATCACCATCAGGAAAAATTATATTGTCAGTATCAGTTTAGACTAACTTAGATTTGTTCCCAGAGGAAGCATGGACATCTGATCAATAGGAAACATGATTCTTGATAAGGCAATTGTAGTGTTTACTCTGGCTGCCAATAGAGAGACCATATGCATGACTGGGAGAAGTTTTGGAGTGTGATTTGGCAGTGTATATATCTATATATAATATAGATCAAGATGCTTACAGGTGTACACATCCTTTAACATAGTCATCCCATGTCTAGGGGAAAATGATGAATACCTAAATGCAAATAAAGATTTATATTTACAGATGTTTATAGTAATACCCTTTATAATAGAATAAAAAAAGAGAAAACCAATTTTATGGTCCAATAACAGAGAAACAATTATATAATTATATATATATCCATTTGATGGACCACTCTAAAGTGATGCTTACAAAGAGTTTTGAAGTACATGAAGAAATGCTCATATTATGAGAAAAGCAGATTTCAAATTGTATTATAACAACACATAAAAAATTAATAGTAACTTTCTCAACATCAACTATGAGCT
Source organism: Galemys pyrenaicus (assembly GCA_019455555.1). Lineage (NCBI taxonomy): Eukaryota > Metazoa > Chordata > Mammalia > Eulipotyphla > Talpidae > Galemys > Galemys pyrenaicus. Next base: position 9,998,173 of record JAGFMF010011823.1, read on the forward strand.
AAGAACTTACTATCTCAACACTCCCAGAATCTAGATGTTCTTACACCCACTTTGCAAAACAGGGCAACCAGGGTTCAGAGATGATCAGGAGATTTCCCAGAATCACCCAGCTAGTAAAGGACAACTCAGCAGAGTGAGTCGGGGGGGGGTCTCTGTGATTGCTTGAAACTCGCCCTCACAACTTAGGGCAGTCCTCTTCTTTTCCTTTGTTCTGTTGTCCCTTCCTCACTGTGGATAAATAATATATTCACGACTATTGCTGCAGGGATGGGCTATGCTTCAGAGGGATAGCTAACACACAACTATATAGTGGAAATGAATAAGGACAACTTGTCAGGGCAAACAGGAAGGTGGGAGAAGGAGGAAGGGAGGTTTGTGGCATGGCTTTACTGAGGACTAGAAGTGACTATTGACAAACTGACCAGAATTCCTTGATATCCTTTGTTTAGCTGAAATTATTCTCCAAACTCACAAGTCTTGCTGTCATGGGTACTCCATTCCAATTTGCCAAGATCTTCTTTTAGGCCCCAGATGCTTCTTTGGATATTAGCTCCTCATCTAATTCATATGCTAATCAGAAATCCTTTCTGCAATGGCTGGCCGGATCAGGAGAGGATAGAGCACATGTGATCACAGGGACAAAGTAGAGACTGAAAGGTCAGTGAATGATGGGGGTGGGGAGCCAATGTATTGGAGATCACACATTATATCTTGGACAATATTCACAGCCCCCTCCCAAGAAAAAATAATAAAGGAAAGATAATCTTCTGGACATCTGGTTCTGTTGTTTTTCACATCCATGCTTTCTCTGCTAACCCACATCCACTTTGGACCCCTGTTACATGCACTGGCTGCAGACACAATCTGTTGCTGCAGAATTGATCTAAATGTAGACAGATTTTGTTTTAATATTTAGCCCATGACCGAGAGAAACCTCCATCAGGCCTTAGTGCTGTATTTTTGCCACCATTTCCATGCTGGAGTTGAGAGCCCTGCTGACACAGTGCGAGGGTTATGGAATGATTAGTATCCCCAGATCCCCCAGCTCCCTTGTTTGTTTGAGAAATGCAAGAATAAAACCACCATGCAAGAATAATGAGCATCACATCTGATTTCAGAAAATCCATTAAAATAACAAATCAGAAATGTTTTCAATAAAACCCTTGATAAGAATCATGTAAAATACGTCTAATATTTCACATCAAGCAATGCATTCAAAATGGGGAAAGAAGGAATTCTTATGTGGCCAAATTGTCCTCTGGGGTTTCTTTACATGATGTCCTCAGCTGACATGGTAACACCCTGACCACCTGAGTCCTTGGCTTGGAGCCTTCATCACCAAAGCCCTTTAAGTCATCAGCCCAGATATCATGAGAAACAGCGTAACAGTTTGTTGGCTCCTTCCACAAGTATGAAGGAATATTCTTTGGAGTTTAAAAAAGTAAGATTATTTCTGGACTCCAGACTCCAGAGATGTCTCCTGTTCCTGCCCTTGAGGTGAACTCTGTCAGCACCAGCAAGAGTATTGCCAGGACAGAGTCTCAGCTCTGTAAGCTTGTGGAGGCAAGGTAGTAACCAGAAGAGGGGGAGGTAGGTAGAGCCGACAGTAAGAGCAAACTAGGTTTAGGAACTTACCCAGGGAGAAAAGAGAAGACAAGCTCTGTTTTCAGATGTAAGAGATATGTTTAGGATCAGGAATAGGGGACAAAGCTAAAAGATTATAATGATGGGGCAGAAGGCAGGGAGAAAGACTGGAATGAATCCTGAGGTTTCTCTAAAGCTCTTTCTTATCATATGGTACCTATGAAAGCATAAACATGTTCCACTGATTTTAAAGCCCAGAAATCTTGGAGATCTTCAAAGCCATACACAAGGGGCCAGGTGCTGGGTATTCAACATAGAAAAGGTTGAAAGGGTGGCTACTCTTATCTAGAAGTTATTCCATTTATCCTTATACTTCTGGTCTCTCTGAGGTAGTTGTGAGATAAAATGTAGGGTGACAGAAGACAGTAATGAGCAGTACATTTAGAACCTGAGTTGAATAAATAGTCTGTCAACTCTGGCCTACATAAGTTGTCACCATCAGTGACATTTTTTTGATATTTCACCTCAGGAAGGTGTGTTGTCATAAATGACTGCTGTTCCTGATGTGTCTCTGGTTGTGAGGTGAATGGAATTACCAGGTGTGGAAACTGCTCCCTGTGGGATCTATTGAAAATGAGCACCGAGGACTTCATTTACAACACACAGGGTTAAGAAACACACACAGAAAAAAGGAAGAAAGGCTAGGAGGTAGGAAGGCACAGCTTTATTGCCGTGAGAGTGGTTCTTGACTGCCCAGCTGGTGCAGTCTGCCTAAAAGAAGACTGTCATTAGTATTGCAGTTTCCTTCCCCACTCTTTCCTCTGAGGATAGTTTATCCTTGCTAGACAAATTCTTCTAGAATGTTTCTGTTGGATCAGAAAGCAGATGTTAGTGTAGAACTATTAGGAAATTCCAGAGTGGTACAAGGAGGATTGTGAGGACTTCTAGAACGTGGTATCACCACTACGCACAACAAAGAGCTAATAAAGAGGGAGATGGGGAGACTGAAAGCTCTGTGGACTAGGGTACAACTGGTGTTCTGTTTTGCTTTGCCAGTGAGGTCTTGAGTAACCAAAAATTTGAGTCCAGTATTCTACAGAATTGGGAAAACAAAGAAAGGGATACCTGATGTTGTCATTAAAGTTCTCTTTCCTTTTTTTTTTAGACTTTATTTATCATGCAAGAGCTGGGGTACAGGCCAGAGGCACAGGGTTTGGGGTGAGACAGCAGAGACAGAGTGAGGAGCAGAACAGGCAGATGGACTGAAATACACTGCTGAGAGGGGCAGCAGGCGAGGCAGGAGAGGTCTGCTGCACCATGTGGATCCTCTCCCTGGCCAGGGATTGAGCTCACACTGCAATGGCTGTGGAAGCCCCACAGTGCGGCACTCAACCCCTTGCGCCACCAAAGAGGTGATTTCTTTAAGACATACAAGAAAAAAATAAAGTTCCTTCCTGGGTAGAACTTTAAACATGCCTTGTCTCTGAGACTAGACCATGGTCATGGTCTCACTATAAAAGTGAGACCTTGTCATGTTTCAACTATAATATTAACAGACTGATCTTAGCAAACTCACTTGACTATCTGAGCCTCAATTTTCTTCTTTGTGAAGTAGAGGGGGCAGACATTTCTGGATTATGTTCCTTAGGAATTTCATGAAAATTATCTGGGGAAACAAAGTATCCAAACTCACATACCTTTTGAAAACAACGGGTTGAACCAATTTTTACCAATTTGGTTGTTCAAGGGCTTCTGAGACTCTTTAAAGGTGAGGCAACGTGACTTAGGAACTCACATGACTTAGGAACTCACATCATTAAGGTGGCACAAAAAAAAATGATACTACAAAAGCAGCAGAGGTTGAAATTTCTGAAAAAAGGGAGATGAATTCTCCCATTTCCTCTCTGTAGATAACTATTAGAACTCTCTTCATGCTTTGAAAACCCACTGCAGGAATATGGCGAGGCAGGAGTCTTGGGATTTCTAGAATCCAGAATCAAACCTTCACAGGATGGCCACGTGAACGGACTGTAGTGACGTTTACCTGCTGCAGGACACCACGGCTTATGGGCAAGTCTAACCAAGTGGAGCCACGCTAGAGCCCAAACGGATCAGGGCAGGAGTCGACGTGTGTACTTTGTGCACGTCCTGCTAGAGTTTCTTTCCCTTCTTAGGAGTTGGTCAGAGGCCACTCCACAAGATAAACCAGATCCCCAGTGGCTGTCATGGAGCAGTTTTCACCCACTGAAATACTTCTTATCAAAAGTGATTTTTTTTAAAGCATGTATTATGTAGTTTTCTCAGCTGTAAAATCTGCCAGATAATCAGACACAATTACTCTCCTCATTTGCTCCGGGGAAAGATCTTGTTTCTAGCATGCTGAGAGCCTGGCTGAATCTAACACATCAGATCCTGCACCTCCCTTGTACACTGCCTTGTAAACTCATGCCCTTAAAGGAGGCAATTCCATCACAACATTAAAACAGCAACTGGGGAAGCAAAGCTCTGTGGCCGAGACTCACCCAACCAGATTGCATTGCTATTTTTATCCCGTGAGCTGAGCATATTGAAGGAATACAGAATTACTTTTGTGATTAAACGTGGCCAAAAACCTTGCAAGTGTTAATCTCTGGAAATCTGTTACAAATTGGATGGCAAGCACCAGCAAACTGCTATTTTTTAAATCTAAAAATAATTCTCTGTGTTCTTGTGTGTAAGTAATGCAGCAGAAAGAAAAGAAATTTTAATTGGTTGGAGCGGTTTGGTTTTTAGCAGTTCTTCAATTCCTAAATATAATAATGGGTATGGTTTTCTCCAACCCCTCATGTGTAGAGAAGTCGGGGTGCGGTGGGTGGGGAGGGTTCTGTTGCATTAACACATCCTAGTCATTCTGGCCCAGAGAGCATGACTCTGGAAGCTGAATTCCTACAATTTCACTTTTTGAGAATACAGGAGGTTATGACAGGACTTGAATGAGACACAGACAAAACTGGGCTGACAGAGCAGCTCTGTTCGAACTAGTGAATGCATTGGCCATGGAAAGTCAGTATTAGCCTCACTTCCTCAGGCCCTGTCCCTTTGGAAATCAGTTCTGTCATGGAAGACAGTGGAGTTTCCCAATCAGAGTCTGTGTAGAGTGACAAGTGCCAAACCTTGGAATCAAGAAGGGACACCATTGCCCACCAGCCAAGCCCTGACCCTTCACACTTATTTCTGAGCACTCACTCCAGGATCCAACACCACATTCATGCTTCAGTCTCTGTCCCTGTCAAGGAGCTCACTCTTGGTTCAGTTTCCTTTTGGTTTGGGTTGAGACCCCAGGCCATCTCATACCCATCGGTGATTTTCCTACCCCTTCCTTCAAACACACTCAGTATGTCTGGTCTCTGTTCCTGGGCCCCTATTCTATTTCCTCACCACACTCTGGTTCTGGGCCTGTATTAACTTCTTGGCTGAGACCTGAAAACCCCCTTCACTTTGCCAGCCTCCTTCCCCTAGAGCTTGGCCCTATTTTCTCACTCCATCTTGCAAAGGGAATCCTGCTCAATCTGCATAGACTCTCTTGATTCCTAAAAATGAGAACCTCCACCGCCCACCTAAAACCTTCTGCCAGGCCTTACCTGTCAGATCACACCTGTGGGAAAGCTGCATCTTTCAAGAATAGCCTGGTAATTAAATGTGGGCTTCAAAGCTACTCTGCATTTTCTGTATTAAATGGTATTTTTTAGGACTTTCACAGGGTAGGTTTTCTTTATGGAGTTCCAGCTAATAAATGCACAAAGGTTAGCAGAATCAGAAAATGACCACTTTGGAACCCCCAATGAAGCAATGATTCTATTCTAGGAAGTGATTAATGACTACTCAAAACATTAAGCACAGTTTTGATGGGAAATTTTATAATGGACGGATTAAGTTGACAACACTTGATTTGACTGATGAGTCTTAAAGGCACTAATGGAAAGACAGCCAGATATTATGAGCCTTCTGATGATTTCAATGGGAAGTTCATAGCCCCACCTATAAGGTATCCTTTTAAAGAAATGACTTTGGACCTAATTAAGATTAGCATAAATACTGGTTTACAAAATTATGGAGACTAGAGGAATATGTTAAATGACATTATAGGGACTCATCTAAATTGTTAGGTTCTATCCAGTTTCTTAAATAAAAAAGGTTGATTAGTTATTACACATTTAAAAAGACTCAAGACTATATCAGCCAAATGGAACAGAGAGCTGAAAGTGCTTTGTAAGTGGCCAAGATATTATTATGACTGTCACCCTACACATCAGCCCCACTCCTTAAGTCTGGGAAATCCACTATTAAAGTTCAAAATCTCTACACACGTTTTTAGAAGCTTGTATATAGACTGTTTGAAGAATCTTGGACATAAGAGGAAAACACAATTTCTAATGGACAGGGGGAAGCCATGATAAACAGGTGATAAAACACCGAACCTGAAACACTCATCTGTGAGTGAAAACACTCACCTGAATCATTAAATCGGACAACACACACAGTCCAATCAGATCATAAGATCTAAACCTTCACACACTTTTCAAAAACCTTCTGATCACAGAAGGAATCGCATGACAAAATATACACACCCAGATATATGGGCTTAAAACAGTATGACAACGTTATATGTTTGTATGTGCACACGTATATGTTGGCAAAATTATAAACATGTTTGTATATATACATGCCTTGTAGCTATTAATAGATAATAAATCTTTTTATTTTCCTCTCTCTCAAGTAAAATCTTATAGAGTGAAATGTTGACTGTGGGGCACTCATGGCAAATAAACTCATCCAGCTACAGGCGGTGCCCCCCAAAATCAAGATTTTACCTCTTCACTTACCAGTTTTAGCTTGGCTTTCTAGGTGGAGAGCTTTCTAAAATATGCTTCATTTTCCCCTTGCATCTTAAAAAAAGAATATCAAACACATCCTTAGAACCCTGAGACTTTCATTATGAACATGATAATAAGAGGGTGTAACATATGTCTCTAGAGTTTGAGAAATTCGAGGTGCTGGCCACTTTCCAATGAAGGAAATAGTCTTGGTCTGCTGAGCTCTCTGAAACTTTATTTCCACGTTTTATAGGTTTTATTTCTACTCCATTGGTTCAACCTGCCTCTTTAGTATTGGCTACCTGGTCATCTATTCTACTTGCTCCTTCTAATCTTCTTTATAACTAGATAATTTAGTTGATTTCTGGGCAAAGTAAGAGTTAAGTGTCTGTGCTGAGCACCAACAAAATTCTTGTGTAGGTACAGCATATGACCTTGAGTACCTGGACTTTGTAAACCCTATTTTTTCTGCTGAGAGGCCTTTTTGTTGTTGTTGCCTATCAAGTTCTTAGCTATGTTTCAAATAAGTGATAGAGTCTGCCAAAAAATAGATTGTTCAGAAATACAAGATAAAAATGTATCCTTGGAGTGTACTTGAGTAGGGGTTTCCATTAACTCCTTTTAGGGAAAATATGACTTATTCCCATGGAAAAGTGAATATAGCTTTTCATAAATTCACAATGAACCTCTATAACACCATTATGTTGAGACCCCATGCTCAGATTACAAATTGCCCTTTAAAAACGAAAACAGATTTAATATCTCTCTTAGACTGTGTGTGAATAAATTTGCTGTACATACCGGACCCTTGACAAATGGAAGTCTACAATAACTATATTTAGGACTCCTTCACATACAAATACCTGGCAGTAATATGAGCACTTAATACTCTTGAATGATTTTCTGACTTAAGAGAATTTTCCTGGTCTAATTGGAGTGATTCTTAGCTATCGTTAGAGTAAGACTGTGAAATTGATTTTTATGAAGTACCTGATTGAAATCTATTATTTTAGCCCTCTGACCCTGCACAAATCTCACCATCTCACTCTCTGTATGCATCAACACAGGTCCCCAACATAACAGCACGTAATGTCCTTAATCTCTATCACTCTCCATTAGGTCTTGGGCCCCTCGGTTCATCGAGACTAGATAGTTTAAATGCTTGAATGATACTCAAAACTCTCAGGTCCTCTCCATAATAACCACTAGTGACTTCTACTACATCAGACTTCAGTTCTTTTCTCAATTACAATAGGTTTTCCTTGCTCCTTACAATCCAAAGTGGAGCATCTGTGCATAGCACGATGGATATATGGCTTAAAAGCACCAGCTAGGTAATCTCTAGGCTTTTCTTAGCTCAGCAGCTCAAATGCACACAGAATCATGAGTGCATTACTACAGGAAAAGGCATTTCCATCTAAAAATGAAATACCCACTAATACATCCTTACAGCACCCTCTCCTCTCCACACACTGGAAAAATCGCAGGAGGGATCTGAGCTGGTTTGATAAGGCCAAATTCCTTTGAATTATGGTGGATACCCTAGCTACTATTAGTGTAAGTCAAACAAATGTATAATAGCCACCATCACAAATATCTTTTAAAATGACAAACATTGGGCGCTCTCTGCTCCTCCCAGGTACCATCTACCTGGGAGTCATTATTCTCTTTTTCCTAAATAAACTTTTCTTTTCAAGACAAAAAAAGAAATGACAAATATCTTTATAGCAACAATCTGTTCCCAATTTGTGAAAGCTGAAATTCTTATATTTCCTGCGTCATTGGCTTATTCCTTAGATATTGTTTTTACTCACATTTTAATAAAGTATCAGTAGGATATGGGAAGATAAAAATTGCAAATGTTTCCTGTTTTCAGAATCAAGAGTATTCTCATCATCTCAATTCAAAAAGAATTAGCACTTTCGCATGTACCTTTCTGTATATATCAAACAAAGTTAAAAGAATTTACCTTTTAAGATCTTTAGAAAATACAGAGTGATAGAATGTTTTCAGGGATTGGATATTACTTATTCAAAGTACCTTGGTTAATGAGATCAAGGTAGAAATTTGACTTCAGTGGAACCCATGGCCATAGTCTTAACCCATTCACTTCAAAAACATACATTCTATTGTTACTGAGCCAATGAGTCTTAGAATTCATTGACTATTAAGGTCAGAACAGCCTACATCAGTAGGAGCCAATTTTAGATGGAGAACAAGTGGCCATAAAGATGAGTGGTTAAGCATAGGCCATGACGTCTGATAGATCTAGGTTCAAATCCATCTCCACCATTTAACATTTGGGTGCCCTTTGCTGTGATATTTAACCTTTTCAACATTCATTTACTTCATCTATAAAATGGAGATGATAAGAGTGTACCTGAGTTTAATGCAGAAAGACATTCCAGGTATTAGAAACAGAATGGGTTTAATACAGGGAAATAATGCTTATAAAATTGTAAGGTGGGCTACAATAGTGGAAGTGAGGGGAGCCACGAATGGACCATGAACTTCAAGAGCATGCCAACTGTGCTGACATTCAGAGGCCACAAAGCTGCTACTACTGCAGCCACAGCTTCTTCTCACCACACAAAGCCAGTGGCCAAACATTCCAGTGTAGGGGAAAATGTTTATTTTCCATCTTCATGATGCCGAGAAGAAAAGGAGAAAAATAAAATAGTTCCCTCTTCATTTGGAAGCACGTTTAAATGTCACACTACCAAGTAGTCACAGTCAAATCTCAAAGGGGGAAGTACTGTTAAATATTCTACACCAGAACTTTAACTATGATCTCTCCTATCCCCAGGATTTTAAATCCCTGATCATCAAGAGATCTCCTAACAGACGATAGGGTAAAGTTGAGCATATTTGATTTTCTCTCTCTCTCAAGATTTAACAAAATTTAGCAAGGAAAAAAAATATCACGGTAGTACTGAAAACAGTAAGAGTGCCATTAGCAGATCGGATCTTTTATGAGTTTCCTGAAGAGAAAATGGGGATTGTATGGATGGATAAACTGGAGCAATAGAAAAGAAATCTGGAATATGTAGAGAAAGCTTGGCAAGAAGGAGAGCTGTTCTTCTGGCAGAGAAGAGGGCTGTTTTCTTGGCAGAGCCAGGCTCCATTTGGGGCAGCCGAGGCAAAGGATGTTCTTCCTACTTCTTGGCATCTGCCTTCCTCCTGTTCCCCACCTGGCCCAGAGACCACAGGAAGTCCTAGTAAACAGAACGGGAGGCTTGCCTGAGAAGGAGCCATGGCAAGAGGCAGAGCTGACCCTCAGGGACTCGGATGTCTAAATAGAGAAGGAAAAAAGGCTCCATCTAAATGGAGATTCACTGACCACTTCATACACCACAAATTCAAGGGTGAAGTCTGGTTCATTTCTGCAATTTGGAAATGTTCTCCATACCTGTGCCCAAAGTGGGGAATGAATAAAAATGGTTGTTAGACCACCATATTATCACCTTCAGTGCCTCATTATTTTATGCTACTATTTTTCCATGGCAATCAGCTAAGTATAAGTTTTATATTTTTACTTTTTTTTAAAGATTTATTTATTTATGCATACAAGCACTGGGGTACAGGCCAGAGGCGTGGGGATGGTGAGAGAATCCACCAGACAGAGCAGGATGCAGAACAGGCAGATTGACAGAAACACACTGCTGAGGGGAGCAGCGGGCGAGGCAGGAGAGGTCTGCTACGCCATGTGGGTCACCTCCCTGGCCGGCAGCAGGGATCGAACTTGTGCTGCAGTGGCTGCGATTTGCTTCATAGTGCGTTGCTTAACCCACTGCGCCACCAGGGCGGGCCCTATATTTTTACTTTTAAACTTCAAGTAAGACAGTTCATGTGAACCCAATTTGATCATGAACCTATGTCCCATCACAGGATTCAGACACTTTAATCTTTCCACTGGGATTTCCTGCCAACTGGGTTGCTTAATACTGAGCCCCAAGTTCCAGAAGAATATATTAAGTCAAATGTGTTGGATGACTAGCCACAATGCTAGAAATTTGCAAACAAATAACAATAATGCCAACCTTGGTCCATGTTGTTCTTAATGACTATTACTTTCCCAGACTAGTAATAGACTCTTGGCATTCCAGAACCTGATTCTCATATTTACTCCAATGTCAGTTCAGTCCTTGCATTCAAGCAAGCTTAGTCTTGAATCATATGTTAGAAATTAAAATATAAAGGGATCCATGGGAAGAGGCTAAGAACCAGAATTGCAGTGCTAACGGGTGTGAAGGATGCCGCACCCAGTATCCCTTTCTCAGCATGGCACAAGGGTTTAAAACTGTGGGCAGACAGCCCTGAGTTTAAACTATTGCCTGACATTGTCAAGCTTTGAGATTTGGAGCAAGTCACATAGCCTCCCTACGCCTCATTTTCTCCATCTGTAAAATGGAGATTATGACTAGTATCTATTTCATGAATTTGTTATGAAGAGTAAATGGAATCGTGTTTACAAATCTGTACAAAGTACCTGACACAGAGTCACCGAAATGTGAGTTTTTAATATCAACAATGCTACTTTTTCAGTTATACCTGCTATACCAATTAATCACGTTTACTCAACTACCCAGGAGAGAGAAGGGCGAGCATCAGCTACTATTAGAAATAAAGAGAGTTAAGTCCCAAAACTGATCTTTTCAATAGGGAAAGCACCTCAACACAGATGGTTTGGAAAAAACACTTTGTCATTTGGATGACATCCAACTTTCCTTCCCATAATCACAAGCGACTTTGCACGGGTCATAACAAGGACATCCCAAATGAAAACGAGAGGGGCCAATGGGGCTGAAGCAGGGGAGATGTCCTTGAGCTGAGAGGCACTCTCAAGGGTTAACTTTCCCAGGGGCAGAACAAAGCTGGGCAGTAGCTTCCTCAGCTGCTATTTTTATCTTGTGTTTTGAGCATCGACTCAAACTGGGTAAAAGGATTCATTTTCTCCCTTGGAAAGTTTTCAAAACACCAAAAGGACTTGGTCAAGAGGGAAATATACCCACTCCAGCCAAATATTTTTCAGTGGTCCAAAAGAAAAGCTAGCAAAAATTAATCACAAATCTGCTTCAGGCAATATATAGACCCATTCAGGGGAGTTGTCATTTGTTTATCAGCAGCAGACAGCAGCCTCCTGCCACCACCAGCAGCTGTCACCCTGCAAAAGGACATCTTTCCATTTTCATGAAGAGTAGAGAACATTTTAAGGCAAAGCAAATAACAAAATATTTGACTGCATTTATCTGCCTTTTGGCTATTTTTATCCAAGCCACGCAAACGCCTTTCAGACTTCCTTGACAACATCTTACTTTTCATCTTAGTCTTGGTTAGCCAAGGCACAAGTCTTGTCACGTACATTTTATAGGAAGTTGGGACCCTGGAACTTAAAGTAACATGAGTATAGGAGGGCCTGCCAGAGTTAGAAGCTGTGTCATCATCATGGTTAGCTTAAAACTCTCCCCAGGGAGGGACAATGACCATCAGGGAAATGGGAAACGATACTGATTCCATGAGTACCAACTTCAAGCGGGACAAAATAGTAAATGTGATAACTCAGAAAAATGCAATCTAACTGATGCCTTTCCCCTTGACATATAATACAGCATCATCTGTTTGCAATGTACACATTTTGTTTTCTCAGTTGAGAATAAAGGGTGAGAATTCACATTTATTGATGAGCTTTGTACCCATAATTTCTTTTTGCATATTCATAACCTGGGTAATTTTTCTACATATTTCTGCCAGGTTATGTAGTTCTTTCCTAACCCAGGTTTATCCTAATAATGTTAATGAACTCATTCATTCATTCGTTTCACACAGAGTCCATGCTACAGGGCACAGGGCTAGGAAACTTGAGACACAAAGATAAATGAGTCTTAATTCCTGCTATCGAGGTGTTCAGAGTCTACTGGGGGGAAACTGACATGGACACAAGTAGGGAGATTTATAAAGAAATATCCTGGGAGCTGTGGAAGCAATCATCTCTGATGGGTGAGGACAGGTTTTCCTACCTCCTGGGTACCCCCTGACCTCTCCGCTCTGTCCTACCCACACTGCCCAGGTCCCTGGCAATGTAACTCTTTCCTCTCGCCTCTTTCTCACTGCACATGAGATCAGAAACCCCAACACCTTTTAAAGTAATTGCTCCAAACCCCAGAGACAGGTTTTTGTATATAATACAGACTTTTCCAGGTGTCTTGCTCATGAACAGTTATTTTGTAGAGTAAATCAATGGTAATTCTTTAAAGCAAAGCAACATGAAAGCATTTTTTTTCTTGGAGCACATTCCAAAGATTATGATCTATGAAGAATACTAAAGTGAGGGAACATCCCTGGGCCCTGCTTGTTACTAATTTTTATTCATCTGATTTATTGAGTTGATAGGCAAAGCAATAGCCTCCTCATCTCTGGATTGAGAATATGCTGACAGTGCCATCCATCAAGGAAACCGTTAGAGCAAAATGCTTTACAGAAGTTGTTAGGCAAAGGTGCAACTGGTTAACATTTCTAGGAGACAAGGAATAAGAGAGCTAGCCTTTGTGCACACACATAAGTTTCTCACTCACTCGGTAGAGAAATGGACATAGCAGTAAAGTCTTTACAGGTATTAGAATTTAAAGACAAATTCCAGGCATAAATCTGTGTTCCCACTTCCTTTATGATCTTGCTGCCAATCTCTGCCTAAAACATATCAGTCAATCATCAGCCAGAAATGGTGATTTCCCTGAAACATGATCTTCAATAGGAAATTTAAGACTATTTATATCTATAAATATAAGGCAGAGCAAATCAGAGAGAATCATTTCAAGTCCACAGTTACATCGGTCCGCTGTGGAATGGAACTGATGTTGATGCTTTTAACCATCAGAGGCACAAAGGCAAGTGTCTCTTCACACAGTCACATGGATAGTTTAGTTGGTGATCATTCTGTGGGAGCCTGAAGAAATTTATGCACAAACAAAACATCAAAAGGACATATTTTAGCTTCTAGGTATAATATGTATTCTTTTCTTTCAACATGTTCAACACCTCTGAGAGGTTTTAGATACTTCTGATTTTTCACTCATTGAAGTTCCTCAAGGACAGAGATAGGCATCTTTGAAAGTCTAGCTCAGGAAGACAGTAAGAGTACCTCCAGATAATAACTTCTAGAAGAGAGTCAGTATAAGAGCAAAAAACAGCACCCTCCCAGCCGGTAGGTGGCACTGCAATCCTTATCCTTATGAACTTTGTGGGCGCTCTCAGATAATGGCCCCTTCCACCTCTAACCAAATTATTGTAATTCTCTTTAATTGCCTTCGCTGCCCTCATTTGACAATGCTGAGTCACTCCTTGCTGTGTAATGGAACTTTGCTGCAGCAGGAGACTCAAAAGAAGCTTAAACCAGTTATGGCTGGCTGCCAGGTTAACTCATCTTTTGAGGACAGGTTGTTATGCTTAAGAACCACAGCAGAAATGATAGAGGAGATCTGTTGTCATTTAGAGTAGCCATCCAAATCTGTGGGTGGTGTGACTGAGGGTGGACCTCAGCCTCTCAAAGTGTTTGAGAACTCTGAAATACATCCCCAACCCTCTCCAGTCAGGAAAGGCTCCAGGAGTCCACACTGCACCTCTAAGTGCATTTCTTCCACCACTACCCCCAGATATATAAGCATACATATCGTATCTCCAGTGTATGCCCCTCAACTCTCAGGAAAGCCTCCAGGAGATAGTCCATCTCAAAGTGCATCTCCTGGCTCCCCTCCCCCAAAGGTTCCAGGTGTTCATATTATATCAAAGTGGCTATGGTGGTACCAAACCCCATCTATGATCAACGGAGGTAACTTCTACCTCCTACCTATGCCTGGATAGCTCTTTGAGAATGTTGTAGCTCACAGAGGGGTAGATGATATTCTCCCCAAAGGCAAGCATCTTTCTTTCCTAAAGAGGATCTCTCTTGGAGTTTGTGGCAGGGTTGGATAGGGGTAGAGGGAAGAATATTTCTAAAGAGAGAGGCTCCCTTAGTTGCTGAGACAGATGAGGTTGTTGGGTTGAGTCCCAGGAAACAATGCAAAGAAGATGGGGAAGGCTATCTAAAGTATTCTACACAGTAAGGAAAAGGAAAGGACTAAGGGAAAAAAATAACTGGGCAGAAGGCATAGAAAATGGAGGGAGAGGAGTCAACTGGTGGAGATTTTGATGAAGATTTGTTTTGCAGCATGTGATTTAATCTCTTCTGTCTTCCCATGAAACAGCCTGTAAATGCAACGTAACCTTTGGATTTACAAGAATGCAAAAATGCAAATAGTACCTTTGCAATTCTATTGTGGGTGGAGGAGTGGAATAAGAGGAGGCGCCATCACTGAGGTTCTGTCTGTGAGTGAGCAAAGATACCTGAAGGACTAAGCCTGAACTGGACAATGTGCTCTAAATAGCAAAGGGTAAGGAATAGCAGTCCACTTGGCCTGCTATTATCAAGGAAATTTCAAGGTGATAGGACCACTCTCCAGATGGAGAGAGTGCAAAGAAACTAGAGAAATTGTGTCTCTCAACCAGCTCTGCTACTCTGCTGGGGTTCTGAAAAGTAATCATCCTCTGAGGCTGGAAACAGGAATTCCTTGGGTTTCAGTGGAAGCGTTTAGCATAAGAAGCTGCTTGGGGCCAGTGATGTTTGGTATGATGGTGCCATTGGCCATGAGCAGGACTCAGGCCTAGACAGTCCCTTAGTCAGGGGTTCTGATGGTGCGGATCCTGTACCATGGACATCAGGATCACTGGAGAACTTGATAGAAATTGCAATCCTCAAACCCCACCTCGATCTACTGTCAGGCACTTAGGAGGCAGAGCCCAGTGATTTGGATAAAAAGAGTCCTCGGATGATCCTGATACACCTGGCATTTGAGGATACCGGGTTTATCTAATGATCTTTGATGCTTGGTAGCACCTGAACATCCAATTCGGCCTGTCAAATAGGGAGCCCAGATACCAGGGGTTGTGACTGCATAGACCTGGGAGGGCTTGGCATCCTAGGTTTAAGCAGCTCTGCAGATGCTTCGAGTGCTATGAAGACCACTACAGCAACAGGTCAAGACAAAATTGAGCTCCATAGCCTGAAATAATGAACCAGTGTTGCTGTCAAGCTAGACAACTGGTTGAAATAATTGAAGCCCTCTAGAAAAGATGAAAGGGCTTAATGTTCCTTATTAATAGTATATCCTGCAGCCCAGAGAAGACACTTCAGAGATTACACATAGGGAAGAATTCTTCATCCACAAAGTCAAATGCTCACCCCAGGAAACTTGAGCAGCCGTGGAATGAACGTGACTATAGAAGTGACCTAGAGACTCATTCATGTCTCACAGGCCAGCAGCTGTGGTCCAAGTGTCTGACCCAGAGAGTACAGGACTTTGTGCTTATTCAGGTAGGGGCTTAGAGTTCAACTGCTCAAAAAGTTATTCAAGCGCATTCAGATTCCTGTGCCCCACTGAAGACAATTTGATTTGAAATCAACTTGTGGGGTTGGAAGCCAAGAATCTAAATTCTTTTTAAAAATATTTATGTATTCAAGAACTGGGGTATAGGCCAGAGGTGGCGGGGGTGAGAGGATCCACCAGAGAGAGTGGGGAGCAGAACAGGCAGAAATACACTGCTGAGGGGCGCAGCTGGTGAAGCAGGAGAAGTCTGCTGTGCCATGTAGGTCCCCTCCCTGGCCAGTGGCTGGTACTGAACTCGTGCTGCAGTGCCTGGGGCTTCCTTCATAGTGCGTTGCTTAACCCATTGCGCCACCAGGGAGGGCCCCAACATCAAAATTCTTAATGGGTACTTTAGGTCTCTTTCATGCACATTCAGGTTTGAGGATCACTGATCCCCATGTCAAGAAAAGCGGGTCTAAGGAAAGGCATTAGCATCATTTAGATTTTTGTGAAAGGCATAGAGGCATAGAGAATCAGCAAAGTTCTAAGATACACGCTGTGTGACTGGACAGAGGAGCAAAGAGGACCTTTGTTTCACACTCCCCCCTTAGGAAGGGCAAAGTGTAGTGGGTTGGGGGTGAGGTCACTTAGGAATCATGGGTTCCACGTATAGGCAAAGGATGCAAGGATTCAGGCGTGTACAAAGTAGTGTTCCAAGTACATTAAATTTAATGTATATCTGTGGGAAGAGTGCTTGTCATGTATTTAAAATATTCCCAGGAGTGCTGGGGAAGCCTTGCCAGCAAGATGCCATAAAATTTCCCTGGAGATATTGCTCTGATATAGCTATAAATATAAGATTCCCTATAATACTTAGTTTCCTCGTTTCTTATTCTTTTTGTTAATCTTTTTTTTTTTTATGGTGCCCAGTTGAAAAATTCATTGAGTAATAAAAAGAAGTGAGAATGCATATTTTGGAGATAGCAAGAAAGAAGGGGAGGGGGAAGAAAGGAGCAGCAACTGGGTCTTCCCCATTGCTGGGGCGGGGCTCCCAGTGAAACCTGGAGGAGCAATCAGTTGAGGAGCCAGGAAGGAGCTCAGGGCAGACGAGGTGGCTCATGGGAAAATTGTCCAAGAATTCTTTTGCCACCCTATAGGGTCCTTCCTAAAAATCCTGCCAGCAAACCCACCATTTCAACTTCCATCACCACTTACATTAGCAATAGTTTATGGATTTATATGCCTGTCAGTCCCTGAAATTTTAGAAAAGTGGACACTGAACTACTTGTCTCCTAAATGTTTGCCTATCTCCTTCTACAGTATGTACTTGTAATGTCTTTTTAAAAATCTTCCTCAAATGCAGCTTCATTAGAAGTCAAATGGATTTCTGACTAGCATTTTAGTCTCTGATGATTACACCCAAATCCATTAAACACATAAAATCTTATTGGACACTCCAATTAAAACTCAAATCTCATAAAGAGAATAGAGTGATTATAGGAAAGTGATCTAACACCATACAAAGAGTTGGGAAAGTTGGGAATAATTACGCTAGGAACGGACTCCATGTCATTTGCCCAGGGAGCTGAAAGCATTTCTTGACCTCTGCATGGTGATGTAGGTTTACATGCCTATTCTGCTAATTATTTGACTTTGCATCGGTTCAAATTTCTCCACCTGTAAAGAAGGGATTCAAATAACTGCCTAACGTAATACCCAGAGACGATGGGTGTAAATATGTTATACCCTGTTCCAGAATAGTTGTCATCTACATATGAGCTAGACATGACAGTCCCTTTATCTCCCAGGCTTCCAGCTTTTGTAATACGGTCAGGAGACACACCACAAGAGCCTAATGGCAAATCGGTAGGCACCAACCCCAGCGGGGCTGTGGTTCTCATCTGAACCATGCCTAAGAACTACCTGATGATCCAATTAAAAGGCAGCTTTTGGGGGATCTGTCTCAGGGGATTTTAACTCAATTGTTGTGAATTGGGCTTGAGAAATCACTCACTGAGCAGTTTGTGTGTGCTGGACACTGTTAAAGACGTCGAGTGAGTGCAAGTGAAAAAAAAGTCTGTGCATGTTGCTCAGGACCTGTCTGCATTTGTAATGGGCCTCCAGGGGTGCTCCACTCCCCCACTCACACTTCAAGCCCAGCACACTTCAACGAGACGCCAAGTCTAGCTGCTGCTGTGCCAACCGGCTGACCGCTGGACCACCAACACTTTCCAAATCCTGATAATTCTTCTTTGCTGGGCCTACTTCTTGACCATAATAACTAGAATCTTTTTTATCTAGGAACAACAGGTTTACTTTGGGCCTTCTCGGCAAGTTTGTTCTTTAAGAGGAATCAAAGAACACATCAATTATTCCAGTAGTAATGGCAACAAGAACAATCAAGAATATGTCTGGCTTTGACCTCCAAAAATTGGAAGACAATTAGTCTACCTCTAACGCAACTGAAGAGTTTGCCTTTAATGGAAATTAGTCTCGCACTGGATGGATCCCAAGTCATTTCATTTACATTTTCCTTTCTATGTTCTATCATTTTGAAATGGGGAAATGAGCTTTGGTTAATGACCCACACTTCCTGTGGAATGAAGGCTCCATGCTGGAATACAGTTGATTAACTTCTCCGAGTCCTTTGATACATCAATACTAAGGATGCACTGGAATCATAGCCGACCCAGATCAACAGAGTAAATGAAGTACAGATCACAACAAGTACAGATCTTTATGTTCAATATCTACCTTTAAACAGATGTATTAACAAGCAGAGCTGAATTATAAAAGATTCCTTTAACTCCAGGAAACCTCAAGTACTCCAAGATGACAATGAATGATGCAGTGAAGAGACTAAAGGTAGAACAAAGCAACAAGGGCAAATAAGACTAAGTTTAGTGAAGGAAATAAAGAACTAGAAAAAATACCAAATAGATGTCAGGTTCATTGAAAAAATGTATCTGGGAGATTGCTTAAGTAATATTTCATTTAGTCCGTATTTTATTTGTTATTTATGTCTTGCTTTCTTCCTCAAAGGATTTGAGGTTGCCCATTTATTATCTGTCCAAATGAGAGAGAACATTTTAAAGGAAAAGATCAACTCTTCATCTTCATATCCTCTTTCCTTTCTAGTTCTCCAACCACTTTGGAATTTCAAGCAGAATAAGGAAAGTATATTACTTATACTATAAGTTTTCTATGATTCAATATAATCTCTGTCACTTTGAGAACTATTTTTATCAATCTGAGAGTCCTTCCAAGTTCTAAAAATCTATGGGTTTATATGTAGGTATAATATTTGTAATTGATGGCAGAGGTAATCATTTTGCTTCATTTCCATTTTTTAAAAGTAAACAGAAAATTTACTAAGTCCACAATCGTTGGGAAAATTTTTCCTTTCCTAAGTCCTTGTATCTTGTGTTCATATTTATATGTCACAGTGGTTGCGTGCACACTTAGTGTGCAATTCTGTCACTCAACATTATATTTTAAACACGGTTACACATTCTAAAAGTTCGAAGTCATTTTTAATGGCTATATAATAGTTCGCAAAGTTACTATGCCATTATAACACACGGAGGTATTTGAGCAGATGGCCGCAGCATACTTCATAAAAAAGCTATACCACTGTTATACACATTATGCTGGAACAGTTAGGGAGTGAGGTCTCTTACCAAAGAGTTACCGTGAAGGCTTATTCATCAGACATGCATAAGACAAGAGTTGTCTTAGTTTCAATTTTGTTTTAAAATCCTTCTTCATTCATTTCCTATATTAATGTCCTTCAAGAGCCAGGTTCTTCAAAGAGAAGAGACAACAGCTGAAATGAAATAAACTCACCCCTACCTTCTGCACAGTGGCTGGGAGGGTTCATGTCCTCTATCACCCTTGCATATGAATGCACCCCACTGCAGCAGTCACAGTGTGCTAGTAACACAGTGTGTAAGTGTGTACTCTGGATGAAATAGCCATGGTCCCTGTGTTCCTGTACCTTAACCAACCTCATCTGTAAAAATGGGGATACCATAGGTCTGTTGGAGAATTAAATAGCATAATGCACAAAAAGAACAGGACTTGACATATAGTAAATACCATAAGTGTTTATTACTACTTTCCAATTCACAGGCAGAACAGAGCAGAGGCCAAAGTGCCAGAACACTAACTGGACAGCTGTCCCATAGGGCACACTCAAAGTGAAAATCTCCCAGTGCAAACCTGGCCCCTTTTGCTTTTATCTACTAGACAGGGGGAAATGGCACTTGTTTTATAAGATTATAACCCAGGGGCCTCCCTGGTGGTGAAGGTGTTAAACACTGCACTATAAGTCAACAGTATGAGTTTGATCCCCTGCCAGGTAGGGGACCCACATAGTGCAGCAGACCTCTCCTGCCTCGCCAGCTGCTTCCCTCAGCAGTGTATTTCAGTCTGTCTGCCTGTTCTGCTCCCCACTCTATCTCCAGTGAATCCTCTCATACCCCACACCTCTGCCCTGTACTCTAGTTCTTATATGCACGAATAAGTAAATCTTAAAAAAAATCAAGAATTTTAACCCAGAGACAATTCCTGCGATTTTGTGTGTGCTCTTTAAGTCCAGAACTACATAACAACTCCTGGAAGTTTAAGCCTTGTTTTCTGGTTCACCCACATAGCCTACCCGAACCATGCTGGCATTTGGCTAATACAAAACTCCCTCATCACCGTAACTAATTACCATTTATTCATCACCCACCACACCCCAGGGCTCTGCTCTCACTATGCCTGATGTTCCCAGCGATCTTCTGGGGTAGGTGCTAATAGCAGTCACAGAAGCAGCAGCAGTCAGTAGCAATATTCCCATTTTACAGATACTGCACCGTGGCCCAGAGATAGAATTGATTTTCCTAATGCCAACTAGACCAAGATTTTGGGATTTAATCCAGCTCTGTCTCACTCCCAAGTCTGTTCTTTCTTTAATAGAATTTCTAGATTTAATCTCCAAGGATTTGGAGACAATCGATTTTCCTATTTCTGACCTAACCAAAGGGTTTGCCTTGACTGGCACTGAGTGTGGGACTGGATGTACTCCAAGTCACTGCCAACGCACCCACTCTCGTGCGTTGTGACATTTGTGTAAAGCTTGCCTTGGGGGCTTGCACTGCTGATTAAGTAAACTGGCTCAGGCCCACAGCTGCTTTGCTGAATTGTTCAGTGCTTCCCACACAATCTGGGCTCCACGCCAGCCCTCCAAATACCCCTCTTCTTCCCCCCACCCACACTCACATTTCAGACTCAGCATCTATGCTCCTGACCCTGGCCGACAATGGGTCCTCCACCCTGCTAATGAAAAGAGCTATGTGTGGCTGACACAGAGACCATCAGATAAAGTTTACTGGCGCTGCGCCCACCTGCACTCACCTGTCTACCACCTCCCCCTCTGTTCCCATGTCTGGTGACCTTCTGCCACCTTCTCGCTCCACCCTACTTTCTACTTTTCTTCTGGATGAAAAGCAGTCTTTGGGGGCGTGAATGGCAATGATGGAGACTATCTTTCTTCCTCAATCGCCAGCTAACACTGGGCACAATAATCCCAGAATTACACTTCTGGAGGTGAGAGTCACACACCAAACTCCTGATGGAGAGTGGGAGAAGGTGAAATGGGAGAGGTGCAGATGACACACAGAACAGCT
Organism: Galemys pyrenaicus; assembly: GCA_019455555.1. Lineage (NCBI taxonomy): Eukaryota > Metazoa > Chordata > Mammalia > Eulipotyphla > Talpidae > Galemys > Galemys pyrenaicus. The sequence continues at coordinate 10,019,680 of JAGFMF010011823.1, forward strand.
TTCTGAAACCTCAGGTGTACAGGGCTCCAGTTCAAGGTCCCTCCTGAGATCGCAGGTCGGTGTAAACTGATGTTATGGACTGAGAAGCGTCCCCTCCCTGGAAATTCAGATATTGAAGTCCTAACTCCCACGACCTCAGAATGCAACCTTATTCGAAAACAGATTTGTTGCAGCTATAGTTGGTCAAGACAAGGTCATCCTGGAGTGAGCTGTTTCAATCTGGACACAGACAAGTTCACAGAGAGAACACCACGTGAAGACGAGGCAGAGAGCAGGGTATAGGGACACACCGAAGCTGATCAGTGCTCATAGCTGAGAGGGAAGCTCGGACAGGTTCTCCTCAGGCCCTCAGAGGGAAATGACTGCCCACACCTTGATTCGGACTTCCTGCACCCAGCACTAAGAGAATAAAACCCCCAGTGTGTAGTGCTTTGTGACAGCAGCTCCAAGAAAGTACTAAGCAGGAGAGACACCCCAAAGAATTGTCTGAAATCTCATTGAGTCAGTTCACAGGTGAAGTGTGGAGCAAACCGTCAAGACTGTGGGAGCACTCGTGCTTGGGCTGCAGGGTCCACTCCCCGACAGGCCCCATCCCTCCCCGAAGTTGTCTGGGGACAGTTCTGAACCGGGAAGAGCACATCCTCCCCAAAGGCCTGGTGCCCTGGGCAGTCTCTCGTGCCTGCCTACGGAGACAGAAGCAGTTGGCTGGAAAGCCAGTGTCACTGCACCACAGGGACACAGAGGGGCTCCCATGGGCTGCAGGTACTTTTGACCTTCATTTAAACACAACACTAAAAGGGGCCTCCCTGGGAGCGCAGTGGGTTAAGCAAACCGCAGCCACTGCAGCACAAGTTCCATCCCTGCCGCCAGCCAGCGAGGGAACCCACATGGCAGAGCAGACCTCTCCTGCCTCTCCCGCTGCTCCCCTCAGCAGTGTGTTTCAGTCCATCTGCCTGTTCTGCTCCCCACTCTGTCTCTGGTGAATCCTCTCACCTCCTGCGACTCTGGCCTGTACCCCAGCTCTTGTATGTATAACTAAATAAATCTTTATTTTTTTAAAAGATTTATTTATTTATGCATACAAGCTCTTGTATGTATAACTAAATAAATCTTTATTTTTTTAAAAGATTTATTTATTTATGCATACAAGCACTGGGGTACAGGCCAGAGGTTTTGGGGGGTGAGAGGATTCACCACAGAGAGCAGGGAACAGAACAGGCAGATCAACAGAAGTACACTGCTGAGGGGAGCAGCGGGCACAGCAGGAGAGGTC
>JAGFMF010011823.1:10021054-10065074 GCA_019455555.1 Galemys pyrenaicus
AGGTCTGCCGCACCATGTGGGTCCCCTCCCTGGCCGGCAGCAGGGATCGAACTCGTGCTGCAGTGGCTGCAGTTTGCTTCATAGTGCATTGCTTAACCCGCTGCGCCACCAGGGAGGCCCCTATAACTAAATAAATCTTAAAAAAAAATTAAAAATCTTTGACAGCTTCAGAGGGGTAAAGACAAGTATAAGCTTGCTGGAGTCACCACTCTATATTTATTACTGTTAAATTCATTTTCTCCTCATGTTTTTTGGAGGTACCATTGGTCTGCTACCTTGTATGTGACTCCGAGGCATAGGATCACACCTCAGACACAGGTCCCCACACCATCGAGGCGCCCACAGTCTTTTACCATGGCCCGCTGTGGCTCCTCCCTTGTGGTAACCATGATTCCACAGTTTTCCAGTTTGGTATTGCTTTGGTCTGACCCTTTGTTATGTTTTTTTAGATTCCTCATAGAAGTGATATCACTCAGTTTTGGTTTTTCTCCTTCTGATTTATTCCCCTTAGTGGAGTTCATTCTAATTCCAGCCATGTTGTCACAAACAGTAAGAGTTTGTGTATTTTTTTGATTTGTTTTTAACATTATGAGTAGCCTCCATACTATTTTCCAATGGGCCTGGACCAGTCTACAGTTCTACCAACAGCATATATTTTAAAAGTTAGAAGCCATTTTTAATGGCTATATATTAGTCCATACAGTCCATGTGCCATTAACATAACCCAAGGAACATCCTTACCAACTTCTCTTCATATTTAAAAGAAATTAAAATTGTTTTTGTGAGCCCCTGGAAGTGAGTTCCAGGCACTGTGCTTACTCTATTAGCTAATTTAGTTCTGCCTCACAGATAAAACAAGTGAACCACTGGAGTGAAAAACCCACTTCTGCTGTGTGATAGCACCACCAAGATCCAAGCCTCACATAGCTCTCTGAATAAAAGTGCTATATCTACATTCTCTATCCTCCAAAAGCTCCACAAAGCTGTACAGGGTGCATTTCTCGTGTCAGAAACTCCATAGTTTGTCTTTACCTAAGGATAAACCAAAACAGAAATACTCCCAAGTATAGACAGAGAACCACGTTACGTTACCTATTAGTTTCCACTACCTGCAAGTGGGGCGCCATAAATCCACACCCCTCCCGCCAGGCAGCCACTGTGTGCTGCCGGAACCATACATCAGATATGCCCCTGTGCACTGTTATCAGCTCTCCTGATTTACTGTATATGCAGTCTCCAAGTTAAATACTAGCAGAAGCACCCGAAAATATATTCTCTAGCAGCCCCTGTCTGCAAACCGCATTGCCAAATAACGTTTGCTCATTCATCATTTACGCCCCAATACCTGAGTGTCATTCTTGGAAATACATCCCCACCACAGTGCCCTGGGACACTTGTGAGCAAGAGAAGGGGGAAGCAGAAGCTCCAGGTTTAAGGCTCAGGCATTTAAAACTGACTATGTTTAAAAAATGAGACTAAGCAATTCAAACCGTTAATATCTGACTCCCTTTTATCGGGGCTTTCACTGGTTTTCTTTAATGTACCGTTTGAATCTATCTTCCCTTTATGCACATCTCCTAGCAATAGGAGCAGTGATAACAAATTGAAGAAATAAATCCACACTAAATGCTACTCCTTAGAAGCCATTAGAAAATGTCTGTGTTTATGCAGAATTCCAATTACTTCCTGTGGAGCTTCCAGGAGCATAGACTTGTAGCCAGCGATAATCTTTGGAACACAAAAATCGGGAGGAGACGGCAACCGCGTGTTATAATTTACCAACATGAGACTAGGAGCGTTGCAGTGTCAGTTCACTGGTTTTCAGGAACTGAGCTGGGTTGAGTATCTGCTTTCTAACAACTAGAGAGATGACATTTTGCAGCGCCCGGTTCCTCACCAACAAATGGAGAACATGCCGACGGTGGACAAGATTGATTGAGAATTCATTCTTAATCACGTCTCAGCCTTTTTGGCTAAGAGCAAGTGACAATTCATTCTCCACGCTCTCCTTTTTAACAGGACCCTGACCATGTTCAGGTAATTACCTACTCAGGGTCGGCCATACTCAGGGTCCTACCTGTGCTGGCTGAAATGCTCTGCTATCACCATCTCAAAATTTTTAGTTCTTTTATCTTTGAATTTGTGATTTGTAATGGCTGATCTGAGATGAGTGTGGCGCAAGCACAGGAACAGAGGGCATTTGACGTTATAGGACACCCCACTGTAGCTTTGACAAAGATGCCATTCAGCTGGCTGGTGACAGCACTTAAATCAGGTCAGTGAGAAGCTGTCTAGGGGCTTCTGGACAATTTCTGTCTCCTACTTCCAGAATTCTCTTTCTGTACGAGTTACGATGAATCTAACTTATAGAGTAGAACATAGTCGAGAGGATCACAAAAGCGGAACTTCTGGGCTAAGCAATCTAAACCCTCCCTATGGATTTCTAGGAATGTGAAACAACCATTTCGTTTGTGCTAAGTCCAATTTAAGATGGATTTTCTGTAATTTGATGCTGGAAGCCCATTGATTATATATATATATATAAATCTGTTGACAGAGCAGACAGATGTATACAGCATTGAAAAATCAGAAACCATCCCTGATTGAACTGGCCAAGAAAAACTTCATGGGTTCTCTGCAAGGACAGGTGTGTGTAGGGGGAGCTGACAGGTGAGGAGTCAAACAGAGAGATAGGAATCCTAGGATGTGTGCCATGGCATGAGGCAGGCAAACGAGGGGGCAGAGAAGGACATAGCCTGGAAGTGCAATGGTTCATTTGAGGGGAGTGGCTGCCCCGAACTTCTGAGGGACCAGGGTTTTCCAGAGGTGGGACAGTCAGTTGCAGTAGATCCTCAAGATAGGGCTTGGTTCAGAATTTCCTGGGGCTGTCAAGAGCTCTGTGGCCACAGGTCATGATAAGATCTTAGGGCCTTCTTTTATCATCTCATCACACACAACAGTTGACCAAAGTAGGAGAGTTCAGTTTTTAGAATCCAACCATCTCGGTTTGAAACCTGGTTCTGCGCATCACTAATGGTATATCCTGGGCAAGTGATCGTTTCACCCTGTGTAAAAATCAAGGTGCAGCGAAGATGTCTGCCACATAGACCTCACTTTGCTGCAAAGACTAAGATCATCCAGGTCTTCGCACTGGGCAAGCGTTCCGTGGATGATGGTCACTACTATCACGCAGCTCTTTGGGGAGAGATTTCTTTTGGGGTCTTCTATTCCATAGACTATATTGTTGGTTGTTTCAGATATTATTCTTCCCAGACTCCAATGTCCCTCTCCAAATTGCCCAAGGTTTCAGTCAAAAGCCCCTTCCCCCTGGCCTCTTCCCCCTCCAGTAATGTGACGTCCTACTCCAAATCATTTTTTGGATGGAGATGGTGGGACAGATGCTGGTGGCTCTGGAGGACACTAGAAAAAGCTCCAGAAGCTAAAGAATTACAATAATAATTCTTTATTGCTTCTGTATGTTAGTGAAGATTACCATCACAGTGAATTTCACATCCCAAATGATATTCACCTTCACCACCAAATAATATTGCAATCCAAGGTGCCGTGAAATTATTCTCGATCCTAAATTTCTTTGAAATAATATCCTCTTGAAGCCATCCAATCCTAAAGGGGACACTTAAATCAAGAGCTTGCAGCAGAAAAAGTCATGAGTAAGACCTTGGTGAGGTGTGGTGAGGCTCACACAAACCCAGCATGGTGAGGAAGCCCAGATGCTCAAGCCCTTTGTACTAGACTCATCATTAAAAAGGCAAACAATAGTGATGAGAATTCATTGAGTAGATTCCATGTAGTAACTCTTAACAAAAAATATTTGCCAGTCAAATGTAAACAGAAGAGTTTTATGCATGATCCCTTCAAACCATATTAAATTCAAATGCTCTTCTTCCTTGACATAGTTATTTTCTAATCACTGATGGCATCCTGAGACAACAAGCAAGAACCAGTATCAGATATCACTGCGTTGAAGTCAGTCTACTAGATTTTCCTATTAATGAGTTTTCCCTCACAGGTTCCCTGTATTATAGTCTATTGCAGAAGTGGGGACCGTCTTTTAGTAGTAAAGATTTGACATTAAAAAATACCCATTTGAGCAACATAAATTGAAGTAGCATATCTAAATAAGTGAACTATCTTTTAATCAAAACAAATTTAACTATCTTTCTCTGTGTATAATTCATTAATTAAAAATTTGTTATTATGCAAAACATGGAAGTCATTCATTAAAATTCCTGTAATCAAATTAGGCTCTATGGATCTGGAACCATGAAAAGAATGTATAGAGGTTGCCATAGTTACTCATCAAATTGTAATTCTGTATCTTCCTAGGCCTGGAGCTTAGAAAGGGGAAAACAAGCAATTTTGGGGAAATACCAGCACCAGAAATCGAGTTAATCTGTGACTTAGGCCCTCTGTAATTTTGTTCACTAGCTATTCACCCATGTGGAGGATAAACAGATAGTAAGAAGGCGTGAAAGATTTCATTTCAAAGCTGCCTAAAAGTGCCAGTTTCACTGTATAGCTGATTCTCAGCAGAATAGGAAATGGGAGAGAATGCAGGGAGATGGTGCTGTCTTATACCGACGAGCTGGAAGAAGTAGCATCATTGCTTCTGAATGGTAGGAAACAGGTGTTTCCCCCAGGGGAAGGATTCTGTCTAATCCTAAGATTAGAACTCACCCGCAACTCAGTGTTACAGGTCAGTTACCAGCCTGGAACAAGAAGGAAGCCCCTGGATCCACACTCACAAAGCAGCAAGTACACTCTCCCTTCACAGCGCCTCTGTACATTGAGGATTGGAATTTATCAGACACGGAGAGCTCACCCCTTTCAGGGACTGCAAGTCTTCTACTGGACAGAATATGACTGGCCACTCACTTTTCCCTTCTGTTGTTAAAGGCACAATTGATGCGAGCTTTTTTAAAATGTAGTTCTTCATTTTCTCCTTCACATGATTCAAATTTCTTTGAATCAGGGTTCTCCGACACAATCTTTCTCATCCTCATACCAGTACCAATTTCTCTTCTTATATGATTCAATATCACAGAGAGCTGCAAATCAAACCCACAATGAAATGAAAGCTCATGCCATGGAGATGGAGAATGACTCAAATCAAACAAATAAACCAACAACAAATGCTGGCGAAGAAAAAGGAACCATTGTCCACTGCTGGTGGGACTGGAGATTGGTCTAGCCCCTATGGAAAACAGTACGGAGATATCGCAAACTATTAAAAATAGATCTATCACATTGTCCAGCAATTTCACTCCTAGGCATATACCCCAAGGGTGAAAAAAACCACTAACTTTAAGGGATACATGCTCTCTCATGTTCATTGCAGCACATTTGGCAGACTAAATGCCTACCAACAGAGCAGTGGATTAAGAAGATCTACATGAGAGAATACCACTCAGCCATGAAAAAGATAAACTCTTGTCATTGGTAACAATGGGACTGGAGTGGGTTATGCTAAATACATCAGAAGACAGACAAATACCAGATGATTTCATTCCTATGCAGAATATAGAAAAAACATAACAAAGGAACAGGCAAAACTAAACCAAAACAAACTCTGGAAATATGATGGCAGAACTGAGGCTACTGGCAGGGGAGGAGACTGGAGATAGGAGCAAAGTGGACAGAGAGCCCAGGGGTCTGTGGTAAAGGACTATGGAGACTTTGCTGGCGGCTGTGATGTGGTGACATACATCTGAGAAGGTAGTGAACTCATTCCCCTAAATCATACAGTGTTGTAAACCACTGATACCGCAATAAATATACAAATAAATAAAATACATATATGAAAACTGATGGCTTATAAAATGTATTTATTAGGCAGATAATTTGCCTAATGTGGTCAGGAAATGTGAGCAACCATAACAATCCCAGGGATATTATTAATGACAGGGATCTAAACAATTGGTTTTCAAAATGCCAAAAGGTTAGGAACAATGCAGTCAATTGTACGCTGTTGTCAAGTGCACTGCTCCTGTGTTATATTTTCTGCCATCAAGACGATGAGGCCCTGCCTGGAAACTTTGAGGGATGGGGCTCTTATGCAGTCAGTGATGTTATAATTATGACAAGTGTGGGGGATAGAGAAGGGTTCTCTTTTTTCAGGTAAGAGTGATGAATGTGTTTAGGATATAGAACACACTGGCAAATAAGTAAACCATCTCTTAATTACCGAGACAACTCCAGTTTTTACTGGGGTTGCACTGGTAAGATTTTTACTTATTAGGACTTCATGGAGAAATTTGTTGAACTTCTTAACTTTGCACTGGGGACTTATTTGTGAGACAACAAATGAGGGCTGGGAAGGGACCTCCCTGCTAAGTTCATGGGCCACGCTTGACCCAAAGGATTAGGAGCAGTCTGCATCTCACTGTACACCAGCAGCCACAGACGAGTGCACCAGAGTGGTATGAAAGCCTGGCTCCAGCATGAGCAGCATTTGGGCCACTTTCCATCAGAACTTCTACAGAATTAACTTCAGTCCCCTCTGATCACATTCACCAAAGGAAAAATCTTAACTAAATTGAGCTTGATATAGACAGTGGTGATGGTTACACAACACTGTGAATGCACTTAATACCATTGAATTATACCCCTTGATAATGACTAAAATGGTAAACTTCCTGTTCTGTATACTTTACCACAATAAAAAAATATGACTGTCAAGCTTTTTAAAACAATAAGTTTAGAGTGATGCATAAAATGTATAGACAAATACATAAACAGGTAAATGTACATAAAGGTGTAAAATATGTGATAGAAATAAAATATAAATACATATAAATTATTTAAAAATATAACACATGCACATATAAATATACATATAGAATGTACACTGTATCCCCCAACAATGTAAAAGGATTCCTTTATTCAACATGCTTGCTAACACTTGTTATCACTTTTTTTATATTAACCATGCTAGCAGGTGTGAGGTGGCATTTCACTGTGGTTTTGATTTATACTTCCCTAATTAGTGATAATGAGCACCTTTTCATGTACCTGTTGATCATTTGTATGTCTGCTTAGGAAAATATTTAGTTCCCTATCCATTTTTTCATCTTTTTTTTTTTTTGCTAGAGTTGTATGAGGTCCTTATATATACAAATATTAATATTTTTCAGATATATTTATCCCATTTGGAAGGTTATTTTTGATGGTTTCGAGTGAGAATCTTAACAGAATTTACAAACACCACCTTTTTCTTTTGTCACCAAACCATTCAACTCTGTCAACTTTCAGATGAACAGGGAAGCAAATAATTGGGGAATAGTTTTTTGTCATAACATACAAATTCCCTGAATCAGCACTGATTTCATGTGCTCTGCTTTTCTCTTATGTGTGCTTCAAACTCCCAGATGAATGATGACGATGTGAGCAGGGCTACTTCAACCAACCCTGGGCTTATCCTTCAAGTGAGACAAGTGAGCTTCAGACCAACTAGGACCAGGAGCCAAAGGCTGGACCATGGAGCCCAGTGCCGAGAAGTGACCCCATGGCTACTCCAGAGCGTGTAGGGGGCTTCTCCTCTGTCACCAGATGGTTAGTTCTTCCTTTAAGTTTATCAACCTTGATAGTCGGTAGAGTTCTGAGAAATCGTGGGGACCAGAAGTGCAAAGTCAAAATACCTATGTGCAGCAGCTGAGACTACTGGTTGACCAGCATACTATTTCCACTCACTCGTTTCCGCCACCTCCTCTCCTTTGACCCTGCTGATTTGCCCACATGGGTAGGTAACAGACTGTATACCAAAGCTCATTTGCAGCCTGGCTCTTAAGACAAACTATGCTTAAAACATCTAGTCTATGAGGAGAATTTTCATCGCCTCCCAGAAGGCTGTATCAGAATCACTTTTCTCTTGAGGATATTTACTGCCAGCCTCTCCCACACTTACACAGTCCTCCATTTAGTAAAGCACCTACTTCTTGTGGAGATGACAGAGAAATGTATGATGAAATTTCTTCAGGATTCCCAGTTCCGGGAACTGTGATTTGCACACTGCAGCACCTACCTCCACATCCACATGATTCCCAGTGCTCCTGGCAGCTGCTGGTTCTCCCTGGCTCTGCCACCTCAGGGTGCAGTCATTTCAGTGCACGCCAGCAGGTCCTGCAGTAAAGGGTTGTGAGATCAGAGAGATAAGCAGGAAACAGGAGACATCTCAGGCAATGCAAAGAATTGTCTAAATGTAATTTGTTAGTGTGATGAGAAAATAGTCTCATTGGACATGAGCACTACCGCTGGCACAGAAGGGCGCTGGAAAAGAGGGGGCTGAATGCTCAGCATGGACAAGTCACTTAGGCCTTGCGTCATTAAAGAAAGTAATTTCTTGCCATAGAAAAGAGAAAACAAATGGAGGCAGCCATCCTGCCCACCTGTGACTATGCAGGTGTTTCTCCTCACCAACTCTCTTCTCTGCAGGGCAGCAGCCTCCTGCCTGCCTGTGACCTCGTACCCTGTACCACGCTGGGCCTTCCCTTCACTGACCACCTGCAGTGGAGGCAGCTCTCCTCCAGGCCACCTGCCTGCAACCACGCAGGCCTCTCTCAGCAAACCTGTCCCTTTGGGACAGCTCTTCCTGCCCACTTGTGTCTATGCAAGTGTCCTTTACACTCCTGCTCCTTTTCCTAATAAACTTACTCTTTAAAATAAAAAAAATAAAAAAAAGAGAAAACAAATGGAAAGCAGATCAGGAGTAGTGAGCAGGTGACTTAGTTGTTCTCTTAGAAGTCTAACCCGTCCACTAAGGTAGAAACCATAACTTTTTAACAGAAGGGACCATTTTCTTTCCATAAGAGATTATGAGCACCAGGGTTTCCTGTGGGAATACAGCATCTTGATTTCCCTCTGCCTGATTATACTATTGAAGAAATTGTGGGCGTGATCAGAGAGAAAGAGGGAGAAAAAGACAAGCCTAATGGAACAGGTGGTTACAAACCAAGCTTGTGGTAATGGAGAAAAGTACCACTTAGGAAGGTACACAGGGAAGTGTAACCCCAGTTAGAAAGATCTTACTGACAAGCCGGTGAGTTTCTGTTAAGGTTTTAGGGCACTGTCTTTTGTCAAGATGTCACACCCTATTGTCACCAACCACTGTATGGCATTTTCAGAAATTAAAATAACAGTGAAAATAATTACATTAAGCTTACCCAGATACATTGGTATTGTTTGATATTTGAAGTCCTTTGCATAAGCGGATTAAGCAACATGAACATGGGGGCCTCCCGCAGTGGGTTAAGCCACGCACTATGAAGCAAACCACAGCCACTGCAGCACGAGTTCCATCCCTGCCGCCAACCAGGGGGGAAAACCCACATGGTGCAGCAGACCTCTCCTGCCATGCCTGCTGCTGCCCTTAGCAGTGTGTATCTGTTCTGCTCCCCACTCTGTCACTGGTGAATCCTCTCATCCCCCACACCTCTGGCCTGCACCCCAGTTCTTGTACTCATAAATGAATCTTTAAAAAAAAAAAAAAGCAACACAAGCATGTAATACCAGAACTAAAGACCACAATCACCCTATCATCCTAGGAAAGAGACCATTACTAAGGAGCATTACTAAACTAATAAACTAAACTAATTCTGGGTAAATTGGAAAGAAGTGAAACCTTTGATCCAAGACTTATTTTAAAACCATCTCCTTGTTAAATTAAAGAGTTCTCTCCAGAAGTGAGAGGCGGCTTTCCACTGAGTCCCCTTCATTACACTCAGTGTCCCACGGCAAGGAGTTTGCTCTCCAAGTTGCTGACCTGCCTAGTGAGAACAAGCCCATTGTGTGGGCAGAGGGAGAAAGGTGCCCGTTTTGAAGCCATTTGCAATTTTTCCCCTTCATGACCTTGCGTCAATGGCTTCAGCACCTTGCACAGAGGACTCCCATTCCCTCTATAAAAGTGGCGATTATGTCTATCGATCATGTAGAGGTGTCACAAGGCTTAATTTATTAGTTAGTATTTGTGTTACACTCTGCAGCTCTTAGATGGAAGGTGCTATAGAAATGCAAAGCAGCAATATATTATCTAAACATCTGCTTCCTCAAATAGCTCTCTAGAAAGTGTTCATTACTTCAGCACAAATGATTTCTCCAAAAATAGATAAATTTTTCCAGGTCTTCATTGACCTATAAATTCTTTTCCTCTTTTCTCAGTGCACAGACTCTGTGTAAAGTACACCTGCCCGGCCATGTTTTGTGCTCATCCTTTCAAAGGGGGCCACAGACACTGCTTCCTGGTGCCTGCGCTCTGTAATTACTTACAGGTCTACCCTTTTCCACGCCACATCTACCCTCTTTATTTTTTTTTTTTTAACCATCAAGAGCCATTGTAATTTGACTTTTCTTTTGATGCTTAATTTTATCCATGGGTCTATTACATCTATCCCAAGGGCCTGATGTTTTAAAATTTGGCAGTAAAACCAAGAGAAAGCACTTAAAGTTTTCTTGAAAATAAAAGAAAATGCAAAAAATGAAATTGGTCCAAGTTTGACTCTGTTCTGATGAGATTAAAGTAACTGCTGAATTGCTAAAGATTATATTAGCAGTTATTTCTGCCAATATTAATACTGTCCATAATTTTGTTAAAATTCTCACTCTCACAGCAAATGGATATTTATCCCTATGGAAATTACATAGTTCCAATATGTATATGCTTAGAGTTAGGGATCTTATTTTTTAAATACAACTGGAGAAGGAAAATGAATAAATTACATTGACATATTGTATTAAAACTTTATTGTTACTTCTACTTCAACTTAGGGTATTTTTTTCTTTGTATATTCTTCTTCTACTCTATTGTTTGTGGTTATGGGAGTGTCTTTAAATGCTGTGCCATGCAGAGCTCTGCGCAAAGCACCGGGGTCAGACCTGGGGCAGGAATGAGGGGTGAGCATCGTCCAGGGCCTTCACCATGATTTCTGGGGGCAGGATGGGTGAGAAGGGCAGGCAAGTCTGAGCAAGCTGAGGGTCAGAGAGTCTGAATTATTTTGGCAGACACGGGGCTATGCGGCAGTCTCTGGTTGGCTGGCACATGGCCTTGGAGTGATGAAAAGCATGGGAAGTGTTGGTTTGGTGTCTGTTTGATGAAGGAGGAAGTTGGGGATATGGACTTTGGATTGGATTGAAAGGAGTGTTTCCAGGCAAGTTGCTTGCTATCGCTAAGAATTAGCTAGCCTCGGAGGGCAGCCCTTTTCCAGGTTCACAATGCCCCCAAGATGTCAAAACATCAAAAAGCATAGGGGGAAAATACTAATTTAAGAAATCTTTCAAGAAAATCTTGAAGCATTTGTCTACATAATTTTCATCTTTTATTCCATAGTAACATATAGCTTTCTAAGGAAGAAAAGTCGTGAAAAATAAGAAAATAGCTGTCACTGATGAGCAATTGGTAAAACACTACAGAGACTACATACACATCTCATTTGAACTATTAATCTATTAGAAAGCTACATCAGAAAGCTAAAGTAGAAAAGTTTAAGTTACCTTCTTGTCTTTATTTGTTGTTTTAGTAAAACGTGTCAAGGTAACGTTTTCCAGATACTGGTCCAGAGGACTTTGAAAGAAATAAATCAGCATTTTCCTCCTTCTTTATGGAGATGAGTCAGTCTCTCAACACTCATTCCTGGTGTTGTAAAGCTGCTAACTTAAGTGTATAGCCTGCTGTGTTCAGCGTTAATTGGTCATTTGAATTAATTCTCACATCCTTTGGAAATTCATTTCTGACACATGGCTGTAACTGACAGTATCTCCATTCATGATGTCCCCCATTTGTGGGTAATGGTCTTTTTTTTTTTTTTTTTTTTTAAGATTGTATTAAAAATATGGACCGCTCTATGAATTTGCGTGGTAACGGTTCTTAAACAGCACCATGTAGTCATCTGGACCAGCACCTAAGGCAGCTTTGTTCTGAATAAGGGTACAAACTCAGTCTCTTAACATAGTGTTGTTCTACGAATTCACACCAAATTGTTTTAGGTGCCATGAGCTATGAAACATTTAATTCCCATTTCTATGCAAATGAATGAAGGTTCTTTGTAGCATGCATTGTTTTTAGCACTTTCAATGTAGTTAATCATTTAATTCCCATAACATTAATTCAGGTGGGTATTGCCAGTATTATGATGTAGGTGCAGAAACTGAAACATTGAAAAATCAAGATACATGCCCAAGGTCACAGAGCCCAAAAGTGGTAGAGCTGGGATCTGAACCAGTTAGACCAGCTTGAGTCTGTGCCCTTAGCCATTCATGCTGACACACTAGAGTCTCCTTCTGTCCTTTCAGCGGAAGTCTTTTGTAGTTATGTCTGACAGCAAAGGAGAACAATACACAGCATCCCTGCTCCTTTCTATGCCTCCTGTGCCTCCCTGGTCCCTTGGAACTGTTCTAACCTTCCAGGGTAATGGAGAAAACCTAGTTCTCTCTTATACAAGAATCTAACTTAGACCTGGAAAGAATATTCCAGAAGAAATGCTACCTATAAACCTCAGCCTAAATAGGCACAACACTCCTCTTTGTAATGTCCATCCTTTCTAAGTATATAAGTCCATTAAAAGACATAAACAAGTGATAAATGTAACCCAAAATAAATCGAACTACAGCGTGTAACATAGAACACACAGATCTAAGAAAGTCAAAGTTATGAGATAAGATAGGGCAGTGGAGTCAAAACCAGGAATATCAGCAGCATTTAACTGAGTAAAGTCACCATGTTTGCATTTTTGTTGATAGCTAGGCAAGATTTTCCTTGAGGTTCAAGCTTTCACTGCCTTATCACCTAGTGTCCCAATCCCCAGCAGAATTGTCAAATCCTGCTTTTGGCACTTAGTTACTTGATTACCTGCTGAAATCCTGCAATTGCCACAGCTGTTGCTATTTTAGCTCCTTAAATTTATCAGCACCAGTACTTCTCCCTTGCATCTGCTTTCGCTGTTGCTTTTGAAATGAGCAATATCAGGGGAAGACAGGAAGCAGCCCACGGAGTTCTGTGGGGCTGAGGGCAGCAAGAAAAGGAGCAACTGTTTACTTTGTGGAGTAAATAGTGGCAACATTTAAATGTGTGTATCTTTCTTCTAAGGAACACCAAGTGTATTTTTAAAAAGAGAACCCTGATAAAGGAACCAAATAAGGATCAAGAAAAGGAATAAGAACAATAATAATAATAATAGCAACAATAAAGACACAAAAACCAAAAATTAAAAGAGAAGGACAAACTGGGGACACTTGGTGGGGAGGGAAGAGGGGAAGGGTGGAGGGCAGACGGGAGCACGGGGGACCGAGGTGATGGTGCACTGGTGAGATGGTGATGGGAAATACATGGGGATTACAATTGATGTCAAATACATGTAAATTTTTAAAAAATATACATATAAAAAGAAAAAAAAAGAGAACCCTGACTTATCACTTAGAAGTACAAGGGCACACACTGAAAATACTGTGGTTTATAACATCTAGATGCTCTGAGGGGGCATGACAAGAGGTTTGCCTTTTCAGACAGAGAGGCAACCTATGGAAAGAACACACCATCTTCTCTTAAAGGACCATGTCAGCTGAGGCAGGTCTTTGAGATGATTGAGGTAATAGAGGCCAAGAAGCAGAGGGATGAGGATGTGGAGGAAGACCGCATGGTACTGTTTCCATAGCATTTCCTCTTATTTTCCCTAGTGGAAACTGACATACATGCAGCCTTCCTTAAGTTCCTAGATCACAGTGACTTGGGCTGAGGAGCAAGCCCTTCAGATACCTTTATAGGCCTCAGCTCTATCTGGGCTCTGACTTGGGGATAGCTATCCTCCACATTTGCCTAATCTTTGCCTAGCTGAAAGAACGCTACTGGGGTGCTACCGCAGAGCTGCAGCCTCAAGGACAATGCCCAGCAGGGTACAGGTCACTGTCTGAGTTTTTCACCCATGTGCATAGTTGCAAGATCCCACATATTCAGGGAAGAACAACAATGGAGTTCATTTAACAAATAGGGGAAACAGAGTTTCTAAGGCCACAAGTGGCTGGCTATCTCACCTCAGTTAGTGTCCACGGTGTCCAGAAGTCCCAAACAAAAGGCTGCTCATCCAAGACGGTGCTGTCCCGCCAATGAGGGCCTGGAGCTCGTGACAGCAGGCAGCAGCGGGCCAGAACCTAGCCCACTGCAACTGGAGGTGTTCATAAGTGGGGCCGCTGCACTGACACTGCAGTGGCCCAAGCCACAGTCTGGAGGTCGGCATGGAGAGCACCAGACGCTGGACCAGAGGGCAACGGAGGCAGCAGCACAAAGATACGGTGCTGGATGATCAGCAGCAGTTAACGTCTCTCAGAAGAGACCCAGACAGTGCTGGGCAGCACTGGCCAGTGGTGCCGGTTACTAGAAGGTGGTGTAGGATATACCATCATTACAGCGCTTTGTGAGATGCCGGCCCACATATACAACACACAGCCCTCTGCAAGGCTTTTTCAGCTTCTCTTCTTTCCTCAGAGGTCGACTACTAGATGCTTCTTTTTTCTCCAGAGGTCAGAAACAGTCCAGTCTGAATGTCCAGGTGTCTGAGTCTCTCCTCAGAGGCCAGCAACAGAGTGCATCAAGGAGCCCGAGCGTCTGAATGCCAAGCTGGTGCCTCCCTCCCTTATATCCTCTTCCAGGGCCCCGCCCACCCACAAGCCTGATTGGACTGTCTGGACCATTGCACTCATCACCTCACAGCTCACACCTGACTATCTCAGGTACTTCCTATAACTGGAATCATGCAGTGATTATCTATCTACATTGGATTTATTTCATTTAATATAATGTCCTCAAGTTTCATCCATGTTGTATATAACAGAATTTCTTTCCTTTTTAAAGGTTGAGTATCTCATTGTATGTATATATCACATTTCCTTTCTATTGTATGCAAATACTGTATCTTCTTTATCCATTTATCTATCAGTGGGGTTGGTACAGCCTACGAGAAGGGGGGAGGCTGCTTTAAGGAGACTTTCTGCTAACTTTAAAACTCCAAAAAGAAAAGCAAAAAAACCCTTCCGGAGAAGGAAGTGCGTCCGCACGCAGGACGGAGGGTGCGCAGAACCACAGGAGAACTACAGGAGGAAGGATGCTGTGGTCCTTGCAGGCTTGCAGTTGTGACTCTCAAAGACAACAGCGGGAGTCCGAGCTGGCAGGGAGGGCCAGATGAAAACACTCTTCTCCTTAGGGATGAGGTTCATTTGCAGGCTGCTGGTGTGATGGAGAAAACACATGCCCTACCCTCACCTAGGGCCAAAGCCAAGATAAGCAAATACTGCAGCTTCAGTGGAAGGTAAAAGAGGCATACTCAGGTTGAGGCGGGAGGAAGCACCCAAGGGTAAGGTTCCCCCCCTACCCCCGACAGGCAAAGAGAACAGTTCCTGGCTTTGCCCTGCTCAGTCTCACCAAATGTTTTTGTTTTCTTTTTTTCATCTGCTTTGATGCTCATGTGATTTTAATCCTTTATTCTTATGATATATCAAATTAATTGATTTCATATATTGAACCATTATGTATTTCAGGGATAACTCCCACTTGGTTGTGGCATATAATCTTTTAATGCACTGTTGGAATCAGTTTGCTAATACTTTGTTGAGGATTTTTACATCTATATTCATCAGAAAAATTGTCCTACAGTTTTTGTTTTTGGCGTTTTCCTTTTTCTTTTTTGATCTTGTGATGTCTTTGGCTTTATCATCAGATTAATGCTGGCCTCATAAAATGAACTTGGAAGGGTTTTATACTTAGCAATTGAGGGGAAGAAATTGAGAGGACAGGCATTAATTCCTTAAATGTTTGGTAATTCGTTAATTAAGCCATTCGGTCCTGAGGTTTTTTTGTTGTTGTTGGGAGATTTTTGATTATTGAGTCTATCTGTACAATAGTTATGGGTCTGTTTAGGTTTTCTATTTCTTCATGACTTAGTTTGGTAAATTGCATATTTTTAGAAATATTTACTTATTTTAGAATATCCAATTTGTTGGTGAATAATTATTCATAGTTGCCTCTTATGATATTTTTAAATTGCTGTATAACCAGTTGTAATGTATCTTCTTTCATTTCTGAGTGTTCTTTTTTCTTAGTCAAGCTAGGAGTTTGTCAATTTTATTTCCAAAAACAACTCTAATATTTTTGGGTTAAAAATTGATTTCATTTATTTCTGCTCTAATCCTTTGTTAAAGTCTTTCCCTAACTTTGGGATTGGTTTGTTCTTTTGTGCTTTTAGGTATAAAAGCAACTAGGAAGTAAAATAGCAGAGGAAACTGAAAACTTTACAAAATATAGTAATTGAAAAATGTGTAGCAATAAGTTTATAAGAATTAAAATTACATTATATGGAGGGAAGAGGAGAGTCTGTGGTCAAATTAATTTGGTCAAGTAAAAAATGTACAGTGTACTTGCTTATTTCTCAAGGTTGCAAAGTTATATAACTTTTTTTGCAGAACACTTACTGGGATTCAAGTTGTAAAGATGATGCTTGGAAATGATCTTGCACGCGAACAATATAAACCACTATCACTTACTGAGCATTTACTATATACCACAGTGAATGTAATTCTATGACGTTCACGACATCTCTACGGGGTGGGGGCACTATGATCACCTCTATTTTACAGATGAGGATGTATTTGCCTACCTATTTAACTGAATGAATCTAAATAATACTTCCAGAATGTGTGCAGAAATCAAATTCTAAAATTCAAAAATTTCCCTTTTCAAGTTCTATTACAAACACATCACTAGACATAGGAACCCAAACCCTGTGCAATGCGCTGGGAGGTGGCACCCCATTTGCTGACCCACTGCAAGTTTCCATCATGCTAAATGATGATTTGGGGAGCTCAACCAGTTCACAGCACTGTATGTAAATTTCATCTTTAACTGAGTACTCAAATTTAACTGGAAAATTTCAGGAGTATTTTTACTTGTAATGGTTAAAGGCAGGAACCAAAGAAACCAATGGTAAAATGTAGGGAATCAAAGTTTAGAAAAGAGGTAATGGAGTCGTCAGTTCCAGTCACTTACAAGATAACAGAAGCTCATGTCACAGGGCAGGAAGATATATTCACACAATGGGTGGGCTGCCCATTCCCACCTTCAAGTGAGACCACAAAGCTCAAGTTCCCAGAGGCTATGTCAGAGCTGTCGAGACTGAGAGAACCATGGAGGAATCAGTGACCTGCGCTGCAGAGGCAGGAATGGTAACAACTCTTCAGTTGAAGAATGATTTCTCAAAGCATGGGTTATGAATCACCTGCTGCACTGTGTAGGTTGTTCCTGGAGAACTTAGAAAACTAGAACAATCAGCCTCTGTAGAAGCAACTACAGAATCTGCATTTTAAGCATACACCTCTGGGCTCTCTGGTGTAACCTCTTGTTCAAACCTGGAATTAGGCAAGAAGAGTCCATTATATCTCTTTCAACCAATAAGAATAACCTTAATATTCTTCAGCTAGAATCTGGTTAGATGATTAAAAAAAAAAAAGACATGCTTAAGAATAGCCCATCTGAGCAATCTATATCCCATAATTGGCAGGGGAGTTTTCAGGGGAACACAAGTTTGAGAAGTTTGCTCATGCTTACAGGTCTGGCCACCATAACCACCGAGGTCTCATTCTGCTAGATTCTGACACATTTTGTGCTCTGGGAGAGAGAATTTCCTTCTGTAACTGTTTACTAAGAAACTCTCTACAAAAAAGTATTCATTTCCCACCTGGAACAGCCACATTTCAGAAGTCTTTTGAGTAAAGAACTAAAATTGAAACCAGAATAGACTAAAATTTTTTTTTCTGTAAATTTACAGACCCATCCAAATATTGTGTTTACTCCTGGGTGGTGTAGGATTATGAATAGCTTTTATTCTTCATACTTCCCAAGTTTTTAATATTTTGCAATGGCCAGCTCTTGAACTTGATTATGAAAGTTTTCATTCATAAAAACACTTTTTAAAGAATACTTTGAGGTTTCAGAATAGCGTTCTGTTTCTACTTTTTCATCCTAATTCAATAAAGGTAGTCAATCTTTTAGAGTATGATGCCTTCTAGTCTTCAGCAGGCTATGTGTACGTTCTCTGATCTGAGTAACACCGAAGTATGATAGAAAGGAAGAAACTATGTTCAAGACTTTGGAAAACATCTCAAGGTAGGCAAAAATTGGGGATCCTAAATATTCGCATGTTAAGAACATAAGAGATTATGGTACTTATATTTCAATACTAAACAGTAACATTTTCACAATCTAACATTTTTGAATTTGGGATAAAGCTTTTAAAACAAACTTTGGAGATAATTCATAGCATAAAATTCACCCTTTCAAATTGTACGATTCAGTGTTTTTTTCTGAATTTCAGAGCTGTGCACCATCACCAGCATGTACATTAGGAACATGATCTCGTGTCATCACTTCTTGTATCTTCTCTCCTCAGTATCTAACTACAACTGCCCTACATTGTGCCCCATGAGTTTGCCTATTTGTGAACTATGTGAGCCTTGTGCCTGACTCCTTTCACATACTGTTTTTAAAATTCATCCATGTTGTAGTATGTATCAGTACTTCATTCCTTTTTTTTTTTTTTAAGATTTTATTTATGCATACAAGAGCTAAGGGAAAGGCTAGAGGCACAAGGGGTGAGAGGATTCACCAGAGACAGAGTGGGGAGCAGAACAGGCAGACTGACTGAAACACACTGCTGAGGGGAGCAGCGGGCGAGGCAGGAGGGGTCTGCTGTGCCATGTGGGTCCCTTCCCTGGCTGGGGATCGAACTCATGCTGCAGTGGCTGCAGAAGCCCACAGTGCAGTGCTCAATCCCTTGTGCCACCAGGGAGACCCACTTCATTCATGTCTATAGCCAAATATTCCATCGTATAGATATATATGTGCATCACATTTTGCTTATCATTCATCAGTTGATCTTTTGAACTATTTCTACTTTTTGGCTACTGTGAATAACATTACTATAAGCCTTCATGAACAAGTTTTTGTGTGAACCCACACATTTCAATTCTCTTGGGTACACATTTAGAGTGGAAATGTCGGGCAACATGGTAACTGTATATTCACTACTTGTGGAACTGCCAAACTGCCGAACCGCTCCAAAGAGACTATACCATCTTACTACTCCATGCCAGTGTATGAAAGTCTAACTTTTCAGCATGTTGACAACACTTGTGTCTCCTGGCTTTAGCCAACCTAGTGCTTATCAAGTGGTATCTCAGTTTTATATTTCCTTGATGGCTAATGATGTTCAGCATCTTTTCATGTCTATCAGTCATTTATATTTCTCCAAAGGAAAAAAATTTTTGACCAGCTTTAAATGGGTTTTTATAATTGATGTTATATGTTGTAAATTACCTTATCAGCTATGATCTCCAACTATTTCCTCCCTTTGTGTGGGTTGTTTTTACTTTCTTGATAATGTCCCTTTTGCACAAAACATTTTAACTTTGACAGTGTAATTTATGAGAGAGAAGGCGTGCCTTTTTGGTATGTAATTAAGAAATAGACTAATCCAAGGTCATGAGGTTCACTCTGTGAGTGTTCTAAGATTGTGGTTCTAGCCCTGTCTATTTTAAGCTAAGTTTTGTGTATTTTATGAGGTAGCATTCAACTTCATTCTTTGGCATATGCACATCTAGTTGTTCCAACTTTACCTGCTGAAAACATTATCCTTCCCCCAAGAATAGTTTTGGCATCCTTGTCACACGGAAGATCCTACAATTGTAACTGGCTACATTTTTGCAATTCATGCTACTTAGAAGGGAAATAAGCGCTATATAAATGTGCATTTTCCTTTTTTTTTTGGCAACGAAATCTCTCTCACTCTCTCTTATACTGAGACTCCTTGAATATGAATGTGATGGAAAAAGCTGTCATGCATACATATACTTCCTTATGAAAGACATTTTACTTTAATGCTTGAAAGCTTACACACAATCCTTATGTTAAAACTGAATGAAGACTGTCACAAAAGTAGCTATCTAACTATGATCATGAAGAAAATCCATTAATTCTAGAAGATGAAATTTTCCTGGATTTTATGACTTATTTGACAGCGATGTAACATTGTGAGGAGTAATGTAAGTACCAATCTAATTTTGTTAATACAAAAATCAAGGGGATTCTCAGACTCTATATTTAAATATGTACTATACAGTATAAAAGGCAATAATGAAGTCACAACTGTTTGGGACAAACACGGAAGTCTGAGAAAGGCAAATGAAATTTCCTATTGAATGTTGGATGAACCCAGTGCAAACTGAAGAGTCTGAACACAACCACTCACAAACATACTGAGATCCATTTAATAGTTTTGGAAGATTTTTCCTGTAAAATGGCTTGTATTTCCACAGGTACAATAGTGAAGAAATAAACTTTTCATTTTGACATGAAATATAAAAGAAGAGTTTTTACAAATATATCCATAAAATTTAACTGCTCATAACACTATACATGGTAAATGTGACCACCCCCTTAACTTCTAGCCTATTTAATACAGAGAAGCAATTGTTCATCTCAGCTAAGAAGAAACAACTTTCCTTTCATCAAATTAATTTTGTTTAGAAATAAGTAGCACTGGAAAAATACTTGCTTTTCCCTACCTCCCTCTAGGGAGTCTTCATGAAGGTGAAAACTTACTTGAAATAAGTTTAACTGAAAAGAAATACTGAAACTTTTTACTGCTTCAATAACACTTGCATTCTTGTTATTAAAAAGATCCTGAAGTTGTCTCATTGGCCTTTGCCTGAGACATACAGAATCAATTACAGAGTCGTGCTCTATTTCTAGCATGGAAGGAGGAACTTCCTACCTTCAGCCATAAAGGCTAAACCATGGGGATTTAAGATTGACAGTCAAAGGAATAGAGTTGGAGAGCTGGCTTAAAATCAGATCTGTGGTTTTGTCTAATGAGAAATTCCACTGTGAAGAGGCAGGATGGCATGAGAATAACTAGTTTTAGCCAGCACTGACAATGGTGTGATAATACATCCTTTAATGCAAGCCCAAAGAACAGGATGGCTTTTAAAAAGAAATGTTGATTAGAATCAAAGTACTGCAGGTAACAATTCTGTAACCTATGTTGCACTTAAATTGTGGAGAAAACATGTTCCTTAAACTCTCAAAAGTGCCTAAATAACAACACTGAGCTCCCAAATAAAGGGTTTGAATTTTTCTATGTAAGCAAAAAACGAAGTTGATGAAGAGTTCTCCTCAACTTTTCTAATATGGTATGTCTAATAACTTAAAATAATTTCCCTATTGATACTGGAAATGAATTCTACAATCATGTTGTATGCCAGTTCCTGGCATATTTCTGCATCCAGATTCATTAGTCTCCTTAATGGAGTCCATCATTTTTCCAATGGCTTTCTCCTTTCTTTATACCCTAACCCTGAAATTCTATAACCAGTTAAATCACGTGGCTTCCCTGAGGCACAAAGGTACCAAACTCTATAATTAACTATCGAGGAATGATAAATATGCTCTCTATTTATATTAAAAGATTTTAATTCTTTTGGGCCACAGTTGGGGAGGGGGAACCAAACCCAGAAAGCGTAATATTTACTCTGCAGTGTGAATTGTAGCCCTTTTTATTTGCAGAAAGTGAAACCAAATAAGGGAAATGTGAAGAGTTGCAGCATGCATGACCTGGCAGCACCGATAATTAATAATAAAAAAAAAACCCCTCTGGATTAAAAAAATATTCAGAGTTGTATCCCATCTACTCTGAATCTTTTTCTTTTTGTAGTAAAATGACAAACAACTGAAAAAAATAATATCTATGGGAATACATCACTGGGGTTATAATTCTGGAAACGTATTCACAAAAGGCATTTCGATCTGGCTGAGGTCAGATCATTAGTTGGCAATTTTCTATGCATACGCCTAGGAGAGTGGGGCTTACCCTTTAAGGGGACAGCAAACTGTAAGTAAAAGCAGAAGTAACTTTTGAGAAGGATCTTTACCTTTTCTGAACCATGTTATTTGACTTTGATGAGTTAGAATTTGTTATTCTCACAGACCAAACTGCTTTCAGCTGGGGGTGGGGGTGGAATCTCATGAGTCAAATTTTAAGGGGATCTTACTGAAGGTGGCCAAGATAAACAAGGTTTCCTTTCTTGTAGATCTGCCATTCTCTGTGGTGACAGAGGGGGAGGAGAAGGCTTTGGGGTCCTTATCTGGAAGTCAAAGGACAAAATGTGGTAGCAAGAGAAGCCGTTCACTGTCACCCCTTCTAAAAACTGGGAATTTCAACTTGTACTTTGCTAAGTTCTTCTAAGTCAGAAAATTTCTAGAGTGGAAGAGAACTTGACTTGGGGGCATATATTGCATGCAGAACTACTGGACTTATATACAGCTAACCCCTGAACAACTTGGGAATTAAGGAAACTAATCCACACATAGTTGAAAAATCCACATGTAACTTTTTCCACTGGAGAGGCGAACTGTTTGTGTGGAGATGACATATGTCATATGGCATTGAAAAGAGCTACTCGAGACCTGAGCCAGCAATGGGAGGAGGCCATGAAATTACAGCACAGTATGCTTTGTAGTAAGTTACGCAGTGATGATTTAATGCTGCATCTTTGCATTTGTTCCCATTTCTCTAGATGGTGAACAATATCATGTCCCGTTTAAATTTTTCTAAGTTCTAACTTTTTATGATAGATTTGTTTATATCTTAGGTAGTAAATGGTAAGACTATTAACTACATATATTTTATGCATATGTCACACCGCTTTTTCTTTTCTTGATATTCCTATGTGGCTCATCTACGAGTTGTCACAAGCCTCAATAGAATTTACCAGTATATTTGTTGAAAAAAAAATCCATGTGTAAGTGGACCTGTGCAGTTCAAATCCATGCTGTTCAGGGTTAACTGTGTAGTCCTTGAGATGGAAAAGTACATCAGAGCATGACTTTCTGGGAACAAAAATCTTTTTTAGAGGTAAGGTCCAGCCATTCTGGATACAAGACCACTTCGTTGACAAGAGGCCTTGAGTGTATCAAGACTCCTCAAATCTTGTCACAGCCTGAAGAGGGGCCACGTGCTTTCCTTTGTCATTTCTGGAGCCCAAAGAATCACAGGCTAAAAGGGTGTACAATGTCTTTTAGGATACTGGCTAACATAAAGATACTTGATATATTACTCTGGGCAATTCCATTTTTTCCTTTCATTTTCTGTCTGCAGGTAGAGTAAGTCAGAGAGAACAGACTAAGCTATCAATATGAGGACTGTTGTTGGATTTCACATCACTAAGCAGTTACCAAAACAAAATGCCTCATTTTAATTTCGCCATTGAAAACTAAAGCTATTTTTTAAATGGACAAGGTAAAGTTTTTAAATGTGAAGTTAAATCAAGCAGCAGCAAGCAGGAGTAATATATCTTCTGTTAGGGAAAAGGATATTCAAAATAGGTTAAAACAATTGAAAAGAGGCAAGACTTAGAAAAACCAATTCAAGTATGCATAGAGTATATTAGATGCATATAAATCATTTATCTTTACAAAGGCTAAAAAATGTAGCACAAATCTGCAGTGGTCAATTTAAGAGGGTGTTTCGATATTTCTTCCACGTAGCGCAGATCCATCACAGCTTGGCCAGCTCAGTCAATCTTGTGTCCTCAAAGACTCTTCTATTCTGGGAGTAGTGACACCGCTGGTACCCAGAACAGAGAATGAGCATCCAAGAATTATCATTCTAAGTGAAATGAAACTAACAGAGAGGGATGGCAGAGCTCATATGAAATTCTGATTTAATTATTCCTCAGTAAACACTCATTTGCTCTCTCGAAATCAGGAATTTCAAATTATCACTGCAGATGTACCGCTTGGTGGTGTGTATATCTAATGATCACATTTAAATTTAGTTTGATTTGCAAACATTTTCAAAACTTACAGGGCTCCGTAAGCTACAAGGGGAGGTGACAGATGGCGGGAAGGGAGCGAACAGAAATGCCTGCATCGTAGTGCTAGGTTGCTTTTAGGCTCCCAGAATTTTGGCTTTCTTAAAGGGAAAAAAGAAAAAAAACCAACTTATGAAGCCCAGCAACTAGTTTTGAAAAGCAGAATCTTACTTCTAATCACTCTTACATCTGAAACAACGCAGCAAGCAAATAAACTTGATAGTATGGTACCTAGCTATGTCTGCTGCTGCTGCGGTAGTGACATTAAGTTAATGGATTTTAAGAGTTGCTGCATTTTAATCAACCAAACAGAGCTGGCCATGCCGGATGAACATTGGGGATACACTGTATTAGACAGAAACAACAAAAGGCAGACTAAAAAGTTAAGGGGAAGTCTTTGTTTGAAATGCCAAGGTGTTTGATGACTGTGTCTAGAAAGTAATCCAGCTCCACTGAAGTCAACAAAAGAAAACATGATAAATACGAATATTCTCTCTCCCCCTGCAAAAAAAGTAGCCATTAGTGCCTAAGGCCTCCTGTCCACCAAGAACATTCTAGAGAGCCACCCCTTTTGATATCTGGTTCATTTCCAGCCTGAATCAAGTATCTGCAGACAATGCACGTCTCTCTGTGAACACCTACCCCATGAAGCACGGACAGGTGCACAGGCGAGTCGGCAACTTTTGAAAAAGTCTTCGACATTTCGTAAAATAGGATGTAAAGTCTTGTCCATGTCCATAAAGGAAGAGATTATTTCAAACCCACGGTTAGGAGAAAAGCGTGGGGCTTTACATCCAATCATGACCAACCTAGCACAGCTCGACGGAGCCGGCGCCAGCGGCAGTGCCGCAGTTCTTGGCATGCACCAGCTGCACTCAACCCCCGGCATCTTTCATCGGTGCGTCCCCGCCTGTTCCCAGCTCTGGCCCCCTCCCCTTAAGGAACAGTATTACAAAAAGGTAAAATCTAGAGTTAGTGGCAAAATCTTCACAGTAACTTGTTAATAAAGTTGTAGATGGCTGTCAAGGGCATCAGTCCACTGGACCCTGGAAAATTAATTTGATGCAGTTCTGCTCCCCAACCAGCTGCGTGGCACAGAATGGGCAGGCGGCGTGAAATGCGTGAGTCCCGTGAGGCAATGGAATCTGAGACCAGTACTTTGCAGACTTCTCTGAGCACACGTGTCCACAAGGCGTGAAAGCATGAGTAGGTGGTCCCGCGTCTACATAAAATCCAGCCTCACAGCCGAGCCAGAGAGGCACGTAGGGGCCCACGGTTCTGCACATGGGGCACTCCCTCTCGTTGGCCTCCGTGTCGCTCCGGTGGCCCCAGTTGTGGTAGCCGTGCACATGGCCACAGCTGAGATACGCCCAGGGCTGCTTCTCCTCCACCACCTCCTTCCTGTTGATGCTGGGGAAGGCCAAAGTGTTGAGCCCCACTGGGCATTGGGGCCGGGCGGCATTGATCTCCTGCCGGAGGGCCTCGATGTGCTTCTGCGTGGGAGTGTGGAAAAGGCCGTCGGCTGTTCTCCAGAGAAGAGTGGCCCCGCACAGGTCGATGAGGGAGCCGTCCTGCAGGACATTGGTTTCGTTTTCCACCTACAAGTTTGACAGACATGCCTTTAAAAAGAAACATTTGGCCAACTAATATACTTCTCAAAATAAACACAAATCATCTTGGAAGTTGACAGAGGGAGGCAGTTTGTCCCACTGTGAAGCAGACCAGAGAAGTGACTTATCCTCCTTGACCCTCAGTTCTGCCACTTAAACACAGGGCACAACACGTATAAGCTGTGTCTGCGAAGCCCACAGCACGACACGCTTACCTTAGGTGTTCATGAAACGAAATGAACGCATTTCATTTAGTCAACACATCCCTCCTGAGATTTTAATTTTTTTCTTCTTAAGCCAGTATCACGATTGCGCCTTGGTCTCCTATGGCATAGAGGATCCAGTCCATCCAGTAAGGACTCGCACACATTTTGACCAGAGTCAATCTAGAAGCCCCTGTGGGCGCCTCCGCTAATTCGGTCCAAGAGATTCCTGCTGACTTGCAGCTTCCTACAATCGCTCCTTTATCTTGCATGCTGAAGACATGGAGCAAAGGCCTCATTCCTAAGAGGACATCTCTGCTACGTACCCCGGGTGCTCAGAGGACTGAGCAGCAGCTGACCAGCAGCACAGCCAGACGTGGTCAGCGGAACATGACCACGGCCTCCACAAGCCACAAAGCCTGGGGCACAGACACCAATAAAGCCTTCCCTTGCCGGAGCTTGTTTTCTGCAGGAGTGGGGGCAGACCTGGCACAGCTCAAGAGTGAAGGTGACGGGAGCTGAGCATCTCAGGAGCCCCCCCCCCTCCCCCCCTCCACAGCAGCCCCGAGCACAGGGCCTGGAGCTGGGCTGAAGTCCTGGCTCTGTGGCTTGCTAGTGCCGTGACCTCGGGCAGTTATGTAAGCCCTAAGTGCCTCAATTTCTTCTCCCTTACAACGCACTTTAAGGGTTAAGGAAGTTAATGCAAGTACATGCTTAGGATAATATCTGGCGTGAATTAAGCACTGTGTTAATGTCTGCTACTTTGATGACAGGTCAGAAAGTTTTGAAAAGAGTTCTCCTTGGATAGAAATTTGAAGATGTCAAGGGTCAGGGGGTAGGACAGAAGAAAGCTGAACAGGTGGCTGAACGGGGCTGGATGGGGCAGGGTGGATGGGGCAGGCGGAGAGACTCTGGCTGGAGGGTCACCTGGTCTCAAGTGCCCCAGTGAGTCAAGGGGAGTTTTACGCAGTTATGGAAGAACAGATTTGCCTTTCCAGAGTCAGAGGGCAGACTGGAGGGCATTAAGACTGGAGTGGAGGAGACAGATGGGGTTAGTTCTCTCTCCAGGCAAACAGGGTGTATGTACCCCAATAAAGAGGAAATCGGTAGCAATAAACAAGAGACGCAGGTATTGAACACTGAGAAATTAGAGTCAATAGCCCCCAGAGTTCTGGATGTGAGGAAGAAAGACCAGATCGTTTACATAGACCAGAGCTTTCCATGGACAGAGAACATAGGAGAAAAATGCAGATGTAGGGAAAAAGATCAGAAGTTCAGTTCTGGGGGTGTGGGATCTGAAGGCCATACAGGGCGCTCACAGTGGTAATGCACAGGAAGTGTGAGTGACTACAGCTTGGAGAGGCACATTTGGGGTGTATCACCTCGCTTGGTGAAGCCGCAGGGGTGGATGACACTGGCAGAGACTCAAAACCTCATCTCCAGAGAGAAGTAATCACACCCAATGCTCCCTGCAACACGCGCCGGCCCAGCGTCATGAACTGAACAGAAGTTCAAGGACTCAGTAGGTTTTCATCTTAGAGAAAAGTGTTCTCCAGATTAATAAGGGGGACTGACTGCAGGGAGGGCACAGCTCTTTATTCCTTCTAGGTCTCCCATAAGCCCCAGATGAAGCTGATGGAGCCCAGGAACCTCCACCGTTAGCCAGGCCAACCTTGCACAAGCAGCACAGCACAGCCTTACAGAGACAGAAGGGGCAGTTACAGGGACTAATTCAAAACGTGTCCAGATTTAATGCAAGTCCAAGTGTTTTCTGGAGTTGCTGCTTTTCCGTAGCGTTGGAGACGTCTTTGGCACACACAACAGAGTGAGCATGGTCACTACATTATAACCCAAGTGTGCAGGCAACTCGTCCTGTGGCATGCCTGCGTGGACAAGACACCCTTTTCGGATTCAGTGTCTGTGTTCCATACACACTGGGAAGAGCGCTCAGGTGTAAACCACCTCAGAGAGAGCCACCAGAGCACACCCAGTGGTGGCAAGGACTCCAGATTCTTGCTCTTTTGGGGAGCCTGCATTTCAACCCACCACTGCTGCCTTTGAAATCTGTGACACTGGCAATAGTGAAGCTCTCTCTACCACACCCCTCTTCACCCATGACATGTGACCGTACTACTTCCCTGACCTGGGATCTGCCACATAGATCCAATGAGCTAAGGACTCCAAAATATTAAAGCAATGCCTGTGCCTAGCAACCATTCACTGATTTTCCACTGTTGATGTTATACTGATTAATGGCTAGTTTGGCCAAACAAGGTCAGTTTTGTATAAAATAATCTAAGGGTCAGAAACAAAAATGTTACTTAGAAAAGCTTCCTCCACATTCTCTTCCCTACTTACAATCTCTTCAAAAATGTTTAAACCAAGTTTACTGAATTTGCTTGGCCTTTCTCAGAAAATGTCTCTCATATTTACTTAGCCACGGTGCTCCATGACTGGGCTATATTGTAAAACACAGTGGCTATACCTGTAGCTGAAAATGTTGTGAAATAGGAATAAAAATAGCAAGTCCTCAAAACAAACAGCCAACAGAAAACAGCAAACTGGGTTAGTAAACCAAACTCCGGTCTCCTTTCTCCCTGTTTGAAATCTATGGCTATCACCTTTCTGAAAAGTGCTAGATCATACCCTCTACTCCCTGTATGTGCCTTTATGG
Organism: Galemys pyrenaicus; assembly: GCA_019455555.1. Taxonomy (NCBI): domain Eukaryota; kingdom Metazoa; phylum Chordata; class Mammalia; order Eulipotyphla; family Talpidae; genus Galemys; species Galemys pyrenaicus. The sequence goes on from JAGFMF010011823.1 coordinate 10,049,458, forward strand.
GTTTTGAAAAAAAGAAATATTTGTTCTCTTGTTCTAACTTCTACTTTACAATCAATTAAAAGTACCAGAGTAGAAAGCTTACTAAGAATTTGGCACCGGGCCACACAGCTGTGGCACAATCAGAACCCCAAAGCTCTCCATTGACGGTATAATTATTCTCCATAGGAGAAAGGGTTAAAAAGCAACTGCCTTAGGGCATTTGGGGTAAGAAGCAATATTTACTGGAAAATATTAACATGCCAAGTCAATACACTGTATGAATTATTTCAAGCGAACAGCAATAAGTATGATTTTTGTGAATTACTTAAGGAATTCATATTGACTTCTCACTATGAGCTAAAGGGGGAGGGAGAGCTAATTTAATTATCTTGTATTTCCAGAGAGTCTAGTAAATAATTCTGTAATTCTAATTCATAATTCTCACTAGTTAGTCTTAGACTGCTCAGAATTTTCCCAAATTAGTAGTTTTACATGCAAAACAAATTTATCCTTCTTCAAGTAAATTTAAGGGCAATTTTGTGGTGATGTATATGGTAGAAGATCATGCTTTTAAGGTAGTAAGGAATAAAAGCTAATTTTCTCCCACCATGGGAACAGCTTCATCATGAGAGGAAATAAAGCCATTTCCCTCTTACTTTCAAGAGACCTGCGGAGCTCTCAATCTCTGCATCAGTGGTGCACAGTCCTCATACCTGCACACCGTGAGGAAGTGCAGGGGACGAAAACGACAGCCCTCCGGTTAGATTTTTGTTACTGGGTGCGTTTTTCAGAGTGACGTCAGGTGCACTCACCAGCTTTCCCCTCTGCTGGGCCGACCTGGTTTCTCGCAAGGTGTACACGTCCCCGCAGACAGAGATCTCGCGCCAGACCCCGGGCTGGGACTCCTCGGTGAAGCCCCCTCGTGGATGCATTACCAGGACACCGTTTGTGGTGAGCCCATCCATGTGGCCATCGGGGTTTTTCCACTTGGCTGCCTTTTCCTGGAGAGCACACCAGAAAACAGAAGAGGCCTGCTGAGATGACGGTCAACAGGAGAAGATACAGGACTCTGTCTACCACACCGGGCCGGGGCAGAGGGGTGGGAAGTGATGAGTTTTCATTTCCTAGTTGAAGTTAATAATCAGAAGGATAAAATATGCAACTATGCTGACAATAGGAAATACGTGCTAAAGTGGATGAATGGTTTATCCTTGGAAGCACATTATACTCATCTTGGGAGTTACCAAAAAATAAAAAACAAAGAAAGAGCAAGCCTGATGGAGGGGCTCTTCCTCAGAGATTTGTTTTTAAGCCCCCACGTATTCCAGAAATCTACAAGGTGTTCTTCAGCTCTATTTGTGGCTTTCACCCTATTCTCTGAGGACACTTTTACAAGTACTTATCTGTGAAGCATACAGAATAAAGGAGAGTCGTGGGGAAAAACAATTTTTATTAAACATACAAAATGTCAAAGAATGTTCAGCTAGCTACGTTGTCACACAAATCTGTGCTCGTAGGGCGAGGGGAGCCCAACGTGGACACCAGGCCAGGACAGACACCCCGGGTGCCTGTGCCACAGCTCGCGCCCTCTTCTTTCTTGGGGGCGGTGCCCGTGTTGTTCCCCTCACTCAGGTGAACCCTGACTGGGATGACCTGACTATGACACCCCAGGGCCCTGTCGACACTGGTTGGAGTGGACATGTGACTGAGAGCCGCCAGGGAGGCCTGAGTGAGTCTTCTGGGAAAGGGGCCTTTGCTCTAACGAGAGAGGAGGAGCCGACAGTGTCTCTGCTGCCTCCTCTACGGCAGGAAGTGCCAGAGCGTGGAGTGCAGGGCCTCCCTCTCACCCCGAGGAGGCCTTCCCTGAGGGAGCTGAAGGCCCAGGGAGCGGAGGGCAGGGCAGAAGGACGCGCTTCCTGGTGTCCAGAGAACCGTGGGATTAACTGGCCTTGGAGCCGGCCTTCTTTGGTGCTTCTTATTCCATGGATAATACATTATTAGTATTATTTAGGCTATTTTGAATGTGTTTTTTTTTTTTCCCCTGTAAAAATATCCTGATGCAAGAAGGAACATTCACTAAGACTTTTGGGTTTCACATACATGGAGAAACGATGAGAACAGACACTTTTTATTTGCTTTGTACTCTGCACTATCACAGCTATAACATCTAATAGGGAACACGGCAAATACTTAATATATTTTTATGAATGAATAATGAAATTTCTTTTGAACCCATTTACTTTTTCCTCTGAACTAACTAACCCCTTCCAAGCTACCGTAAATCCATTATGTGCAATGTTTATATATACTTTGAAAAAGTAATTACTGTACAAATTATAATTAATATAACACATGGAACAAATGACTTAATTGCTTTCGGATTTTTAGTAATAGCTTTTCCAACGGATCATCTGAAAACTCAAAATCTAACTGGAGGCATCCTGTAAAGCAAACTTGTTGGCCGAGATGAACTATGACCTAACAAGAGTAGCATTTTTCTTGGAAAAAGGTCCTATTCCATAGTACTTACCCCAAGAAATATGTTTTTGGAGGAGTCAAATCCAGCTGCGAATATCCTTGCGGTGTAAGGCTCGTTCCTGTCACAGACAATCCTGCAGGCAAACCTGGAGATGGTGCTCTGTGTGATCTGGGCTTCGTCGTTGTTCTGACTGCCAGAAATTGTGTCTGTCACAACGAAGTCTATGGGGCTTTCCGTAGACCTGCCCACCTAAGTAAGTAAAAGATACGAGTGCATCAGTGAAAGCTCCAATGTCATCGTATTTTGTTGACATGGAACAAATGTTCAGGAGCCCTTTAGCGTTCATTATCTCTGAGGGTTAAATTTTAATAAGAAAAAGTTTCAGTCCTGTCCCTTTATTGTTTAACCATTATTGTTTGGCCTAAGACAGCCAAAGTCTGAGGTGTGGGTAAATGGAAGACTGAAGAAATTACGGACTTTTTCAAAGCTTGGGAAAGTCCAAAACACTGCTATTAATAGTACACTGGCTTACTTTCTTTGGTAGCTTTAAGGACTGTCAGAGATCAGAGTTCTAGGAAAGCTTTCCATAGTCCCTAAGTTCAAATAAGACATGTACTGCTCTGTCCTGTGAACTGGGAAGAGTTGAGTATTTGTTTACAACTAAGGAAATCCTCAAGATGGAATATTAAAACAATTTATGTACTGTTCAATGAATCCCTACTGGAGAACAGTGACAAATGTTATATATGCCAGAGACTTCATAAGTTAAAACCATCTCTATGTATACAAATAATTACTCATTAGTTGTGATGTTAATACTCTCTCCTAACATTAGTGCCTGTGATTCTGAAGCTGCCGGTGAAAGGAACACACAGAGCCCCCAGATGTGTACATTTAAGGTCCCCAAAAGTCAATTTCCTAAGTGTCTTCATCCTGATCTAAAAACCTAACTAAAAACAATCGATGTAATATACTTTTTATTCAAATGGATAAAGTGAAAAATACACATATCTTGTATCATTCGGCACCGTCTGCTTCCTGGAACAGTATTATTAAATTTCTTTGTAAATCGCACATACACATTCTCGAACATAGACTATCATTGTAAAAAGCAACAGACAACAGACATTCATTTTCTCTAACCCCCTGGTTCACTGAACCTCATTAACTTGAATAGATGCATAGGCCTAAATGTATGCATTTCAGGTCTAGAAAATGTATAGCTTGTTTAAAAAGGCAATATAAAATCTAAATTAGTGATATTATAGAATTGTATCATACAGTTCATCTTTCTCAAGCTGCAGATTCTTCCCTTTGCTAGCTTCACCTAAAAGCTGGGTGAGTAACTCCAAGGCTCTTCTGATTCTGATTGCTCTAATTTTTTTTTTTAAGCCTTCCAAAAAAAAAAAAAAAAGGTCTATTCTCCCAGCTACTTACAAGTGAAAAATACAGTATTACTAACTATAGTCTTCCTGCTGTCCACCAGAAGTTACTCATCTTACAGATGGAAACCCGTACCCTTTCGCCAACATCTCCCAACACTTTCCACCCCCAGTCCCTGGTAACCACTATTATAGTCTGTTTCTTTTTTTTTTTTAAGCTTGCACATATAAGTGATACCGCACCATATTTTCCTTTCCCCATCTGACATGTTTCATTTTAAAAAGCTTTTATTTATTAAAAAGTAACAAATAATTATTGTAAAATATTTCAGAAACAAAGAAAGTATACAGAAGAAATAAAGGTCTTTCCAAAGTCAAGAATAAAGCTGTGCCGAACCTCTATTCCAATGACACTTAGAAGTGAAATGTGCAAAGTTCTAGAATTACTTAATAAACCCAGAGCTCTATAATGACCAGTCTCTGACCTAATTTCTTTTTTTTTGGTCTTGAAAAGTTTATTTAGGAAGAAGAAGGAGAATAAAGACTCCCAGGTATATGGTACCTGGGAGGGGCAAGAGAGCCTCTGACCTAATTTCTAACAACCTCTATCAGCCTTTCTAAGAAGAGAGTGAATTTTTTTCAAGCTTTGTTACAGGTTTCTCCCACTCTCTGAAACTATATTGTCCTATCTGGTATGATTTGATATTATTTCGAGGGGTCTCAGAATGCTCAAATTTTTTTTCCCTAAAAATAAATGCTGATAGTATTCCCATCCCCCAATAACCTACCAAATCACAGCAAGTAGGAAGAGTCTACTTTCAGAGAGTTGGGGAAACTTTTATCAGCTCAAAGCTAAAGCCACATCTTAGAACAATGACACAAAACTGCTTCTTCTCTACAAAGATTTCACACTTCAAGAAAGGCCACATTCATCCCAATGTATTAATGTTCATGAATTATGATGACTGTGAAACACGACATTTTATTCCAACTGGGACAGACTGCCAGGATCAACGATCTATAGTACAGTCGTGATGCTTACATGATGGCCATATAAGTAAATCTAACCTGTAGAGCAATTTAGGACATGTTGTAATTTAGCCTCATGTTGTTTTTGCCAGGAAAACACTAAGCCACTTTCCTACTGAAATCTCACCCAATGTGAAAAACCTAGAACCTGCCCTTTCTTTGGATCACTGGATCAGCACATTATTTTAAAGGCAGTCATGTGGATGAGCCAAGCTGTTCTGAATTTCATCTGATGTTTATATAGTGCTGGTGATGGAGGCTTCACATAGAAAATCTGGGCAAAATCATAAGGCAAGAAACTAGAGACGGGGTTAGAAGCAACTGGCAAAGTCATTAAACCATGGAAATCCTTAGGCACAAGAAATCCTTAGGAGAGGACTGCTATAGAAATGGAGATTGCTGGGCCTCCCTGGTGGCGCAGTGTGTTAAGCAACACACTATGAAGCAAACCGCAACCACTGCAGCACGAGTTCGATCCCTGCCTCCAACCTGGGAGGGGAACCCACATGGCAAAGCAGACCTCTCCTGCCTCGCCCGCTGTTCCCCTCAGCAGTGTGTTTCGGTCAGTCTGCCTGTTTTGCTCCTGTCTCTGGTGAATCCTCTCACCTCCCGTGACTCTGGCCTGTATCCCAGCTCTTGTATGTATAAATAAATAAATCTTAAAAAAAAAAAGAGAAATGGAGATTGTTGGCTCACAAAGGACTGAATCCCCAATTGTCTAAGAACAGTTCCTTCCGTGCCAAAACACAGATCTTGTCCCAAGACTGTCCACCTCTGTCTATGCAAGCGTCTCTTTTAACCACCTTCCCCTCGGAAAAGCAGCAGTAGCGGCAGCAGCAGCTCTCGGCCCTCCTGTGCCTATGCAGGTGCCTCTTTCTTCCCTTCTCCTTTTTCCTAATAAACCTGCCCTTTTGAGATGCAGCCTTTGCCTGTTTGGATACATGCAGACGTCTCTCCTTAGTAAACTTGCTATGCACCCCTAAAAGGGGAACTCTGCCAAAACTTTTCGCATAGGAAACCAAGGACCCCGGCTCACTGAACCCCAACATCACACCTGAACACCAAAGTTCTCATCTCATCAGAACCTCATATGGGGAACATTTTGTTTCCTATTATTGTCACTCATAGGTCCAGCATCATTCAGCATTCTCAGTTTTATATCTGTAGGAAAAGGTGGGCTTTGCCTGGGTGTTAGCTGAAGTCAGTGCAGTTCAGGTGATGCTGCAGCACCTGGAAGACCCTCCCTCACAGTTCCTGGACCAATCCTACCCAGGTCCCCACATCTGAACCTTATTTTATGACTTTCCTCCTTTGATAGGCTGACAGATTGCTGCCTGTATACAGGAGCAGCTGCTTCCACTGACACCTGGAATCCTGGGATTCGACCCTTCCCACAAATTTGGCTTCTGATCCTGTCTCTGCTCTCCTGAATCATCAGCTTTCCTTAGTATATGGATTCGTGCCATCAGCTCACAGACACACTCTGGAGCTTCTCAAACTGACTCTGTGGCAAGGGATCAACATGTCCCTGATACTTTAAAAATATATAATAAACAGGGGAATTAGAAACTGATCATCTGACTGGATGCTTCCACAATGCTAAAGTGCTATTTAGTTTCCAGACGCCTCCTCTCAATTTCCTACTTATCTCATTGTGTACTGTTAAACATCTCACTGCTTGGCTGAGCACAGCTTGAGTAGAGTGCTCTAGACTAGTCGCTCATCTTTAAACATGCTTCCCTTCGCCTCCAAGCTATGTTGCCTCGTTTCTCTGATGCACTTAATGGCAAGACTTCCTGAAAACCTGTCACTAGCTACCACCCTCCATTTCCTTACCCATCTCCTTAACTTCTCTTAGCCCACTCCAACTGAGCTGCTCTCAACACAGCTCTGCTGGACCACCTATCCAGGGCGTATGATCAGTGAATGTATCCTGGTACGTCTACTAACTTGTATTAAAATAATGAAGCTCTTCCAGGCTAGCTGGTAAAGAGACCCCTTCCATTCTCTCCCTAGGCAATCACATCAAAAGCTATTGCTATTAGCTGGCTCAAAGCACTGACATCTCCCCCAAACCTTAGACTAGCAACCCCAATCTCCATCTGAATCTCTAATAAGCATCTCAAATGGAACATGTTGCAAACAGAACCAGATCCCCCTGAAAACCTCTAGACTCCCTTTGTCAATGACTGGCATCTAATTCACTCAAGCTAAAATATCAACACTCAAGAATTATCCTTGATTCTTTATTGTCCTCTGTACCCATTTAACCCTGTGTGACTACATCTACCTTTACTACTACATCTTCAATTCTTCCATTTCTTCCCACCTTAGTTCATCCATCACCTTCAACTCTTGGATTCTATGACCTTAGCTCCCAACTACTGCTTTTATACTTGCCTCCTAGATTTACTTCAGACAGTAGTTGGAAACTTTTTACAAAAATACAGATCAGATTATATCTCTTCCTTGCTTAAAATCTGCCAACAGTTTCTCCAAACTCCTAAAATAAAACCCAAAGGTTTACAGCTGCAGCTGACATAAAGATTCTACACTTCCTCTCTTCTCAATTTGTTTCCCTCCTGCCTTGAAGTCTTTGCATTGACCTGTTCTTCTGCCTGGAAATTTGCTTACATGTGGTCAGTTTGCCCCTTTGGGAATGCAGGCTCCAGGAGAGGGAAGCTAGTGCCCAAGGAACGAAATTGATGAATGCAGGACTAGAACAGTGAGCTTGACCCCTGTGAGACATACAGGTGGACGCACACATGCACACACACACAGACACACACACACAAGTACAGTGTTGAAAGAAATAGTGACTGAAAAAATAGATATCTTTAAACATTTTTCTCTTGACTAAGACGTGAGAGAACTATCACTACCTAAAATTACTGTAAACCAAGTAAATGAAAAACACAACCAAACCCTGAAAACATAACGCGTTGCAGGACCCCGGCTGGAAGTTTCTGGAACCCAGAGGAGAAATGGCCCTTCTTAACACAGGCTTGGGGACCTGCAGCTCGGACCCCATCATGACATGCGCTGCTGGCGCCACCCCTCTCTCGAGGGACTCTCCGTGACATATCGCCCTCTCCTTGGTTCCTTTCATGAACTGTCTTCTTTTATAGTTCACATTCTCAGTAGTTTCTCTAAATGCCCCCTCCTAATTCGAATTACTAAGATAGTTTTCTGATTATTAACTCACGTTTTCTCACATTTAATCCATTCCTTAATTCAGATCTAGTTTTGATCTTTTCCCCCTCAGACAGTCGTATTTCAGAGTTCTGAGGATACTACCTGATTCCAGTGTGGGAAAGGCGGCACAAGGCTCTTGCTGGGTCCATTCTGATGTCCTGTTTTTAAATGCTCAATTAACCGAGAAATCATTTTAAAGGGTAATGGCCAAAATGAATAGCCCTGAACACCAAGGTCCGTAACTTCCGTAACTGGAGAAATATGAATGCTACAGTGCCTTTGCCTAGTGATTTTTATCGGTGGTATGTTTTAGAATTGTCTATTTGTTGAAAGGAGGAAAAATTTAAAACAAGCTTGTTTTTTCAGTCTTCGAAGAATAGCTTAAACTTCTACTCAGAGTGATCTGACATTAGTGGAATCATACTATTTTAGTAAAGATAATATATATTCTCTTAATAAATCTATACATTCTTGCTTGAACTACCACACTTAATTTAAAGAAGTTGAATGGTATAGAATATATAACTTATGAGAACTAAATCTTCGTTCTGCCACTAATGTCTTGATCTTAGTTTATGTTACTCTTCCTTTCAAACCCAGGTTACTCAGCTATACTAAGATTAGTATAGTATAAACCAGTATTTCTCAGAGCCTGATCTATGAATCTCTGAAGCAAGTGCCTGAGACCTTGTCATGAGGACCACTTCTATGAAGTCAAAATTGCTTCATAATAATACAAAGATGCCATGTGCCTTTCCCATCATGCTGATTTGCTCTGATGCTGCTAAAGCAATAGGTGCTTTAGCACGGATCAAAGTAATGGTCTTAGTGGCCACTGTATTTGTCATGACCATGAATTTGTAGTTATAAAATTAATTTCATGTAAGTGTGCTTTTAATAAAGCAATAAAAGATCCTGAGTCTTTTAATATTCTCTGTGATCAAATGGAAAGAATTCACAAAGCACTTAAAAGTTCTTAAGTGTTTGGCCTCCCTGGTGGTGCAGTGGGTTAAGCAACGCACTATGAAGCAAACTGCAGCCACTGCAGCACGAGTTTGATCCCTGCCTCCAGCTAGAGAGGGGACCCACATGGCGCAGCAGACCTCTCCTGCGTCGCCCACTGCTCCCCTCAGCAATGTGTTTCAGTAAGTCTGCCTGTTCTGTGCCCCGTTCTGTCTCTGGTGAATCCTCTTACCTCCCTCAACTCTGGCCTGTACCCCAGTGCTTGTATGCATAAATAAATCTTTAAAAAAAAAAGTTCTTAAGTGTAGAGGTTCCTCACAAAATTGAAAGAAAAAAAAATACTACCATGTGATCCAGCAATCCTATTTCTGTTATTAATTCAAAAGCATAGAAACCAGGATCTTAATGACATATGGTAGCCCCCCCCCCCCATGTTCTTTGAGCATTACTCACAGTAACCAAGTTATGGAAAGAACCCAAATGTCTATCAATATATGAATGGATAAAGGAAATGTGGTATGTACATACAATGGAATATTATTCAGCCTTAAAAAAGAAGGAAATCCTGAAACACACAGCATGGATGACTTGGAAGACACTATGCTAAGTGGAATAAGTCAGATTCAGAAGTACAAGTCCTACATGATTCTAATTACATGAGGTACCTAAAACAGCTGAACTCATAGAAACAGTGAGTGGTTGTTGTCAGGGGCTAGAGGGTGGGGGATTTGTTCAGCAGATAGAGTTTCATTATGCAAGATGAAGGAAGTCTAGAGAGCCGCCACATAGCACTCTGTCTAAACGTCTTGTGCATTGAATTTGTCAAGAGGGTAGATTTTAGGTGACATGTTTTTGTCACCAATCACAACAAAAGCCAATAATCAGAAGCGGAGAAAATTCAGCTAAATCTTGCATTCATTCTGCATTTGCAGAGATGGGAAAGAAAAAAGTGAACAATTTGAGTAGAGTGTGATCATGTAATAGTGAAGAACGTACCTTGTCACAACATGCCATTAAAAACATCACATGAAATTACATGTGCCTTCACAGTTACTAGGGTTTAAGTGGTAAGAAATGTACCACTGACAATGCTAAAATATTCTTGCTTCTCTTTTTTAGCCTTAGGAATTCCCTATTTAAAGCTATACTACAAAATCTTATAAATTAAAGATGTATCATTTGTGAAAGTATTTTTTAAAAAAATTGTTATAAAATCCCATTCAAACATTGACAGGGAAGTACATGCATGAAATTACTTAGGAGGAGATATTCTTTGGTAGAGTGGGAAGGAAGAACATCTCAAAGAGTATGTAATAGAATGGCATGGAGAGTACAACTGTTAATATTTTGTCTCAGTATGATAAATCTTACTTGAGTTCAAATTGGCACTAAAATAACTACAGGACCATGACTCTATCTAGAATTGTCTCATATTTTTTTAAACAGCTCACACTTTCGCATGATTAAAAAATCTGAAAGCGTGACATGCTTCTCTGTGTACACCTGCTCAGCACCCTTCCCACAAAGGTCACTACTTTATTAATGTCTTGTTTATAACCTTTTGAGGGACTTTTAATGCATATAAGCATAACTTAAGCCACTTAAACATACTAATAAATACACTGATATATTTTAAAACATTGATTTTTAAATTTATTGACATTGAACCCTAGGTAATTTTTTAAAAAAGATTTATTTATTTATGCATACAAGCACTGTGGTACAGGCCAGAGGTGCGGGGAGGTGAGAGAACCCACCAGACAGAGCAGGGGGCAGAACAGGCAGATAGACTGAAACACACTGCTGAGGGGAACAGTGGGTGAGGCAAGAGAGGTCTGCCTACACCATGTGGGTCACCTTCCCAGCCGGCAGCAGGGATTGAACTCGTGCTGTAGTGGCTGCAGTTTACTTTATAATGCATTGCTTAATCCACCGTGCCACCAGGAAGGGCCCGAACCCTAGTTAATTTTAATTGAATCTAATACTATCAATGGCTCAATATATTTAATAATATTAAACTTTATTAAATGTTTGGAGTTCTTTTCATATTTGTACATAGAGCTTTTTCTTGCTCTTTTTTACAGTATTGGAGGCCTTCATTCTAAATTTACTGAACTGGTGGTTATCAAATGATATTTAGGTTGACTGCAATCTTATGCTACTAAGCAATGCTAAGAGCAGAAACTTGGTCCAAATGTCATCTTACATGTCTCTGGGGTAAATCTCTAGGAAGAGAAGTTTTACAAAGAGAAGTACTGAGTCAAAGAATATATGCGTTTTATATTCTTCATAGGTATTTCTAAATCACTGCCCTACAGAGAGCACACCAGTTATAGAACTTAGGGGGTATCTGGTCCCCCCCATCTCTGACAAGACCTTTTGGATTATCGCCAACCTGATAAATAAAAAATAGCATTTCTGTGTAATCTGAAATTATATTTCTCTTTTCATAAGTGAGGTTGAGCATATTCTCTTATGTTTAAGGATTATTTAATTATTAACATTACTCATTTTCAGCATCATTGATTTAATACTTAAAACTCTCCATATAGAAATCCAAGGTCTCAATCCCAAATTGTTTGCTTTATATTTCCTTTATTAGCCCAAGCTCGATTTTCTGTTGTTTTAAAGTGACAAATCTGGATGTATTAATTATTCTTTTATAGTTAATTGATGATTTTTACCTCTTCATTATTCTTTCTTCTGATGTATTTCTTTCTATTATATACCACTAAATCTACTCCTGAACCTGTCCTAATTGTTACCATTTAAAAAAAATAACAATTAGGGAATTTTCTTAGTTCCTTGATTTCCTTCCTCCAAAATAATGAAAGAGCTTAAGGTTTTACATTTTGTTCTGAGTATAATTTCCATCACCTCTCAAGAGTTTTGCTATAATGTTCCCAGACTTAATTTTTATAAGGCTTGTAATTGTAGTTTTTAAATTCTCTGTGATTTAAGTATTATTCTGGAGGTATTTTAAACATACTAGATTTTAAAAGTGGCAGGTTTAAAAATTTTTATTCTTATTAATTAAAGATTGATTTATTTATGCACACAAGAGCTGGGGTGTAGGCCACAGGTGCGGGTGGGGGGTGAGAGGATTCACCAGAGACAAAATGGAAGCAGACTAGGCAAATATATTGAAATACACTGCTGAGGGGAGCAGTGGGCAAGGCAGGAGAGATCTGCTGTGCCATGTGGGTCACCTTCCTGGTAAGGGATCGAACCCATGCTACAGTGGCTGCAGATAGCTTCACAGTGTTGCAATTCAACCCCCTGTACCACCAGGAAGGCCCCTAAAGTCTATTTTTATTGCACTGAGATCCGAGAATCTAACTTTCATAATTTATTTTTACAATTTTAGAATCCAGCATTTTCTTAATCCTTCAAAAATGAAATAGGAATAATTTTTATATTAGCCACCCTCTTTTCCTCCTCAGACATTACAAAACACCTCTGTGCCAGAATTTCGGTTCTATATCAAAGTCAGACTTTGAAAGAAAGATGAGCTAAAGTTTCTATTAAAACAAGAAAGGTATTACCTGAAACATATCCGTGTCTTTATCATGTGTGTACTCGACCACCACCGTCTGGTTCCTGGAGAGAGTATATGAAATACTGTGTTGACCTTTGCAGCTGATAGCCTACGGATGAGATAAAAAAGATAAAAATTCATTAAAATGTCATTTCAACAACTGAACCATAATTCTGTCTGTAGGTAAGAGACAGCAGTCTACCTGCAAAACCCAAGACCAGCCAGTGTTCTCCTAGCAGCCCACCCGCCCGGTGCTGAGCGCTGATTCTAGAACAGCCAGTGGTCCTGACTCTGGTTCCACCAAAGACTGTATCTCAATATGAACAGTATTTTCCTTAAGTCAAATAAAATTAATTTACGAGTTTGCAAGGTTGCTTGTATCATGTTTTCAGAAAAACATACACTTTTGCCATGTTAACTTTAACTCAGTGATGAAAATTTTAAAGTAAAAAGATTTAAAATTTTGCAATTTTTTTTTACACAATGGGTAACATTTTGCTATCATAATTTCCCTATGTGAGATGATGATCATAGTAAAAGAATCATTAATAAAAAGACCTGTACATATTGTACAAGGACATCTACACTGTGTAATGTGTACTACTTTAGCCAATGATACACTCATACTCTGTTCTGCCTCTGATTTAAATCTTACTTACACAGATATTTATTGAATTAATAAAGCAGCCAAATGAGTTTTATATTTTCTATTTGTAGCCTAGACTAAACCTAATAGTTTTTACGAGTAATCTAGAAAATATAGTAATACTATTATCATTCTTATTTTCTTCATAATGAAGTGTCTGAACATATCTTAAGTTGTGGTCATATACTTTTAAATTTCCAAATTAACAAAGAAGCATATTTAAATTGTACTCCCAGTTATTTCAGTTACACCTCATCCATTCTAATTTATCTTCACCTCTACTGTTATATTAAATATAGTAAATAAAACTTTAATAACTTTATTAAACATTCATTGAATGATGACACTGTATGAAGATCAAGAAAGCATTTGGAAGTAGCTGGACACACAGAACATGTTAATGAAAATGTACTCTAAGCATTTTCATCTGACTAATATAATTGCTTACAGGAATAAAGTACAGCACTCCAAATGAACTTTGAAGTTAGCCTGGTTAATCTCATGGTTATTTAATCATCTGCCCTGAGGAACTTTATCACTGAACTGATGTTATATGTGCTTCATTAATACGAGTATTAGAAATAAGAATACTTTAGATACTTAATATGGCTGGGAATCTGAAAATACTTTTTAGACTACTCAACTCCACTAACAACTCCATAACTTTGATTATTCATGTCTTTCTCAGACAATTCAAAGGCACTTTTTGACAATTTTTGAAAGCAAGTAACAAATTTAAGTGGATGTTTGAAAGAACCCACTTGAAGAAATAACTTTACTAAACTCAAGCATAAACACCTAATAATCAGAAGGTGATTACTTGTAAATAAGTCCTAGATTCCTAAAAAGTACCTACTGCATTGAAACATTCAATTTACAAATACAGCAGACTCAAACACAACTTTCTTGGTACATGTTACACAAAGTGAGAAAGTCTACAGTCTACTAATCATCCCCAAGAGGAACGAACAAGCACTGGAACAGAATGCCTTTTAAAAATGTATACGTTGTCTTCTTAAGTACAGAGTTTCTCAAACTTCCACAGAAGTTGCCTTTAACTTCCTGGAGACAGCAATAGGGTAGAAAAGCCCAGACTTAAAGTCCCTCATGCTTAAACTTTACCTTAAAGCAACACCACATTTTGCCTTCTACTCAGTGACATGCTTGCTGGTATGAACATATAAACACTTCTAAATATGCTGGGAAATCAATGCCCAGAAAGACTTGCTATGCTCACCCCATGCGCTGGGACCCCCAGACATCTGGGAAACAGTGATTTTATTGATCCAATCCTGTAACTAGATCCAATTCTTCTCAGATGTTTTAATCTAAAACTATTCTCGAGACCCAATCTCTCATGTACATGTGTACCACACGTGGAACGGTTATTTATAGGGAAAGTGGTACCATACCTGGAACTGTTCACAACAAAGGGGGGTGGGGGAAGCACAAGCCCCACCATACCCCAAGCAAGGAAGAAAGTGCTGACACCCCGAAGCCTTGAATGCTTGACTCAGGAGAGTCTGAATGTTGAGCCCTTTAAAGAAAATTTATAGCTTTGAACTTCTGCCAGTTTTCTAAAAAATATGGTGAAGTATGAATGACCAGGGCTAGGAAAGATGAATGCTTCTGGGTTAGGCGGGCACTTCTCTGAGACTGTTTGATGAAGACAGTCTCAGCCAGGGGTTTGTTCTGGATGCCCGTAGATCTGGTGGAGACAGGAAGTGGAAAAAGAGACTCTAAAGGGAGGAACTAGTCTCGAGGGAGGTGCATGGCTCCTAGTCAGCACGTAAGGCTCTCTCCGCGGCAGGGATGGTGGAGGAACTTCGCATCTGAGTGATAGCTACCTTTGAGTCCCTTTCAGTTTGGTGTGCAATTTATCTCAGTTAATGCCAGACAGGTTAGTGCCAGGCTGACAGGAGGCCAGCCAGTAAGAGCCCTGCATGCTGGCACTCACACAGCCTGCACCCACGGGGAGAAGCATGGTGATGAGCTGGCCCGGGAGACGGGGACTGAGGCCAGCACTGGGACTTGGTGCAAAAGGTGACAGACAAAGTCAGGACACCCACGGCCACTGCGGGGCTCTTCCGAAAGGAATGGAGAGGTGCCTCCTTCCCTAACGATATGGGTCTGGGTTGCCATGGTCTTGCTCGCACGTTAGAGCCTAGAGGTCAGAATTAGTGGTTGGAGAAGTATGAGGAGAGTTTTGCTATATTTTTGGCAAGAGTAAGAGACATTTTACTTTCTTTGTTGTTAGAGGTATCCATTTTTTAATGATGTTTTTTAACATTTAAAATGGGGTTTTCTTACTAAGAATGGAACTTCCATATGATCCAGCAATCCCACTCCTAGGAAGATACCCAAAAGACACAAATACACTGATTCAAAAGAATACCTGCACCCCTA
>JAGFMF010011823.1:10065436-10079458 GCA_019455555.1 Galemys pyrenaicus
TGGTGCACTGGTGAGATGGTGATGGGGAATACATGGGGATTACAATTGATGGCAAGTATATGTAAATTAAAAAAAATTTATATTAATAAAAAAAATAAATAAAATGGGGTTTTCTGAAACACAACTACAGTGAATTACAGATTCACTGACTTAAAGCGATCATTTCAGGTACTTTGAAAATAAAAATTTTCATAAGATATCAAGTTATTTTGAAATCTGTTTGTTAAATATCAGGGCTTCTTTTCCCATTCACTCTAATTGAGTTCCAACACAATTACTGTAATGTACTGTGATTTTTATAAGACTAACTCCAATTTGGAAATTAAGCACTTGGAAATTATAAGGAAACCAGCCCAACCAGCCTGCCTGGCAGACAATGCTGATTCCCCCATTCTCTTTTCTTATCACGTGAGAGGGCAGGGGGCTGACTCCCTCTTCCAAATGTGAGTGCCTTAAATGCTGGTTTTAGCTACTCCTCCATGGGCACCAAGGACAGGGCAGGCAGTGGAATGGATGAATGCTGCAGATACAGGAGAAGGTTTATAGCTTCTATTCTTAGGTTTTCTGCTAGCACAGGTAACAGCAGTGACACTCTCAGCTCAAATTTATTACAAGTGTGAACCTTATTGCCTTAAAAAATTTCACAATTAGACAATTACAGATGCAGTTGTGCCACAGTTAGACCATTACAAATCCAGAGCAAAGGATCCCAACACTGTCCAGTTTAACAAGTAAAGCCAGGGCTTTCCTGGTGGCGCAGCGGGTTGAGTGCTGCACTGTGAAGCATCTGACATGCTCAGCACGAGTTCGATCCCCAGCCAGGGCGGGGTGCACATGGCTCAGCAGATCCCTCCTGCCTCGCCCCTGCTCCCCTCAGCAGTGTACTTCAGTTGATCTGCCTGTTCTGCTCCCTACTCTGCCTCTGGTGAATCCTCTCACTTCCCATGACTCTGGTCTGTACCCTAGGCTCTTGTATACAGAAATAAATAAATCTTAAAAACAACAAAACAAGTTCAGCTGCTCTTTATGCCAGATGCCTTTCTGAGCTGAGAGTTTCTTCTCAGCTGAGGATGTGCTTTCTTAGATTGACTCTCCTAGCATCACAGGCTTCCTCAGCTCTGCCCTCCCGTGCCTCTCCCTGGAACAGTGAGACCTGGCTGTCCAGTTTCTACTGTTCAGGGAGTTCTGTGAGGGTCCAGACTCCAATACAGACAACAGTTCATAATGTCTGGAATTTTCTCTCTCTTATAAACCCCTATGTGTCACACATAAAGGTTTAAAAAGACATTATCTTTTTTACTAGAAAGGCAATCTTGCAAAATTCATAATGGGACATAGATGAGTCTTTATGGCAACCAAAGAGCTTCATTTGAACTTTAAAAGTGTAAGGGGAGTAAGTTTTTTAGCTGTTAAGAAGCAGGGAAGTTAGCTTCCAGTCACAAAATAAAGAGGGAAAAAAGCCCTCTGAGAAGGCTTTTTGAGGAAATACTCATTTATTCTATTTATGAGTAAGCTCATTTAATTCAAGCTAAGTCAGCCTTTATCCATGGTGGAGGGAGAGAAAAATGGCATGAGCTGCCATGACAGGCACTGCTGGTCTCCCATGCCATGCTTCCTCTCTGTAAGCGGGGCTGGCTTCCCATGGAAAAGCCAGCAAATGCCAGGACCGACTCCCCAGTCTCCCCCAGTCTCCCCGAGCTGGCACATAGAAATGTGGCCCCATCTGACCAGGGGATTTAGGAGACATCTGGGGTGACGGTCCTCGGATGGGAGACATCAAGAGATTCTTACCTTCCTCTGTTAGTAAAACCCACATGCTGTTTGGAGCTGGGTGTCCACCTTGCAATCTAAGAGGCAGGACAAAGACAGTTACGGGAGCGGGATGAGTCCCAGTATCTTACAGTTGAGAGTCCAACTGAGAACTACCGTCCCTAGACTACTTCTGTGAGAAGACGGAGGGCTTTAAACTACTTCTGGTTTTGTTACTCACAGTTTAAAGCCTAATTAGACTGTTTGGCTCCAACTTTTTTTCCTCCTGGGTCTCCTATTTTAGTCATATGCAAAACCATATTGCCAGCCACTCTTCCTTAAAGCTTCGTGTCATTTCTGAGTCCTCTCTTGCCACTGTAGTCCAGACATAATTATCATTATTACTATCATAATTAATGCAATGGGGACTCAAAGCCAGGTTCACTGACACTCCTACAATAAGGCAAAAGTCTACTTTGTATTTACAAAGTAGAGGGGAACAACAATGTGTTAACTTTTCATTTTTTCTCCTCAAATACACGGTAGCTGTTAGGCAACCAGCAATTACAAGACTGATTTATTATTCCCCAAAGGAGTTTACAACTGGCTCCCTCATAGTCCATACTTGCTACTCCGGAGACTATCAGGTGTAATCTAATACATTTTCCCTGACCGCTCAGCTGCCTCTAGTAACCTGCATGAGGAACACAAGGCAGCAGAAGTGACATATGGGACTTGGGTCAGATGAAGCCTTGCAGCTTCCCTTGCTGCCCTTGGATGCTCACTCGTGAGTTCCGAGCCACCACAGAAGTCTAACTGCTCAAGGCCTGCCCTTCCCCTCCCACTCCACACAGGGATGGACCCACATGGGGATGGAGGCTACACAGCCCCAAGCCCCAGGCCCGTGGCTGAAGGACCCAACTGCGGGCAGAGCCTGTGCATTCTGCTGCCCCCACATGCACCAGAGATGGAGCCCGTCTGTGCCGCCCCAAATTCCCTACCTTTAAAATCGTGAACAAAATCAAATGGCTTTTGCGAAGCAGCCAAGTTTTGTCATCGTCTGCTACCCAGCTACTGCCGGTGCCAGACCATTTTTCCTGTTAGGTGAGAGTTATCACATAAGATGTTATGACTGTAGCATGCTCAGCACACCTGCGCCCAGAGCCCCACACAGAGCAGTGGCTGCGTCTGGATGGAGTTGCGTGTTCTCCTGGCTGCGTGCCGACGGCGCCTGTGCTCACAGCAGTATGTATTTTTAGTGGGATAATCTTCAGCTTTTAGATGACTGAGATGTGATGAAAATCTTCCATTAGTCTTTACATTTACAGATGAATACATAAAGGAATCAGTACAGCAGTCAAAGCATCCACAGAGGAGGCAAAAGCTACCCAGGCTGTTACATGGACCGATTCTTTGGAGAGGAACAATAGGGACACCAGGACAGAAGCAACAACAGCTAGCGACATCAGAAGCTAAACTTGGGCCCAACCTCATGTGTGATACCGACATGGCATGCTCACTAGCCTAGGGCCTCCCTTGTTTAAGGGAATGCAGTATTTTGTTTTTGTGACTGTGCCTGCAAACCTGAGTCTCAAATGAAATTCCATTTCTTGAAATCCACACCTAGTTTTTCTATTACTACAACTGTCTTAGAACCAGATGACTTAAGAATTTAATGATCCCTCTTGCCCCAGAAGCAGACTTAGTGCTCTGGCATGTGGGGTGGGATTAGATCCTATGCATGGGCTTTGGAAACAGTAGCAACCTGCATAGTCCCCCTCCCTCAGGAGCAGATACAACTAGTGATTTTCTGCCTCTCAAAAGAGAGGTCCAAACACCTGGTGTAGCTCACACATTGAAGAAACCTCTCCCTGATAAAGACCAAATTTTCACAGAGTTGCCATGAAGATCTTTGCATTGTGTGTCCAAATGCGGAGAGAGTCTGTGAAACTGTTCACTGTACCAGCTCCTGGTTTCCAATGACACAGAAGGGAAAGTGAGATCACCCCCCACCCCCCCATCTGCTTGATGGGGACTGTCCCAGGAAATGCCCTGAACCCTTAAGCTGGGGAGCCAGAGACCTCTTAGTCATTTAGGTTCCATCAAGAAACAATATGAGCTTGGGCTCTCAAAGGCCTTGTAAGTGATGCCCACACTTGACAGTCTTGGTAAGGCACAGAAGAGTAAGAACAGGCTCCCTGGCTGATTGTTATGAACGTTTCAGGCAAGTTTATTTTCAGCCATTTTCTTAATTCTAACTTTTAAGCTCAAATTCCATCCATCATACAATTTAACTAAATAACTACACAAAGTGATTACTGCAGAGAGGGCCTGATGGCATGAAAAATAACTGCAATGACCTCTCGGGGTCGTTCTGGTTACTAAATTCAAGCATCCAATGACAGGGTGTATTGCTATAGAAACAACCTTTTAATTGGTATGGTAAAACATAATAATGGACTCTGTTTGGCAGGGGGTAGGGCTGAACAGAGACAATGAACCTTTTTTTTTTTTTTTTTGGTTTAAAAACAACTTCTGGTATTTATGTTTATGGCAGAAACGTGCATAGTTCTGAGGAAGTGAATGAGGTTGCTGTGAACTCCGCAGCAGCTTGGAAATAACTGCTAACTGATCTCACTGTTGGGAGCCTGTGTGCCCTGTGGTGCTGGCCAGGGTGCAGGGCACCAGGGGCGTCAGCATTCACAGGCACATGGCTACATGGCTGCTGCCCTTGGGTTCCTGGCAGTGCATCCCTTCACTGCAGCGTCCCCCTCCTGATAACCCAGCACATGCCTGAACAGTGGGCAGAAGAGAACATGCATGCCACACACTGTCCTCATTGACCTGGCTTATCCTGCTGCGCTCCAAGTTTACCTGGACTTTAGGAAAGGAGAGTAAGACAACGTGGACACTGCAGAGACCATTAGGCGAGTGGACTCTGACGCTGAGAAAACAACACAGTGGAGCCAGCTTTGAATCCCAGTTCAGTCATGCACCAACAGTAACCAAACCACACAACGTGAGTCTTCAGCGGACATCTTTATAGTTTGTCAACACAGGGAGTTTATGACAGTAGCACAATTTCGCTGTATTCAAAGCAGAGGGGATGAGACCCAGCTTGGATTTTCTCTTCTCAAATACAAACCTGTGCTGAGAGCCCTAACCCATAACCCAGTGGGTTTATCATCAGTTCGTTTCCATCCATAACATACACTTTCAGGTTACTCTTCTGTTTGGCTTTAAATATACGTTAGCTATTGACTGTATTAATTAGAAATAATCCCAGTATGACAAACATGTTTTCCAGAACTAATGACTTTTATGTCAGGCTGACAAGTATAATTAGGCTATAAATTCTCAATCAGTGTGGCTCAAATTGCTACAGGGAAGATGAGGTCTCTGCCATCCTTGTCAATGTATGTATAAAATATGTATGAGCACTATTTCTAAAGAGAGGAGGTGGCTAAAGGAATTCATAATTTATTTTGCATAAACACACTCTTACATGTATTCTCTTTTCAAGGAGCTGTATTTCACACAAGTGCCTGAACTATGGCTACGATGAGAAAGTCACCAAGTGCTCACTTGGATTTCATCAAAAACAACAGTGTTCCGCTCAGTAAATAAATCATAGTGATAAGCCTATTTGTTAGAGGCAACAGCTTTGAACTTGGCGCTGGGCACTTCCACGCCTGTCTGGGACTGGCCCAGCGAGCCGTTCGATAATCTTGGCAGAGAACCCACTGCATGCACAAGAGCCAGACATGGCAGATGTGGCCACAGTCAGTCCAGCAAACACAGATGCCAGGGAGGGTCAGTACATTTCAGAAGAAATTTTTCTAATTTGGAGTCAATTCTAATTGCATTGAGGCTGGATCTGATTCACGGCACCAATCACAAGAGGGGGCATGACTTAGATAAAGTTCAGAAACTATGAAACACTAAGGGAGATGCTGGGGAGTTGGACAGGAACATGGTCATGGGACCTGTAGATCTGCCCCAGGAATTCTTCCACTGAAGTTAGAGGAAAGCTCCCTGAGGGCAGGAGCATCTGTCTTTTTAAGTCGACCTTCAATTCAGGTGGTATGCGGTGCAGTTACCAGCACAAACCAGGCTGAAATCCTGCCACTGCCTGGCTCAGGGGCTCTAGGCCAGTATCCCCAGTGCTCCGTGTTTCAGTTCTGTCATCTTACAGGTACTGGCCCTTGTCCAGAAAGTCCATCGCTGTCCAAGGGCAAAGGTGCTTCAAATCCTATATCCAGCCAGTTTGTAACAAAGTACCCACAAGTGAAAGGGTCAAATTCAAGTCTGCGTGGATTACTTCATTTTAACTCTAGGAGATGTTAAGTTAACCTACTGTAAAATCTCCTCTTTTTGTTGTTTTGGAGCATCTCTTTTGGAAAGTAAGGATGATGTGCAGTCTTTCCACTTAGGAATGTCATGACCTGGACGCACAACTACAGTCAAAAAACATGTCCACCTTAACAAGCAGGGTCTGTTTATTACTCACAACAAACGAAAACTATTTCTATGGTGACTTCAAAAGCGCACCACACTGAGATGCAGACTGTGGAGATGTCTCTCCAAAATTGAGAATTCCCACCAAGCAGGATAGGATGAGCAAGGGACACAGTCCTCAAAGTACAAGGCAAAGCTCAGGAATTTCAGTGGCCACAAAACATTCTTTAAAATAGCAGTGCATCTAGTTTTGAATAGTTTGTGACTCTAGCCATGAACCAGAAGTGACATGGGAGGAGATGACGACAACAACGTACTTGTGTAAGAAGCCACGCATCTCAGTGGAAATTAAAATAATAATGGAATTTCTCACTGCTAGAAAGATGAAAGAGAGAGAGAGACCTAATGATAGTCTCACATAGGAAAAGGAGCTGGTAGACTTTATGGGGAGAAACTAAGTCAGCAGACAGTGCTTTAAAGGATACATGTGAATCTGTGTTCTATAACATCTTACATTTCCTTATATGAAATTTTAAGTATTTGCATACATATGAGCTACTTCCATGGGAAACAAAGCTAACTGAAAGAATAAAATCCAAATAAATGTGAATTATAAATAAAGAGGATTTTCCAAACTAAGTTGAAAAGCCAATTTCCATTACATACTTCTTTTTTAAAAATAATGCATTCATTAAATAAAACAACATCTATTATGTTTCTAAAGAGCAATGGATAAATACTACGTGTATCCACCATAAACTGTATGTTAGAGAGAGTCAACAGTAAATGAAAACCCTAGTTCGTTGCCACAAGCAGGCAAACTTCCAGATGCTATCAACTGAATCTGACATAAATCAATTTTATACTAAGATACCCAAAGGCCTGTTGTATAATTATTTTAATATGCCGGCCAGTTGATCAGCTGTCAAAATGGTCCCTTGAGTCCTGAAGAATGAAAAGACTGAAATGTACCCTTGTTTAAAACAAAACAAAATACAAAACCCTATTGTTGATAGTGATAGAAGCAGAAGTCCACATTTAAAAGAGTTAAGAAGGGGGAGTGGGGTGCTTTCCTCCTCCTTCCCCCATTTTATTTGGGTTTTTAGTTTTAAAACTTAGCCTAGATTTAAAATTTATCCATCTTCTGAAGAATGTCATTTTCTATATGGAATAAACCAGTTCAATAAGGCCATGTCACAGTTGTATAGAAACATGAAAATATTTATTCTCAAAAGACAACATTGATCTTGGCAGTTGGTATTTTCAAGATGTTGAGCCTGCTGGAATCATGCAAATTCCACTCCTAATACACAAAACTTTAGTAAAACAAGGGCTGTTTTTCCTTGGAAGTATAAGGAAACATATGTGTGTACCTGCCACCACAATCATTCCTAAAGGTGCCTGGTAGAAACCTGAATATATACCTGGATGTTACGCCTCAAGTCTCATTAAACCAAACTTCTTAAAGGCTCCTGTTGGATCTGTGTGTCTTTGGGTCATATTCTGAATCTATTTCCTAACCTGTAAAAACATTATAGCTACCCTGAAGGAAAAACTCAGCTTATCACTGTGAACTACCCACATAATAGTGCCCAATATAGAATAATTATGGCTATATTTGGCTTTTGATTAATAAGACATTAATAACCTTTACCATATAATTTAATTTTATAGGCTCCTCAAGGCTTGTGAATGAGCTGTAAGACAAAGAATGCTTTAAAATAGGTAATATATGCATAAAGTACCAAATGTTACGAGTAAGTGGTATGTGCCTTTATCAAAGAGAGAATCTCTTTACTGCTAATCCTTTCAGGGAAAGTCTATGCCTCTAGTAGCTTAGAACATTTACATGCAAAAAATGACAGTACTCAGTGTTCTCTTCCCTGCTTCTTTCAATAACAACCCAACTTGTAGAATAGTATATATCACCTTGCAGTTAGAGCTGTCGTGTTCTTTTTTTTTTTTTTTTAAAGATTTATTTATCTATGCATACAAGCACTGGGGTACAGGCCAGAGGTGTGGGGGGTGAGAGGATTCACCACAGAGAGCGGGGAGCAGAACAGGCAGATCAATGGAAGTACACTGCTGAGGGGAGCAGCAGGCACAGCAGGAGAGGTCTGCTGTGCCATGTGGGTCCCCTCCCTGGCTGGAGGCAGGGATCGAACTCATGCTGCAGTGGTTGCGGTTTGCTTCACAGTGCGTTGCTTAACCCACTGCACCACCAGGGAGGCCCTATCGCATTCTTTTTGACAAAGGGTTACAGCTTGATTGACCTAATAACTATTTAATAAAAACCTGTTTTTTCTGTCTCATAAGCAATGCTGCAATAAATAGCCATGGATTAATTTCGGCTATAGGGAGTTATATCTATGGGATAACTTCCTAGAAATAAAGTTGCTGGATCATGTCATAATTTGACAGTTATTGTCAAAATATTTTCATAGCTATCATATGAACTTAAATTCTCACCAGATGTACATGACAGTATGGTTACCCACCCTCATCAAATAGGGAACTATTAAATATTATGGTCTGTCTATACTGTCTGATACATGAAAAATGCCATTTCGTTTTCTAATATTACATGATAGTATTCTATTGTTATGAATGAAGCCGGGTATGTTTTCAAAAGCTTTAAAAAAAAATCATCTCTTTACTATGAACTGTTCGTAGCCTTTGCCCACTCTTTTGGGTTGTCTTTTATGCTACTGATGTGTAGGTAATTTTTACATCCTCATTCTGTGACATGAGTTGCAAATTCCCTCCCTCCACTTCTATTTTGATTCAAAGTACTTTGTGCTTGTCTGCCATGTAGATGTTTTCAAGTTCATGAAGTGAAACATCAGGGTGTGTGTGTGTGTGTGTTTTATGGTTTTCAGATCTCCCTTTGTAATTAGAGAAGGTTACTTCCAGACAAGGCAGATAATTTTCCATCTTTCTTTAATACATATGTGACTTTACTTTTTATGTTTCAAAATATTACTTGAACAGTTAGCTGAAAGGTCTGAGTGCTTGTAAAGAGACGGTTTTTGTTTTCAGCATATAAATTTTACATGCAGACTACACACTGCATACTACACAAATTCTGTTTGCATGTTTCCTTGTATTTCTCGTGCATTTTGCTTAAAGAAAGTGATATATTACTTCATACATAATTGCTTTAGAACTCCATTGGATGGCACTCCTTTGCATTAAGTAGAACTGTTCTTGACTTAACACCTTTTTTGACCTGAATTCAACCTTATTTAATATTAAAATTACAGCTTCTGCTGTGTTTATATTTCATTGGTATGCACCCGCTCTGTAATTATACCGTCAATCTAATCATATGTCTTATATATAGTCTGTATATGTGTTTTTCTATGTGACCTAATTCTTTTAACATGTGAGTTTAGGACACTTACATTTATATACAGGTATAAAACATATAATATACTTTCTGCTTATAGTTACTGTTGTCTTTTATTAAAAAAAGCTTCACTGAGGTATAACTGAAACAATATATTTAAATGCACAATTTGTAAGTTTTGACATGTTTATACACCAATGAAACCTTGATTTAATTAAAAGAATGTATATATCTGTAACCCATGGGAGCTTTCTCTCCATATCTCTTTGTAATCCATCCTTTCCAATCCCTACCACTGATTTCTGCCCTGACACTATAGATAAGTTTACGTTTTCTAGAATTTTATAATATTAGAATCTTACACTATGTGTCATGTTGTTGGTATGGCTTCTCTTCCTCAGTATCATCATTTTGAGGTTCAGCAAGTTACATCTATCAACAATTCATGACTTTCATTGCTAAGTAGCATGCTCTTATAAGGATATACTGCAATGTGTTCATCCATTCAACTGTTGATGGTTCTTGGGTTACTTCTAGCTTTTGTTCACAGCAAATAAAGCTGTTATGAACATTTATGTATAAGTAATTTTATGAACATATGCTTTCATTTCTCAGATTAATATCTAGAAGTGGAATAGTTGGACATATGGAAGATGTATGTTTTAACTTTTTGTAAACAATTTTCAAATTGGTTATACATTTTACATTCCTATTGGTAAGAATGAGTTCCAGTCTCCCACATCCTGTCAGTCCTCAGTATTGTCATCTTTTAATTTAGCCATCTTTTTGAGTATACAGTGATATCGCAACGGTTTTAATTTGTATTTTTTTAAATAACTTTGAGACTCTTTTTTTAGGATTTATTTATGCATATAAGAGCTGGGGTAGAGGTCAGAGGTGCAGGGGATGAGAAAATTCATCAAAGACAGAGTGGGGAGCAGTGGGCAAGACAGGAGAGGTCTGCTGCGCCACGTGGGTTAGCTCCCTGGCCAGGGATTGAACTTGTGCTGCAGTAGCCACAAAACCACTTCATAGCTTCATAGTGCTGTGACTTAACTCCTTGTGCCACCAGGGAGGCCCCAATTTCAAGAATCTTTCCATGTGCTCATTTGCCATGTGTGTATCTTCTTTGGTGAAGTGTCTATTCAAATCTTTTGGCCATTAAAAAAATTAGGCTCTACCCTAACACCGACTCACCAGGAATACTAACAAATCTGGTAAAGGAGGAAAGAAGTGGCACAGATTTGAATTACTATTTTCCATTGTAAAGTACATTCCACCCAAGGCAAAGAATGATTTTTACCATATCCTCCTTAATCTCAACTATTATTAAAATTAGTTTACTGAATTAGTTTACTGAATTCCTTAAGAAATTAAGGACTACTAATGGGGATGGTTCACGGATGAAGTAGTGGTGGGAATTTTACCAGAAATACATACTGATGTAAAAGATATAAATAAATTTAAAAAAGAAACTAAGGGCTGAAAAACAGGACTGGGGCTAAGGGACAACTCAGAGAAAATAGTCTGATATGAAAACTCTAGGTAACTCATTAGTACTTAAAAATCTATAGGAAAGTAAAATGGCTTGATATTGGATACAGGGGAATTCAGACCTGATTTGGTTAAGTCAGTAAGAGTATTATATTGACTAGAAGCTTCTACCCATGCAGTAGGTAACACAATACTTATTCCTTGGGTGATGGTATGGAACAAAACATCTAGAACTGCAGCTTAAAATGACTAGGGTCAGTATTGCGTTATCATACCTGTTATCTAGCTAAAGGAAGACAAATGAAAGGGCACGTTCGCCCTAGGACTCTGTCTGTAAATTATAGCCTAAAATAAGCCTGACCGGATTCCAACATTTTCAGAAAGGGATAGAATATAAATAAATTCCACAAATAAATATGTTGCTATCTAATGGATGAAGCCTGTGCGGAATGGTAAACCCTAAAGATACCACATGTAAAAGCAACTTTTAAGAGTAAAACCACGTGGGACCACAGCAGTGAGACCAGATTAGTAATCATCTCTACATACGTGGTCCTCTTCCAGGGTAGAGAAGTTCATGCGCTAGTTTATAAACTTGAGTTTCACACAAGAGCCACAATTGTGAAATGAGGAAACTGACAGGGAGGATAAATGGTTTTCCTAGTGAACAGGACCCAGTTGGCATCGTGTTCTACACTCTTATTACACTTCACCATTTTTTACAATAGAATTTCCCAGTTTGGGGAAGGGATTTATATAAACTTTCACAATCTCTTATGATGTACAAGATCCCAGTTTTGGGAATCACTCTGAAAGCAATGCAGTTCAGTAACTATTGTATCTTGTTTCCATCCTGGGAAAGAAAGAGCCTTAAGAGAAGTGAGAGTACCAGAAAAGCAAAGCATGGAAAAGTTACCTTTGTCAGAATGAGTACAAAAGCCAGTGCTAATCCCCACTGTCAGCAGGCAGAGAGTTTACATGAGAATAAATCAGGAAGACCAACAAATTGAAGTCATTTGTTCAATCACAGCACACAGTTAAAAAGTATGAACACAAGTTGAAATTGGCACATATTCTTCAAGTTTCTGGACTCACCTTGACAACATAGCATCCTAGTCAATTATCACCCACTCCCTGAAACTGTCAAACTTGAATTAACTGGGAAGCTTTGTGGTGGGTAGAAACACTCAGGAGGGAAAAAAAAACCTACAATTCCTCCTCCTAGGAGAATCCTTCAAATACTACCTTTATCAAGTTAGGAAGTTTAGTCTACTCCTGGTTTCCTGGGACATTTCATCATGAATAAGTGTTTACTTATAAATGCTTCTTGTGCATCTACAGAGACAATCGTGGTTTTCTTTTCTGTCAGTTGGCAGAATGAGTAACATTGACTGGCTTCTGAATGATGAATCAACCATGCATTTCCAGAGTAAAGAAGCGAGGATATTACAATTTCCTTCTTCCTGCTGTTGGAGCTAGTGTCATACATCTTCTATATAATGTCATAAATCCTATACATTACTATTAATTTTGCCTTACCCAATTATTTTTTAAAGGATCAAAAATATGAAAAAAAATGTCTTCCATATTTATCCTCATTTTTTGCCATGTCTGAGGTACAATATAAGTCCAAATTTCCATCTGGTATTTTTCTCTTCTGCCTGAAAAACATTAACAATTCTTGTTGGGATGGTTTGATGATGATAACGATTTTCAGTTTTGTGTGTTTGAAACAAGTCTTTTGCTTTCATTTTTTGAAAGATACTTAATGCATTCTAGGTTATCTTTCCTTTTTCCTCCCTCCTTTTGTCCTTCCTCTGTAGTAAAGATAAAGGTGTTGGTCTTTGGCTTGTAGGCACTGATAAAGTTTTGTAGTTTTTTTATTCTTTGTTACTTCCTCTTTTTTCCTTTTAGGTACTTTTAAGATTTCAGCAATTTAAATGTTATCTATCTAACTGTGACAGTCCTTATGTCTTTTCTCTTGGGGGGGGGGGGGTCACTGAATATCTTACAACAAATTTGAGGAAAAACATGACCATTCTTTTCTTTCCTACCTCCATTTATTCTCTAAGACACCAGTGATACATATTTGAGGCCACTTGATATTTTCCCACAATTGACTGTAGCACTCCATTTGTTTTATTTATTTATTTATTTTTATTTAGGTTATCGTGGTTTTTTTTAATATATAAAAGTTTTAAAAATTTACATATATTTGACATCAATTGTAATCCCCATGTATTCCCCATCACCATATCACCAGTGCACCATCACCTCAGTCCCTCGTGCTCCCGTCTGCCCTCCACCCTTCCCCTCTGCCCTCCCCACCAAGTGTCCTCAGTTTGTCCTTGTCTTTTCATTTTTGGTTTTTGTTTCTTTCTTGTTGTTATTATTAGGATTATTGTTCTTTAGATTCACTCTTAAGTCTTCTACCTGGTTCTGGGAGGTGGACAGTTTTTCATCTTTTACTTATAAAGGTCTAAGCTTCAAGAAGTTAGGTGACTGGTATTGTCACGCAGCTTGTACATGGCAGCATCCGGGTCACAAGAAGCCCACTGCCCCGGGGCAAGTGTTGTTCAAATTATAGAAAAACAATACTGCTACAGAGGAGGGCACATCATTTATTTTTTCTCTTACTGTTTTTTTCTGGTACAAGATTGATATAAGTTCATTGTTTTAAATTCAAACACAATAGAAGTGCAAATCTAAGAAGGTATTCTTTAGCTTCACCTTGCAGATATAAACATTTTCAACAATTTCTTTTGGCATATTTTCCAGGTTGTTTTCTGGAGCATCATCACTGCTAGCAAGAATGTAAGTAAGTCACATTCTGGTAGCAAGTTAGTGTTTCCGCGGGTTTTTACCGGAACAATCTTTTTTTTTTTCTTTTTATTAAAATATTTTAAAATTTACATATACTTGCCATTAATTGTAATCCCCATGTATTCCCCATCACCATCTCACCAGTGCAC
>JAGFMF010011823.1:10084606-10136167 GCA_019455555.1 Galemys pyrenaicus
CAAGGACATGGGTGTTGAATGGAAATTTCACACACCCTATAATCCCAAAGCTGCAGGGATCATAGAGCGTTACAACGGCCTGCTAAAGGAAGGACTGAGCGCTACAGCCCCCACTCCAACTCTGGCGGGGTGGAGCCAATGCCTGTGGGACTTGCTACGAACAGTAAATGAGAGGAGCAGGAAAGGCGGCCTGGTGCCAGTGGAGGCTTTGCTGCATCGTGCTGCAGCTCCTATACAAGTACAGATACAAAACTGGCGTGTATATTGCCAGATGGGAGGGATCTCCCATTACTAGTGCCAATAACTTCTTTATCTTTTCACCCCTAGGTTGGTGCCCTGCCTGGGTATATTTGTATGCAGTTTGTATTTTGTTGTATTTTTGTATTTGTTGTATTCAGTCTATTTTTATGGTTCATGGCTGTAATGTTCATATTTGCCTAAGGAAATGTATATATATGTATCGTATGGTGGAAAATCCTGAGAGGGTGGACTGTAGGGTAAAGGTTAATCAGGACTTTCCACCCTCCTACCGCTGATGATGGAAACCTGTGCACATGCCTGAGTGGGCATGCGCAAGTAGATGCACCTGGGCTGATGCACCAGGTGTATAAAGCTAGCGTCCCGGAGACGCCGGTGTGGTGTGGTGGTTTGGAGCGGTGGAGTGCGAGCGATACCGTGATGGCAGCGAAGAAACTGCTTGAACCGACGATGAACCTCCTACCCAGTCTGGGATGGTTGCAAGACAGGCTCCAAGACTCCTTCCTTTACCCCCGTCTGCTAGAACCATCCCAAACCTGCCGCCACAAAGGGTCGCCATCATTTATGCCCAGAGGCCTCTTTCCAAGAGCAGTGGGTGTCTAAAGCATGGTCTTGGGGGCTGGGATTGGCCTAACACTTGCAGAGGATACAGGATATGGGGGGACCAAAGCAGGGTGTGGAGTCACACAGGTGGTTTCAGCTGCAAGTCCACCGCACACCAGCTCTTGGAACACAGGCGGATTACTTATCCCCCGCCCCTGAGTCCCCCCACCCCCAATCACACAACTCCAGGGGATGACAACCCCGCCTCAGGGGGCAGAAGCTACCGTGAGCACACTGCATGTCACCTCACCCTCGAATGCTACCATGTTCTCAACTGTAAAGCATCAATAACTAGCCTACTGAAATGATATGCTTTGTGCAGGGATGAAATTAAATAGGAAGTTAATCTTGACTTTTAAAGTTTAAATTGACACACATGTTAAAGTTTAACATGATACGTACACTTTATGCCTCTCACTTCCCAGAAGGGTAATTCTATTTGTGAATGGAAGGAGTCACATCAAGTACAGATGTCAGCATCTGGTTATGAAGAGAGCCTCTGTCAGCAGCCCTTCATGGGGCCAGTGTGCCTAGAACCCCCACCCCCATCCCAGCTGTGGGGAGCACAGGTGAGCAGAGTGTTGCCCCTGATGGTCCCCACAGCTGAAATGCCTGTGAGATGATGCTCTCCCCCAGGAGCAGCTGTAGCCCATCACTAAGGAAAAAAGGCCAGGCTGAGTCCCAGCCCCCAGGTGGCCCACTGTGTTTGTCAGTGACCCTCCCCTGCCCCCCTCCCCACGTCAGAAATGCCTGAGGATTAGGCGGAGGCCAGACTGTTGACAGAATATTTTTCCAGCTTCTTCGTCAGTTCTATGCTGTTCCCCATATGTCTTTCCTGGTTTCGCAATTCCTTAATAAATTCCATCCATAAGCTTGCTCTAGAAACCCTAACCAAGAAACCACCAGTTTTCCACTATTGACGCACCTAGCTGAAGTCCTAGGACCACCAGCAAATACTGAAGTTTCCATGATGGGCCAGGCTTCCATGAGGGCCCAGAGCATCAGAACAGTGTTCCTCAAGTCTAGTCAATGCTGGCAGCTACAGTGAAGAGTCAGAAGCCTGAGTCTGGGGAGCACATACGGTGCCATACAGAGGCTCGCCCCCTGCTTGGAACACCCTCCAAAAGGAAGACAGGACTCTCTAAAACCTACCGGTGCAGGAAAATACCCTTGGGAAATACCTAACGCAATGAGCACATGAATGTCCTTCATCACGGGCGCTTAACCCACACTTGTGGGCTTCCAACAAGCCCCTGAATAATAACCAGCAGCAACAACCCTTTTGGGTTCCATTTCTGACCCGACTGGAGTCATTTCCCTTCCTCTAATTTTCCTCATCCTCTCCGTTGGTTTTGAGACAGTACAGATTCAATGCCAAATTCCGAGGCTTGGCATTAAAGACTAGGTTTTAGCCTCACCCACTAGCCTAATCTTCCCCTACTTCCTTGGCCCTTCATGCTTCTCTACCTTGGCTCAGCTGGGATGAACATTTTCACATTCACCCTTGAACACAAAGGTGAACCCCAGTGAAAGCACTTGTTGGGGGAAGGCTTTATGCCTCTCCTGATGAGGGGTGTCTCGCTCCTTCTCCTGCGCAGTTATTTTATGTATTCCTGTGCTTTCTCCATCCCTTAGACTAGAAAGTGAGAGTTATGATCTGCATTCTGTCACTTCAGACTTCTTAAACGGTTCAAATGAGAAGGTGATGTATGCGCTTGCTCTAATGCCTGGAATCTTACAGAGCTAGGGAATAAAAATGTGCACGCAACTTACTGTTCTCATTGTTTACTATGTTCAGTGAAGTCACACACTTAGCTGGCTCCTCTGGCATGCTCACTGCATGGTAATAGTGAGCGAGCACAGTAGACACGGAAGAGTATTTTTGTACTCTATTTCACATTCATGCAATCACTTTTAATGGTATCTATCAACCCAATATTCTAAAAATATGTTTCAGTGGATTCTCTTACATTTCATCTTCCTAAAAAACTTCCAAATGTGATGCTGACGCTGAAGCCAATTACATGGCAACTAGCCTAACAGAATCAAAACAGTGCTCATACTGTGCGTGTGTGAGCCCACAGGCATGCACATGCACACGCTGAGTAAAACTGTGGACATTTTTAGACATTTCCCAAACTATAGACATCTGCTGTTTATATTTCAAGTTCCCCCATATATAAAGTATCATCCTTCCAGACTGGGTAGCAAAGCCTACTCACTAAATGATGACTTTCTTAACAAGCTCCTATGAAGGCATCTGACAAGGTCTGTTGTGACATTTTTATACATATCATGGAGAAATGCAGTTAGAGGACAACTACCTAAAATAAATTTTTATCTGAGTGAATAAATATACCTAAGAAATCAGTTTCAACCTAACAGGAACCCTCTGACAGAAAATAAAAAATTCTGTCTTAAACTTCACGGAATTGAGCCTTTCAAAATAAGTGATTTTTCAAGATATCAAGGAGAATAGGATGATCACAATTTTTAAAAAATGAAGTGAATCCACTGGAAAATGGGGTCAAAATCTAGAAATGACAATACATTATAAAAGCAGCCCAAATCTAACCAGATAAAACATTTTCAAGAGGAAAGTGTAAATTTCTATGTGTCGGTTCAGACAATTGAGTCTAATGACTATAGATACATATACAACACCAGTCCCTACACAATTATTTGCGATAGCATCCATCAACAAGGGTGCTATGAAATAAATTAACTGGATACAGTATACTTTGCAGCTATAAAAACAAAAATTCTACAGTGAATTGAAATACAATGATTGAAGAATGTCTGACAAATTTTGGTGATAAAATCAGATTGATGGTATTACATACAAAACTATTCCCATTCTTGTTCTTTAAGAACTCCACATACATGTTTTCTTATCTTTTTAAAAATTTGGAACATCTAGACAATATACATTTAAGTCATTTAGTTACTTGTATGGTGTGTTTTGTCTTCCTACATTTCCTATTTGTTCTACCTATGGTGTGTTCCTTTTTAAGTAACTTTTTAGACTTTATTTTGAATGGATTAAGCAATTTTTAAATTATTCTATTAATTATTTTTATATTGGATATTTTATTTTGAACTATTTTTCAGCATACTGGTTCTCACCTACCCATCTCTAAACTGGTATTAACCTCATCCAATAAGTTATATTTTTTTGTGGGGAGGGAGGAAATCAAGGGGATATAATTGGCCTGACATTATAAAGAACCCCTCCCAGTTTGAGACTAAACTGAACTATAATATTGTGTAAGTTTAAGGTATACAGTGTGTAGCTTTGATACACATATACTGGGAAACAATTACTCCAGTAATGTTAGCTAACATATCACATCTCCATCACCTCACTTAACTTCTACTAATTTTCTGCACTGAGAATACTTAAAATCTACCCTCTTAACACCTTACAAGTAGATAATAACATCCTGGTAGCCACAGTCACTGTGCTGTACATTACATGCCCAGAACTTATTCATCTTGTAATTGAGGTTCGCACACTCTCACCAATGTCCCTCCATTTTCTCTTCTCCACAATTCTACATTTTTAAAATGATTTTAGCTTTTAAAAATGCCACATGTAAGTGGAATCACACAGTATTATTTATCTTTCTCTGACTAATTTCATTTAATGTAACACCCTCAAGGTCTATCCATTTTGCTTCACACTGCAGAATTTCCTACTTTTTATGTCTTGTCTTATTTTGGGTCTTACTTTCATTCGGCATACCATAGGTAGCCAAGCCTACCTGTGGCTAAACAACACAGGAGTGTATCAAGCACAAACTTCCCAGCACGGAGTTAGTCTGCCTCAGCAAACATGGTTTCTTATACAACAGAAAAAAACAATCATTATAATCAATACAGGTAAATCATAACTGTCCTGAACGCAGAGACATACAGTGGCTAGAACCAAGAAGAAGGTAGCAGTGAGGCAGGAAGAAGTTTTGAAAGGACTGAAGCAATTTGCTTTAGAAGTGATATTTTAGCAAAAGGTTAGTGTGACTTTAAATAATTAAAAGGCTATTCATTTCAAAGAAAAGTTTATTTTTTTTTCTGTTTGGTTTTAATGAACAGAGACAAAACCAATGTATAAAAGTTACAGGAAAGAGGATTCCAATTCACGTAAAAAATTATAAATCTTGTAAGAGTTACAGTTGTTGAAACAGAACTCAGCGCTGGACCTGCCATCCTTCCCAAGTCATAGCAAGTGTCCACGCTCTGCTCACCCCATGGGGAATGTCCCACAGAGAGAATGTTCCAGGTATGACACAGAGCAGAATCCCAGTGCTTGAGGACTGATGATGAATAGTCCTAAAATTTCCTGTTCCTTCAGGATTTACAGGATCTATGACATCCAAAGGAGCTTTTCAGAACAAGAGGTCTACCAGTTTAGTAAATTTTAATGAGTCTGAAATCACCTGGCTAGTCCCATTTTTATAGATGAAGAAATAATCCTCCCAAAGAAAACTTTCCCATAGGGGCCAAATAATACCATCAAACACTAGACCAGAATATAACCCTCCAACTTCAAAGGCAATGCATCTTCAATTTTGCCATCTACAAGTCCACATGTATATGGTACACATGCAGATGACTAGATGATATATTTTGTATATGTTCATTCTAATTTTTAAATATCAATAAAACAATTTTTAAGAGGTTACTATTATGTATCCCCAACATATTTTTAAATCTGGGTTTGATGACATTTACCTTGAACAACAGTCTAGATTCACATCTAACCCACTGAATATATTTTAGTCTAAATAAATTTGAAAACCGTAACAGTGTGGTTTATACAGATGGCTGGGAATGCTGCAATAACTCATCCCAGTACGCAGTGCTTCCATTTGTGTTAAGAATAAAGGCAGACGTTCGGAAGAAACAGCTCATTAAAGATTTCCCTCGACATCTACGAGAACCCAAGTCATCCAAAAAGCTGGGAGACGGAATGTTTCAACTTGGAATAAAGTGGTGGATGAATCTGTTCATTCATGTTTTTGTGTGCATTTGCCTTAGTTTTTATATATCCTCAACATCTCATTGTTTTCCTGGGGAAAATCGACACATGCTTCCAAGAACCCACAGTCTTGGTGATCAGGCTGTCAGCAGCATTACCCAATTTTTAAAAAGTTCCCACTGTCTTATTTCTGTCAATGACCCGAAGAGATAGATTACTTAGAAAATACTTTAAAAAAATACCTGTGCGTTACGTCACCTGATAAAGCCAAATAAGATCACAGAAGTGGTCTCTACTCTCACTGGAGCCAAGAAGAAATATTTTATATCCTATTTCAAACACACCTCCTCGACAGCTGGCAAAATTCAATGCAGAAAAGCTGAGTTATTTACTTGCTGAAAAATTTTTCATACAGCCCAGTAGGAAATGTACTTTCAATGACAGAGTTTTCATCACCCTCTTGGAGGAAAAGGTGGGGTGTGGATAAGCATTTGCAGAGCAATGCCTCTGAGGCTGCTGACTCAGCTGGCGCTCTGTCATGAGAAATGTCAGGGCATCCGCATCCACCCGAGAGCTCACAAAATAAGCAGCTAAAAAACCTCTCCTTCTGAAGGAAAGGTTTGCGATGCAAAGTCACTGAACATCTCTTCAACGCGTGTTACCAGACATATGCTAAGCACTGATTCACTCTCTGCACATGAATGATTTCAACAAACTATAAAGCACTCACGCCCACGACTGTTCTCCTGTAATAATATGTGACTTGCAACAGCAGCATTTGATAAAGGGGTTTTGCCAACGGCTTGTTCCCCCCTTTCCCTTTGAGCACGTTTGCCATCAGCCACGTGAGGTTGATGTTGCAAACTTCTCAGCAAATCCACTACTGCTATGATGAATGCAGAGGTGAAGGATGCCTCCGAGGTTCTGTTCCATTCTGGGCCCTTCCTTAGTGACCAAATACGTCAATTTCACCCTGGAAAACATTACTATGTACTCAATCTGGGAAGACTCGAGTGGTTTACTAGAAAGGCCACTGCATTTTGCCTCAAAATGACTCAAAGGTGTTAAGGGTCTTGTGCCACTATTTGGCAAAGCTTCAGAACAGAGAAAGCACTGGAGACCATGGACAAATAATCACCTGCCAGGCAAAATTTAATTTTCAGAGAATCATTGTAGTACTTTTTAGTTAATATTTTTCTTTTTCTGTCACTTGAGTGAAATTATCAGCTTGGCAGATTCACTGGTCCCTGGACAGTAAGATTCACATTCTCTAATTACACTGGGTTTCTGGTCACTATTTATGTTTATGATCTTTCAGACTGTAGTATTTATTGGTGTTTTTGTAGCTCCTTTAGTACTTCAGTGAACTACTTCTGAATTTCTGATCCATTTTTGTGAACCAGATAAAGAAAACAACATAAAAGTAATATAAAATGGAAAAGAAGGTACAATTTCAGGCTTGTCATGTGCCACGCTATGACTGGAAGATTTGACATATGTTAATTGATTTACTCTTCACAAGCTCCTTATTATCATCCCCATTTTATACCTGAGGCTAATGAGATGTGACTTCTCTTGCTCAAGGTCATAAAGAACCAGAAATTGGGACCAGGCAGTGCAGTCAAGAGCTTGTATTCTTCCCACACTATGCTTCCTCCCAAATAGGAGAAAACATACTTGCAGAGGGCAGTGCCTGTTTCTAAGGGTATCCTTAGAAGGGGTATGTGAAAACAAGCTTGGCCCGCAAAATCCTGGATAGCTCCTTCAGGGACCAGCAATAAAACCAGGCCACCTTCCTCAGGGATAGAACTGGGTTATATTGTCAAAAAGGAGCCTTGGATTTCTCTCTTGTCCCTTAAGTCATGCCAGGATGGAAATTATACAGACTTTCTTGGCAAATTGTTTCAGCTTTATATGACCTACCACGTTACTTTCCTTGATCTTTCAGTTACATATTAGTTCTGACTTCCTATTTTTGCAAGCTTTCAGCTTTCTCATGCAGACTCTGCATCTTACTAATATATTTTTTTATCAAATATTCAATTTTTTCATGATTATAACTATGCATGTGATGTTCACAGCTGAGTCTATAGTATACTCTACCGCCCTTTTAAATAACGTTAGCACTCCTAAAATTAATTAGCTTATGTTCACTTGATTTTCTCTTTCCCTATCATTAATCCATGCCTAAACCTTCTGACAGGACTACAAAACTCTACAGAAACCTGTCAGGTAACCCACCGGTGACTGTCTGGGTCCCTCACTGAGCCACTCCTTCTGGAGGCCTCATCCTTCCCTAGGCAGGGCGACCCTAGGGTCATTCACAGCTGTGTGCCCACTCACCATTCGGGGAACTCCCTTGCTTTCTTCTTGACTTACAGTTCTCCTTTCCTGGACCACCCTGTCTTCTTCCTTTTTTAAATTTTACACCCTCATTTTTGTGGAGCAGCTAAATTTTTAGTCCTCATCTACCTAAAAATGCCCATCTCTACTCTTGCACATGACAGTTAGCTGGGTACAGAAATACAGGCTGGAATTCATTTCATCTCATTAAGTAGCATATTGCTTTAGTTTGGTGAAATTCATCACTGTTTAAGATCTAATGTTTTAAATATAAACCTGGCTTTCTTCTCTCTGGGTTTATTTTTATTTATTTATGCATACAAGATTTATTTTTATTTATTTATGCATACAAGATTTATTTTTATTTATTTATGCATACAAGATTTATTTTTATTTATTTATGCATACAAGAACTGAGGTATAGGCCAGAGGTGTGGGAGGTGAGAGGATTCACTAGAGACAGAGTGGGGAGCAGAACAGGCAAATCTACTGAAATACACTGCTGAGGGGAGCAGCAGGCAAGACAGGAGAGGTCTTCTGTGCCTTGTGGGTTAGCTCCCTGGCCAGGGAATCAAATTCATGCCACAGTGGCTAGTAGTAGATGATAGCACTGCAACTTTAACCCCTCAGAGTGGCTCACGTGTCAGATTCTTGAACAGATGCCCAAATACTCTCATGGTTTATGTTCTTTCACCTTTCTTTTTCCATCATTGAAAGCTACTTAATTTGGTTACCAAATATTTAGCTTTAGTTCTTTCTTACAGGCCTACTCTGAGTAATCAACAGAGTTCCACTTGTTTCACTGAAGAGGAAAAAAACCCAAAGCTCTTGTATTTGTGAGGTCTTTTGCTTGAGGTCTGATCTACTTCCTCAAAAAAGAATCCTCACATCTCCTGACTGATGTTAATGGTCCAATTTCCAGCGTTTCAGGAACCAAGTGAGGGAAGAGAGTTGAAGACTTCACTATTCAACTTATGGGCATACACATGGTCCCCTATATTCAATAATGTACCATTTTTCTGCTCTCAGCAAACATTCCCAAAGGAGGATAAGCCATCAAAACATATTTATTCTTCCTTTCAATGATTATGGGCTGTGGTCACTACCCACGTAAACCCGGAAATGGGTCATTACCCAGATGCACTCTGGCCATAGCCATTGGTCACTACTCAAATACCCCTGACATATGTCCATTGTTTGAGTCAGGGAGCAAAAGATGGGTTTAGTCCCTCCTCTCCCAAGCATTTTCTAGAAACAATAAGCAAAATAGGTCTACCCTTTCTCCAGCAACCATCAAATTCCAAATATCAGTATTTCCTTCCTGCAAAAAGGTCTAACACTTACCTCACCTAATTCTCTGAAATACCTGAACTTACACACAACACTGTCCACAAACAACACATTGTCCTGTGGGATGGCAGATTGCTTATAATCTTGTTCTTTAGCCTCCCCCTCCCTGTCTTGCTATGAAGATTTTTCCTGTTGCTATGGAATATGCATATGTTTTGCATTATTCTTAAAATTAAAGACTTACAGATATATTACTACAAGGAATCACTGCCAAGTCACCTAATGAGTAGAATATGTTGAATCTTAAGAAGACTCTCCAAGGAGAGCTGTGTGGTACAAACGATGCTATTACACATATTGCATCCTAAGAGGTCCCAGTTCCCAACCATAAAGGTCAATAATGAATATGTACATGCCCTGCAACAATACAGGTTATTTGAAAAATATTTAAGTAAGCAGTACCTTCTAAAAACCCTTATTGGTTTCTGTTTTCTTATTATGTTTAAGAAACAGGTTGATTTAAAATTACAGCTTTGATTATAGAATAAAAATAATTATAATAGTATGGTGACAATAATAAATGTTGTATTGCTTTTAGTGACCTGTTTTACAAAGAAGGAAACTGGGACTAATCAACTAAGGACAGGACCCAAATCCAAGTAGCTGGCCTTTGGGATTAGGGCTCTGCTCACAACGAGGCTACCTCAGAGATACAAATGCATCCATTATCTGATAAACAGAATACCCTGCTTACCTCTCAGGTCCCTTGTGGAAATCAAATGAAATCAAATAGGAAAATACAGGAAAGTACTATATACATGTGTGTTGTTATTACTACTAATGAAGGCAGGTTTTAAAGTAAAAGTCTAGAACGTGCAGAACCAAAGACAGCATTGCAACATTCTAGTTTGCCCTGTAATAAGAGTCAGTTCTCACCTGTCAAAGAGAAAATTACTTAAATTTAGCTAGATAATACCAGGCTTTCTCCTGTAAGTCCATCGAGAAAATTTAAAATCAGCTATTCTAAAATGTTTTCTTCCTTAAGAGTATTTATTCTCAATTTCAAAGAAAGAATGTGTAAGTATTATCTTTCTAGATCATCTAAAACTAATAAAGGTAACTATTTTGCAACTTGAAATCATAGAGACCAAGGTAGGCAATAAATATTATTAGTGGTTTAATAACTAATGCTTTCCATTATTTTAGCCATTTTGAATTGGTACTTAAAATATCTCTAGGTCATTAACAAACAATAACATAATATTGTTTCTCTGAAAATATATAAGGTAAGATTAAGTGTTCATTCATGAGTCTAATCAAGATCATTAAAAAAAATTCTTTCACCATTAAAAATAAAGCAGGTTTAATTTACTTCTTGAACTGCTTTAATTTCTTCAAGTAAATTTCCAGGTACCTTCCCAACTTGTTATGCTTCTTAGCCTCTTCTATCTCAAGGGGAAATTGGCCCTAATTCACTGAGCAAAATCCTTTCATGTGAACCTTAAAGAAACTTTAACCCACAAATTCACCTGGTTAACATCTTTGTCAAATATATTGTCAGGCACTGAAACTGCCACTCATCTGGCCTTGAGACACCTGATCAATGTCCCTGTACAATTAGGCTCATGAATTATCTCGGCAACTTGATTAATTACACACCAAATTTATTGTCTGAAATCTAGAACAAATTGGTAGTACTTGTAATCACAGTAAGTCAACAGTAAGCCCCAGTCAAAAGTCAGTAAAAAGGAACAAGGCTTTATTCTGAGAAGAACAAAATCATTGCAGAACTAGATTAAGATCACCTAATACCTTCAACTGCTACAACTACTGTTGAACAGCCTTCTAAAAAGATTTATGACAAGAATCTAAATTATAACTAATAGATTTTTGTGATATATTATGAACTAGAAGACTGAGATCAGCAGGAAATCTAATGAATGCAGTCAATATAAAACAGCAATTGACATCAAATGCTGGATAAAATGAGATTTTAAGAACTTTAATCTCTTCCCTTAAAGATAATAAATGAAA
Source organism: Galemys pyrenaicus (assembly GCA_019455555.1). Taxonomy (NCBI): domain Eukaryota; kingdom Metazoa; phylum Chordata; class Mammalia; order Eulipotyphla; family Talpidae; genus Galemys; species Galemys pyrenaicus. The sequence continues at coordinate 10,096,113 of JAGFMF010011823.1, forward strand.
TCCCTCCGTAAAATATCTCTTAAGAGTCACTGTAACTGCAAGAGGCATATTAATTCAATACACTTTAGTTATCATTAATTACAACTGGAAAACAATCAACTTCTGCTGACAGAACTGACAATGTTTCAAGTTCAAGTGCTAGGTTTTTAAGCCAACAACTTCGTAGTTATTGAGAGTCTAGATGAGTTCCTATTAAAGCAAATTATTCTCAAAGATAAACACAGTGATAGCAGGGGCTTAACACGCCCCTTCCAGGAGTCATGTAACAACACACTACCTACTTTTTTATAGGTACATTAGTCATCGTTTCCAAATAAATAGAAATCCGGCTTAAAACTGTTCACATGAGAAGGGTAAGGTTGGGGTGGGGGAGATTAGCTTGGTGAATGGTAATCAGCACTCGGCCCTGAGAGCACTGCCCAGGAGCACTGGAAGCCAGGGAGCGCACTGCAAAGCAGCACCAGGTAGCTGCAACCCCCTGACACGCCCGGGCCACATCAGCACCTGTGATGCAGTTCTGAACACGCAGTTCTGAGGAGCTGGCAGCAGAGACTCGGCGCAGAGGGAAAGCACGGGCAATCCTGACGTACGGGAACAGAGATCGCACATCACGCCCCAAGGAAAGGGAGATTCACCCCGTGTTGCTTCAAGGAGCAGAACACTGAACAACCAGGAGGAGTTAAAGGAGCTAGAATTTCGTTTCATGGAAGAAAAAAAAAAAAGATCTAAAAACGAGAGCTATCGGACTAGAATGGGGTTCTGCACGGTGGGCACTGCACACTGAAGTGGGGTCTGGATGTCTGTCTGACACGAATCCTGTGACGGGGTGCCGGCCCTGCGGGTGAAGCAGGGTGGTAGATGCACTAGCTGGAAAAAGGTTAAGAGCAATATCAAGAATTAACTGAGGACCTGGATTTTGCGGGGTTTGTCCCATAAGTACTCTGACTAATCTTCGCGTTGAAAACTAAACATGTTAGAGAAGACATTAAAATTAGATAGCTAGATATGACCTGGTTATTAGCATGGAATAGAGGCAGCAAAGCCTGAGTGAAAGGAGGGCTCGTAAGAGGTCAGCAGGGGGACTGGAGGAGGTTTCCTCGGTGGGAGCATTTGCTGGACAAGGAATCAGCTTGTGCTTTTTGTCTCACACAGGTGCTACACGCAGCAGGGACAGCCCCGGGCCTGCCCAGAGGGGCGCACCCAACGGGGCACACCAAAGGACCACACTCTCGGCACTTGGGAGAACTAGAACTAAAAGGACGCCTCAAAACGACAAAGAAAATAGCCTCTCAAATTCTGGTGCTAGTGAGTGCAGGCCCCTCCCTCTGTGTCTGAGGATCTAGAGCCACAAGGTAGTTTCTGCGTCTCTGTGGCCAGATGTAGTTTGAGGGCCAAAAATAGCCTCAAGCTGAGTGCTGAGTTTCCAGAGGTCCTGTGGGCTGGTTGTATCTAGTCTCTGGGAGAAGCAAGGGCAATTCCTCCTGGGGGAACCCACCCCAACTGCAGTCTCAGAAAGATTCCACAGATACAAGTCTAAGAAATATGAACTCGCCATAAACAGTAAAATACACCCAAGAAAGCAGAAGCCAGCCAAAACAAGAGAGTAGCATCGTAACAGTAAAAACTTAAGCTACTATACTTATCAAAAACAAAACTGGGCCCTCCCTGGTGGCACAGAGGGTTAAGCAACGCACTATGAAGCAAACCGCAGCCACTGAAGCACGAGTTCGATCCCTGCCGCCGGCCAGGGAGGGGACCCACATGGTGCAGCAGATCTCTCCTGCCTCGCTCACTGCTCTCCTCAGCAGTGTATTTCGGTTGATCTGCCTGTTCTGCTCCCCACTCTGTCTGGTGGATTCTCTCATCTCCTACACCTCTGGCCTGTACCCCAGCTCTTGTGTGCATAAATAAAATAAATCTTTAAAAAAACAAAAACAAAACCGAGGCAAAAGCATGTCTAATAAACATGTACCACACACCCAACACCAGGACTATGATGTGACCAGGACTATGCATGCAGTGAAGTCTCACCAATACCACCAAAAGTTTCTTACTATTAGAGCTGCCCTAAAAGTTACTGCAGAAAATAAAATTAAGACCTGAGATAAAACTTTTCCTGCTATTCATTATGCACAGCTTATCGCTATACAAAAAGCAGTAGCTAGAACTACACAGGGACCTCTGGTTAAAGTCAACACCATGTATCTCACTTTGAAACAACAGCATAGTTAAAAGTGGTCAAATTTATAAACCCTAAAAATTTATTTTTATCACTTCATGAAGAGCTGACTAAAAAAAAAAAACCACAACAAACACAAAGTTTGTTAAAGTGACACATGAATTCCGTGAATTCTGCAGCAAATACTACCACTCAGCCACTGCAATGCTCTAAACCCATGTGTTACCGTTGCTGCAAAAAGTCCGTGAGAAAAGGTGGGAAATGGTCCTGCTGGGATGGTTTCCGTATCAAAGACACTTCAGCTAAGTGATGTGGGACTAAGTCAAAATTAAACACTGGGAAATGTCACTACCAAGAGGAGAGGCTAAAAAAAGTTGAAAATAACAACAACAAAATCTGCACTCTTTTTCTTGCAGTCTCCATTAGCCAACAACCCTTCCCTCCTTTCACCCCTTGGCGTCAATGTGCATTTACACAGCATGTCCCGGCAACCCAGGGCAGCATCTTTCTCATTCCAGGGGTTTCAATGACCTCATGAAAAGGCATCTGATGCTGCCAGAAATTCGAGGGGCTGGGACGGTCTCATGCCTCCTTCTCAAGAAAGGTTTCTCATGGCTCTAACAAAATTATGAGTCTTGGGTTGAGGGTGATGAATCAGAAGGATGAATGATGGCAGGTTTATTAGACAACTTGTTTGCTAGGACGGGGATGAAAATTAAACTAGCGCTTCATGCCTATCAAAATGCTCAGCTGAGTTTAAAAGGTCATCCACTCCTGGACCTCATGCAACCTGCTCCGCGCGCTCCTAGGCACCTAGAAAACCACAGAAAAGTGGTATGGGCCATGTGTGCTAGGGGAAAGGGCAGAATCCCACTGGCATGAAACAAGCAACAGCAAATCCCAAGGGCCAAGAGTTAAAGAGCTTCCCGAATTTGATTCCTTGTAATTTATGCATAAAGTACATGAAATGGAAAAAGCAAACAAACAACAACAAAGCCACAGTGGAGACCTTATCCCACCACCCAGAAGCAGGATGTGCCTCTGCACTGCAAGCTTGCAGAACCGCCTCTCCCTGTGCTGTCGTGTCGGTGGTTTACCTGCAGCTGTGACGGGCCAGCTTGCCCTCTTCTGCAGAGGAGCAGCCTAGGTATCAGGAGCGCCATACTGAAATGAAACACCACCTTTAGATTGGAATGAAACGACCCTCCACAAACTGCTCTAGACCACCACTGCTTAGCAACCAGGCTTGACCTGCACACGGTGACCACGGCAGGGCTGGCAGTCGCTCTAGACCTGGCTTTAAAGTCACCCGAGTGTCACAAAGATACGCCATCCCTTAGTGCACCGATGAACTTACACAAGCAGAGGCAGAGAGAAAGGGGTCCGAGCAGATCCACAAAGAGAATCAGCAGGACCTAGAGAGGCCCAACTGCATCCGAGTTCCCCCAAGTTGCCAGGGACAGCATCCCCCTCCCACTGCCAGTCCCCCCTGGCCTAACTCCAGCAAGTTCCTTCGCGCATCAGGAGAATCCTAACCACACACAGCAACCGTCAGCCATCCCTGGAATCTAACTTGTGTCTGCAGCCATCACCAAGGCCAAGATCATCATCAACCGATGTTCAGATGATACATGGAGGATTCAATTACAGGAAGGAGGAAGGAGAGTGAAGGCTCAAACATATACTCCTAAGAACCCACTAATGTTTCACTCACTGAATGCAGGAAACTATCAACTGCTGGAAGACAAAAGCAAATAGTCACATTATCTTTCAGCAAAGATAGGACAGTTTATTTTGGGAGAAGGCCTTTTAGAACACATGAGATGAGTGTATTCAAAAACAAACAAAAGTAGCCCGCCTGATTGAAGTTACCACCTCACCACTGAGCGATGACCAGGTCATACATTATAGATCACATTAAGGTTTCTCAGCCTCTTTAAGAACCATATGCATTTTTAAAGCCTCAGTGAAAGCCAGTTCCCAAGTATTGGGAGATATACTGATGCTATATTTATAGTATTTTCTCCTAAGACATTGAAAATGGTTAACTATTTCTAAGGCAGGTAACCTTTCATTCACTGCAACATCAGCTCTCACCCAGCAACTTCCAACCACACTTTGAGGTAGAGGTTATCACTTTTTCCTGACATACTTTTCTAAGCCTTGTCTCAGTCTTCTTAGATGTGAAACATACAAGATACCTACAGAAAAAGAAGTCAAGTGGGAGAAGAGGGAAGACGTTTACGTGCTCATCTCTGTTGGAAAAAATCATTCTGCCTAGTAGCTAAGAACAACTCGGTAATTACAGGCCCCCGCCACGGCTCCCCCAGGGACCCCCTGTGGTGGCCCCTCCAGCTCACACGCTCCACACACACGAACGGTCTCCCCTCTCCATGCACACATTCAGTTCCCCTCCCAGCTGGCCCACGGGCAGATCTGACCAGGTCTTGCCTTTGCCATCTTAATTCAACAAGCGTTCAGTAGAACTGTTAATCCCTCTTTTCAAAATTTAAGTTTATAATTCTGTCTTTTCCTGTTATACATAAAGTTACTGAGTATTTTAGTCACTTAATAATAAAACCAGGATTAACTGTGGACAAGGTAAAAAAAAAAAAAGAATAAAGGATGTTAAAGTTACACATGCTTAGAAAAAAATGCAGATTATTTTAGACATAAAGAAGTCAGGATCTTCCCTGTTTTCTTTTTCTTTTCCCTCTAGGACATGATGATCTACCCATAGATTCCAAGACTTTCACAAGTACTTAAAGGTCCTGAAAAAGGAAGAGCACAGGCCACAGCAAGACCTATCACTCTAATAAGAATCAAATCATGTCCCTGTCACAATTACAAGTGTCAAAATACTGATTTTAAATAAAAATGTTGTGTTTATATATAGTTATTGACTTCTCTGTTATTTCTTGAAAGGAAATCGTTTTACAGGATGGGGAGACATTGATGAAAGCAGGGCTTTCTTAAATTCAGATCAGATTTTTAAAACACTGTGCTTTGAACATCCGAGGTGACAAACCATTTTGGATCCATAGACATGATAAAGAGGAGTCCTGCTTTTGAGCTGCATTTCCTTATTTAACTTGATACTTTAACGGTCCTAATTACAATCTGGCTTCTGAGTCCCTTTGACAGGCCTCAATCATTTTGAGCACAGCTTGCTTTTTCAGCAGCCCACATCATATTCAGGCTCATCTTGAACTTTCCCTCCCGAGACACTAGAATCACTTATTTTTGGAGAACAATATCCAGCAACCGAGATCCATATGCCAGTGTTTTCACTGAGACGGCCGTCAGCGGCCAAGGCCAGGAATTGTCCACAAGTGCGGAGATAGCCTTCTTGCTTCCACAGTCCTGAGTTCATATTTTTTTTTTTAAGATTTATTTATGCACACAAGAGCTGGGGTACAGGCCAGAGTTGCGGGAGGTGAGAGGAGTCACCAGAGACAGAGCTGGGAGCAGAACAGGCAGACTGACTGAAACACACTGCTGAGGGAAACAGCAGGAAATGCAGGAGAGGTCTGCTGCGCCATGTGGGCCCCTCCCTGGCTGGCGGCAGGGATCGAACTCGTGCTGCAGTGGCTGCGGTTTGCTTCATAGTGCGTTGCTTAACCCACTGCGTCACCAGGGAAGCCCCCGAGTTCATATCTCCAATTCCAACCCAATGCCACACACTCACTGTACTTTTGTCATGTTCCCGATTTATAAGTCCCTTCTCTGAAGTGAGAAATCTGGCTCCTATCATCCTTGATATACTTAAGTATTCAATCAACCCATCACCTGTATCAAATCTTTCAGCGCTGCCATTGAACCCCAGTTTCAAGAGGGCAACCACCTCACTCTGTATGGGCTGTGATGCTCCAAGCCAGACTAACAATGCTACACCTCCGCCATCCACACCCCATCTCACTTCTCTCACGTCGTCTCCTCCACTCCAGGCTACTCTTTGCACCCAAAACCGTTAGTCCCCACACTGCTGCCCTTCCAAGTGCCCCTCCTTACCCACGCAGAGGGTAAATAAATAGTAAAAAAATGATCCTTTAATGTAGTGACATCTGAAACAAAGTGGTAAGTTCACTAATGGATTTCAGAATTTCACAACGTATGCGTAAAAACACCATTCCACAGTAACATAGAAGCCTGGGGATGTAATCTCTTAATTTTTTTATTAAAATGAATTAAAAGAAACATTTAGAAAATTTTTACTAGCTCATAGACTGTCATCATAACCCAAGTAAACCAACACATCTAAGTCTGGGGAGCTTAGCCTAGTTCACAAAGTAATTCTAGTGCGAATCTAAGCCATCAAACGAGGTTTAGGGAGACACTAACTCCCTTAATTTGGGGGGACATCTTCTAAGACCCCAGTGTATGCCTGAAAACTGGGCAGTCATAAACCTTGTATCTGCTGTTTTCTTTCTATACATATAAACCTACAACTAAGCTGAGTTTATAAATTAGTAAGAAATTGGCAACAATAACAAAAGAGAACACTTGTAACAATATACAGTAATGAAAATCATGTATGATCTCTCTCTTTTAAAATATTTTACTATGTGTCAAAAATCTGGACCACCATAAAGGGCAGGTAATAGAAATTCAGAAGGCAAAACCAGGGGGGTGGTGGGGGGAAATGTCTGTTCATATCAGAAATCTGGTCGGATGCCCATCCAGGTGGGCTAGACCGGTGCCTTCACCTTGGTGCCATTCATGCTCTGAGGGAAGAACAGGGACCCGTCCGGCCCAGAAAACCTGGTGTTAAGGGAGTCTAGTGGACAGCGGGGCGCCACCCAGCAGACCGGGGTGGTGACAGTGGGCTGGCCCTCAGGAGGGATACGGGGAAGTCAGGACGGCATACCTGCTCAAGAACCTGTGGCTCCATCCTTCCGAGGAAGGTGAGGGAGGTGGAGAGCGGCAGATGAAGAGCAGTACAGGTACCTGACGATCGTGACCACAGGCTGCTGCTCCCTGGCCCACCTGACTTGAACACTCAGTGCCTACACTGGCCCAGGAAATGCGGACTAGTGCTGGAGGCAAAGACTTGGAAAGCAAAAGGAGTTCAAATCCGAGGCCTCTCGGTGCCTGTTTCCATATGACACGCAGAGCCTGAAGACCTGACCGGGCACAGCGGAGCAACGAACCCTCTTCACCTGGGGAAGGACCCGGGAAGGGCAGCTGTGGCAAAATGGTTCGGGCTTCCCTGAATAGGTTTACCTAGTGTCTCCAACAGGACAGGAAAAACAGAGCAGAGAAGCAGCAAAGCAGGCAAAGCCTCTCTGGAGAAGGCCACACTGGCTAGAGCAGTGGCTATACCACCTCTTCTCTTTCTCTGTAGTTCACTCACCTTTCTTGCTCTAACCGGACTAAGGTGACGCTCTGTTGGAGAAGTAAAGACCCACAAAGGGAGTTAGGTTCAGGAGAAAGGACTCCACAGGCGCAGGGCGGCACAGGGGCAGCAACTTCCTTGGTCTGCAGCCCTCCCTTAGCTCTGGCCACAGGACCCGGATGTGTGCAGCCACAGGCCTTCAAGCTCACGGGCCTCCAGGCTCATGATCTCCAGACTCACAGACAGGACCAAACCCTCACATTGGCCTTGAGCTCAGGCAAGATGCAGATGTCTCCCCTGCACCCCTTCCAGGAAACCCAGGAAGTGAAACCCAGCCTGCACTCAGCCTCCTGAGCTGTACACCCCATGGACGGGCAGTGTCCACCCAGAGAAAGGGGGGCCTTTTTCTATCTGCACAAAAGTATTACCCACTCTCTCAGCCTTGAACCGGTAGTGGTGTCTGTCCAGAAAGTGCACTGGTTTCTCCTTCAGTCAGGACTGCTTCCTTATTCCATCCTTGTGGACAGTTCTTACATTAAAACAAGTTTATAAAATTTCTTAAATAGGGTCTCCTTGGCGGTGCAAGGGGTTAAAGCACCGCACTATGACTGCAGCATGAGTTTGATCCCCAGCCAGGGAGGGGACCCACATGGTGCAGCAGACCTCTCCTGCCTCGCCCGCTGCTCCCCTCAGCAGTGTACTTCAGTCAATCATCCTCTCACCCCCCCTCCCCACATCTCTGGCCTGTACCCCAGTTCTCATATGCATAAATAAATCTTTAAAAAGTGTATTTTAAACATTTCTTTAATAAAAATACTTTTCATTTTAAGGCATGTTATATTAGTACACCTTTTCTCACGGATACATTCCTCTTTAAGTCAAACAGAACTGTTTTAACGGGACTAAGTGAACACAAAAAGGGTTTTGAATAGCGCCTGGCACATAGTCACATGGTGAGCTCCAAACTAAACTTTAGATGTTATTATTGTTACCTTTTCATCTGCCATTCAATGCTGGGTGCACCTAACAACTTGAGTATTTTTAAGTAGCGATGGGGTGAGGAGCGGAAATCTGCCTCTGAAAAAATCAGGAGTGAAGTCTTCCCTGCCTCTGGTCTATATGCAGCAACGCAACTGCTGGGGTTTTAAAAATGAATCACAGCTGCAAAACGCATTTAATTAGGCCACAACTTTGTGATCCGATGAAAAGGACATCTTGCTGTGACAGTGACATGCAGGGGCATGGATGAAAGCATCTAGTACAGACAGCATGAGCTTGGTGTTTTTAAAAGTTAAGAGGGGGGTAAGGATTCAAAGACAGTCTAAATCTACAAGAAGCCCAGGGCCATCACACATAGGAACTACGCCAGTTACCGGCTAATCATCACTGCGGTCAGTGACGTCTAGAGCTATAGTCTCTCTGTGGAGAGATGAGGCAGGGAGTTGGCCCCGTACCACCTGTTACAAGGATCTGTTTGTTAAGCTCATCATAATTAGCCGTGTACTGCTATCCCTCTCATAACACACATAACACACACACACACACACACACACACGGGCGCATAACCACCCAAAAGAAGATTAAAATAAAATTTGAATGTTTACCCCATCAATTATTTATAAAATTCTCTGAGACATAATCACTCATCCACTGATGATTTCAGAGAGTCGAAGGCTTGCTTCAAATTTTCCTTTGCTTACTCACACCAAAGAAGAAGGACAGAGGATAGAACCCTCAGAAATTGTACCTCCGACATCTCTGGGTCTGTGTTTTAATCTACAATCTTAATTGTTAAAGTTTTGTTTTCATGGCAGCTAGAGATATTTTAGAGAAGACACCCAATCCCAACTTGAGATCTGGCTAACAAAGATCATCTGCAACTTGTTTCATCAAGGAATGCCACGTTCATTCCTGAGCACTGTGGCAAGGGGACACTGGGACACTGGAAAATGTTAGCCTGTTTCCCAGCATTGCTTCACAGTCGGCAGGCAGGCCCTGAGGTACGGCCCCAACCCCACATTTCTCCTCAACATTCTGCCCATGACCTTCTCAGGTCAACCCTCCTCCACTTGCTGCATCAACCTTTAACCATGCGACCCAAGCTGCTCCTCTTAACGTCTCAGGGACTGAGCGACACACTTTCTGGTCGATTCTCCTTAAGTAGGCCTCTCCTCTCCTTCTCAGCTTCCTGAATTAAGTATTCCACACGGCGTTTGTTCTTTTAAGGATCAGACATTACAAGTCCTAGGGGTGGTCTATAAAATGCAATTTCAACTTCCCAGAACACACGGCTGGTTCTAAGAGTGGTCTTTGTGTTCTGCTGTTCAAAGAACGCCTGTCCAGTCCTCTGACTTATGAGCCAGGTTATCTCTGCCTTACCTCCTTCCAAGCACTGATTTAAGGATGGGATCTGAAGGACAGGTGTGATTCTGAAAATTCTGAATAAATGTAGTATCTGCATAACTCAAACTCTGCCACTGTATTACTATTCTACAACTCCTTACAGCATTCTGGGTTTTGGTCACCAAGGGTGGGACCATCTGGTGACATTTCATCCTGCCCATTCTTCATTCTTCATCGTTCATGCCCCCCTCCTTGGTGGTTGCTTTACCAATTATTTAAGTCAAGATGGGGATTTCCAAGTCATGCTCCCTAACACTCTGTCCTCTTCAATCACAAGGCAGATTTCTCCCACTCCACATTTTTTTTTTTGCACTGTCAAACTCTTTAAAATTTTAAATCAAAAGAGCAAAAGTACTAATTGTTTGATCTCATGGTGTAGGCAAACTCAGCAAGTAGTACTGGAATCACTTTAATAGGGATTGTCCTTTTACACAAACTCTTATCTAAGTGCCAACACTTAGGGAGGGCACTGCTTGGCTTCTGGGTGTTTTTTCCAGGGTGAAAATTTTGACTTTTGCAGAAGACAACTATAAATACATGCTGTCTTATAACTATCTGGCTGCAAAACTATCATTTTGTTTTCAGTTATTTTCCCCCAAATACTAGCTTCCAGGCAGACTGTCATCTGTCAAATAGTAAATCATGCACCTTTGCACAAATGAAGTTAATCTGATTTTAAAGTTGCAGAGTTGAAACCACTATCCCCACCAAGTGGTCCCTACACTCACGCTCCTCAGTGGCAGGAGTTAGCAGCTGAGACCCATCGTGCAGCGCCTCTTGTTCTGTGCAGAGGTAAGGAACACACTACAGTTCTAAGTGTCTGCAGCCTGCAGATAAGGAAGGTGTTTGGTGAAGCAGGAAAGTTCTTGGTGTCTGTTATAAGCGTACTGTTTACCTGGATGGCTTGTGATAGGATTCCCAAGGCAAGCATTAATAGAGCAACAGAAAGTGTCAGCAGAACACTTCAGTTATCTGTTCTGTAGCAGGAGTTCCTTCAATCTGTTGCTTCTTTAAAGAGCCAGTAGCCATTAAAGACACAACAAGGGTCTCTTTCTATACGGATGTTGCTTGAATTCCTTGTGGAATAGGGTAAGTTATAAACATGCAGGAATAAACAAATGAACCAAAGTGAGTAAAACGAATGTATGTCAAATCAGTTTTTAGTTTACCAACCTAAGTATATTTTTTCCCATCTAATTTTCTGCTTTTAAATTGGCTACAGAAAAGGAAATGGGATAATCAGTCAGTAGTTCAGAATTTTCTAGGAACAGCAAATGAGTCCTGCGAGTGGGGAGGGGCCTTCCCTACACACAGGGTGGCACAGAGACCTTCCAGTGCTTTCCTCGCTGCGTCCCACTGTTCCAGCCTATTTGAAATTGACGGCAAGGCCACTGCAGAAGGTCAGCTACGAGGATCACTGCTGATGGCTAAGGGGCAAAACAAATCCTCCGCAGGTACTAGAAGAGGAGCAGATGATTAAAGAGTAGGGATCTCAACATTAAAAACAGCTAGAATTGCAGGGGCTGAAACAGGTTTTAACTTTAGGCAAGTCAACATTAATTAAAAAGAAAATCTATAAAGAATTAAGAGATAAGGACACCCCGAACGGCTTGTACCGGAAGATATCTACATTTCTCAGGAATCTTTAACGATTAGCAAAAAAGGTGAAGGAAAAGTATGAGGAAGCAAGTGGTTGTGGCTGAGCGAGCTTAAAGACCAGGCTTTTTAGAAGGTCCAGCCAAAGCCCACGGCTCCTGATGTGCAAGGCTTCTCATACCCCCTTTAAAGATGACCCTCATACGGGTCATCTTTAAAAAACTAAGCTGTCATCACATTTAGCTTGGACTAAAATTTTCTTTTTGTGAACCATACCGCACACTACAGGCATACCATGATTTCAGGACAACTGCTTTCTGTATCTTAGTTTTCAAATTCTTCTTGATAAAACAAATCTTCCCTTTTCTCTTTAATGCCTCTCCCCCACTCCCCCCCCACACACAGATAGTCTTAGATCTGATTTATCTAAACATATTACCCAGAAACACAAAGCAGAATAACATTCCTACCTTTTAGGGAAAATAAAGAAAGACTTCTGAGAGGCAGAAGAGTAGGCATGTATAAATGAGCTTTAAAATTTGGCACAAAATATTAATTTCCATACAACAGAAGCTTTCTTTTTGTTTTTGTTTAGAGAAAGAAAAAGTTTATTGAAGAGAAAAGGGACAGAAATAAAATGGACTCCCAGGCCAGTGGAACCAGGCCAGGGAGGGCAAGGGCGCACCCAACAGATTTCTACGCAGTCCTCAAACACGTCCAAGTTGGCAACTACTAAAGAAGCAGCAATGTCGGTTTCAACACCACTCACTTCTATGATCACGGCATCCACCTGGGGTCACTTCTCTCTTCAGCAACCAAAAAGGATTAAATAAGAAGAAAACTAAATTCTCGGCTTATATTTTAAACATTAGACTCACCTAGCTATTAAGAAAAACAACAGATGTCATTCTCTGAAAAGAGATATCCCAGAAATAATGAGAGAACAAGGCTCCAGAAACTGCCCAAGGCAAGCAAGGGTCAGCCTGCCGATTCCTGAGACCACTGGCTGAGGAAGCAGACGAGGCTCAGAGGCCCAGTGGTCACTCCCTGGCTGTGTAATGCAGAACAGCCTCCCTCGCCACACTCAGTTTTTTCCCTCTAGAAAACAGGGGTAGCTAGACTACCAACCAGTATGATGGGTGGGAGGGATTACCTCGGATACTGCATGCAAAACGCTTACCAAAACGCTTGCTTGGCAAATGACCCTTCATAAATAGTAGCTCTTTCTTAGCTAGCTGCGAGTGAGCCTGAGGACACAGACAGCGTTTACCAAAAGATCCACTGGATGGTGATGATCACTGCTGGTACGGGCTGAGCTCAGGGAGAGGCAAATCTACAAGGAACAATCACACCGCAATGGCCCAAAATAATGGCAGCGAAGGAGACAGAGAGAAGCCTGACGAAATGTTGAAACCTCAAAGGTAAGACGACGATAAAAGAAATAAATTGCCTTTTTCTAGTACATCTGTTTTGGATTTTGTTTTTCCTGCAATGAAATGTGTGTCCAGCTTTCAGTGTGGCACAGAATAAAAGGGCATCACATGCTTTGTTTAGTACAAATGCCAGAAAGGGGCTCTGTGAAAGGCTCCTGATGCAGTGAGGGAGGGGAAGGAGTGACCCCAGCAGAGGCTGTTAAGAGAGTGGAGGCTGGGGGGGCCCTGGCCCAGTGAGTCCTCCTCCTCCCACCACACTAACCTCATCTGTCAAGTTCGGGGTGGTGGGGGGCCGAAGGGCAGGCTGGCTTACAGACCACCTGCAACATTTACAAGCTGTGAGTTAAATGGGCCACCCCCTTACCCTCTCAAGGCCTCAGTTTTCCCATCTGTGGAAAGGGGAGACGCTGCTGCTAATATTTCTGCCTCCTGGGATCGTCACTGCTGTCAAGCGAGCCATGTGTGAGACTACAGTGCAGCAGAAGCATGTAAGAGATTCTATTATTAGAAACAGCAATTATTCGGAAACACTTCCCTTAAGGTATTTAACACTCTATTACGCCCACAGTGGATGCTTCAAAGAAAACTTCTAGCACTGAATGGAGATTCTGACAAAGGGCTGAGTAACTTAGGACATGTTTGGAAATGATTAAATTCCTAAATTATTATATAGGTTAGCAAAATTATTCATAGGGACATTGTAACAGAGCATGCAAATCAGCCTCAGGAGAAGCAGAGGCTGTCAGCAGCTCACAGCAAAGAGCCAATGGTTTCCTGGGTAAGTAAATGCCTGAAGAAACTGAATTAGTTTTTTCAGAGGAGCCAGAAAACAGAGCCCCGATGACATGAATCCTCATAGCCGTGGAGCTCTGAGCACAGCCCCTGCCTGCAGAGTTTTCTTTCTTCCTTTCCTTTGAATTAGATTAAAATGAATGCAATTACAACTGGTTTGTAACTGCCTAGCAGTGTTCACTGAAGAGCTATCACTGAATGTATGAAATCTCAGAGACTGCAGCTAAGGCAGAGAATTATAGGTGGACAAAAATGACACAATGTCATGAAATGTCTGCCTTTGGGAGTGCCAATGTTTTTGTTTGTTTGCAGCGGGAAACAGCTTATGTCTTGTTGGGAATGAACATATACATTTTATAAAATAGCAGTCCTGCCTGACATCCAACTATACTATAGGCTGGTTCAGCCCGTGCTGAATGAGTAGTTTAAGGTATTTTTACAATAAACTTGGAAACGAATCTAGAGAAGACTGAGGAGAGCACAGCTCCACAGCTAATTCCAAGGCAAGAAAACAAAACAGACAGAGATGTACCAACGCAGCAGCCAAACAAAGCCACCTGGGTGTGACCAGAAGGCCCCCCGCAGCCTCCACCCCAGCCAGCTGTCCAGAACCTGCAACCCAACCAAATACCAAATGAACCACTTTGTGGCATGTAAAAAATAAGTGCATCAGCAACTGCGCACAGGGTTTTCCGTGGGTTATTCTTCCATATGTGCTGATGACACAACTAAACGAAATTAAGTGCTACCCTGAAAGCTTAGCCATGACATCTGTGAAATAACAGGTCTGAGGAAACAAGTTCCCCAGTAGGTTGATACTTATTTCCCCAATAAAAATAAAATGACAACACTGGCACACACGTGAAGTATATTCTGCGGCTACACACAGTGTGACTGCGAGGTGAAATGGTGTAGTCCGGGCACAAGTCACCTTGATGCAGCCCAGTCACACTGTGTATGTTTCAAGCTGCTAACCAACACTAACAAATCTTAGGTCCCCAAATTCCACACCCCTGGAGAGGGTGACAAGACCTGACAGGTGTAATTAAACAACCACCAGTTCAATTAAAAATTGTACTTGCAAAAATGGGCTACATTGCAAGACTGTGACTCTTAAGACCTGCTAATTTTGAAATTAAAATGCTCCCTAATCATCTGTTCTGCTGCAAGAAATGTAGACTTCCATCAAAATATTATTACAGCTTCATTCCAAACATGAATTTTTAACAGATGATTTAAATGATGTTGTTTCTGATTAATACTTTTAGTTTTGGTTCAAGAACTAAGGATGTTTCTAAAGAGCTGTAACTAAATCTTAATTCTATAAAACTGTCATTTTCTTCTACCTGCCTGAGGAAACCCAGAATCAGGTGAAAAAAACAAAACACTGAAGTATATTCATTAACAATGCAATGAGCAACATTTCCCTTCAGTTGGTTTCTCCTTGTGTTTTGTTATAGCAACTGCATGGGGGTATGTGCACCCTCACATCCACTCCCCCAAACCCTTCTGTCCTCTGTGAAGGGGGTTTAGCCTGCAAAGCACATTTATGTCTCTCTAGCTGATTCCTTTCTGCATCTTTCTTCTTCTGCTGTGCAAAAATTCTGCCTGGCCCCAAACAGTAGGATGCACAATAAAGACAAAAGTAATTCTTAATGGGGGCCTCCCTGGTGGCGCAACGGATTAAGGCATAGCACTATGAAGCTATCTACAGCCACTGCAGCACAAGTTCCATCTCTGGCCAGGGAGGGGACCCACATGATGCAGCAGACCTCTCCTGACTCACCCACTGCTCCCCTCAGCAGTATATTTCAGTAGATCCACCTGCTCTGCTCCACACTCTGTCTCTAGTGAATCCTCTCACTCCCCTGCACCTCTGGCCTGTACCCCAGTTCTTGCATGCATAAATGAATAAATCTTTTTAAAAAAAGTAATTCTTAGTGATACAAACTCTAACTTCAGTCGCACATGGAGGAGGACAAAAGACAGCCCAGGCGATCTCCCTAGTTCCTGGGGAAATGACGAGCATGTTCCCCAAGGTCAGAGCTGGTGCTCTTTATCATCTGATACTCCAGGCAGTCTGCCTGTACAGTCACTTTCGAGTTTTAGGAGCTGTAAAGATGGGTGAGAGTCCATAAGAAGAGTGAAGCAGGTCTGGAAAGAGGCCCTGATATCTGACTCAGAGCCAGCTCCCCAAAGCAGAGAAGGGGCTGACTGCTACAGCCCCTTCGCCCTGGCACCTTTGGTGCATCTGACCATTGGCACACTAAGAAGTCTAGCTGAAGGGTCACGCCTGCTCTCGCCTCCAGGGCAGCCCCTCGGGCATGCCTGGGCTAGCCACTGAAACAGGCGGCCCTCGCCTGCTCCAGCCTCTGGACACCTGCAGATATGAACACCTGCAGATAAGAACGGAGCAAAGAGTTACAGTGAATCCGCCACTCTCTACGACAGCTGCAGACACTTATGCCATTCCGCGAGCCTGGTGTGACAGTGACCAAACCCTTCAAGGTCAGACTCCTCTCCAGGAGATGGAGGCAGCAGCATCACGTAGCTTCGTTTGTCCTCAGAAGTCTGTTGCCCGCCACCTCCTCCTCACCACTGAGGAGCCTGAGCCTTCCGACTCACCTGCAAGGGCAGAGCTTCTCCCTCCAGGGTGCTGGGCGAGCTGAGGAGGATCAGCTTGAGACACGGGTGTCTGGGCTCCTTCTTGAGGAGCAGAGGTTATGAGTGTGTGATCTACTGAGAGTGAGCTCTGGGAGGAGATCTCAGGAGGAAACTGAATTTTTTCAATGAAAAAATAAAATGTATCACAGTAATACCGATGAAAGCAAATCATTATAGGGCAGAATTTAACAAGTCAATTATTCTCAGGACCTGACGATATGAGGAAATGATAGTTTTATGAACTTTGGATGGTTTGTTTTGGGCACATATTTAAATGTCCTCAGAACACTGTCTCGGCGTCCTCCAGCTGATGTCACTGTCTTGCTCTATGGTGATAATTACAATTAGCTCCGTGATTTATTTTTTTATTTAGCTGCAGTGACCACCAGGGCTGTTCCTGGCATATAACAAGCTCCTCTTTTTTCTTTCCCCCTTTATATATATATTTGATAATAATTGTAATCCCCGTGTATTCCCCCATCACCATATCACCAGTGCACCATCACCTCAGTCCCCCGTGCTCCCATCTGCCCTCCACCCTCCCCCTCCTCCCTCCCCTCTCCCCACCAAGTATCCCCAATTTGTCCTTGTCTTTTCATTTTGGGTTTTTGTGTCTTTATTGTTATTATTATTATTGTCCTTATTCCTTTCCTTGATCTTTATTTGGTTCCCTTATATTCCTCCTAGGGGAGGAACCACCTGGTATTTTTCTTTTGCCTTCTGACTTACTTCACTGAGCATAATCCCTTCCAGATCCATCCATGTTCCTATGAATGCATCTAGTTTTTCATTTTTGATTGCTGAATAGTAGTCCCTCGTGTATATGTACCACAGCTTCCCAATCCACTCATCTGTTTTTGGGCATTTAGGTTGTTTCCAGGTCTTACCTATTGTAAAGAGTGCTGCTATAAACAAAGGGGTGCAGGTATTCTTTTGAATCAATGTATTTGTGTCTTTTGGGTATCTTCCTAGGAGTGGGATTGCTGGGTCATATGGAAGTTCCATTCTTAGTAGATTGAGGAACTGCCATACTGCTTTCCATAGTGGTTGGACCAGCTTAACAAGCTCCTCTTAATACACTGCTGCTGAACTAACGAAGGTCCAGGTCAACTATCTGACTTAGGGTTTCGATTCAATATTCAATATTTCAATAACACTTCCATTCCTGGGGAGAGACAACATGGCTACATTTTATGGATTCTGAGTTGTGGCAGAATGAATGTTTCCTCTTTAAAAGAAAAAAAAAAAAGAATTGATTTGGCTAGTCAATATAAAAATTGAGTTATTTAATAGTACCTTCACCCCACCACTGCTGGAATTTAGCCATCTGGCAACACTGCCAGCTGGAAAGAACACAAATGAAATAGTATGTTTAATGGTCTTATTCTAAAACTTCTCTAAAATTTTGATGTAAGTCAAATGTCTACTGTATTTACACTCACCCATCTATCTATTTCTCACTAGATGCCAAGGACTGTGATTAGAGCTGAAGGTACACCAGTAAGAAATGTTCTCTACATTAACAAGCATTCTGGAAATATGAGATGCCCCGCGACAGGCACGCACTAAGTACCAGGCGGGCGTTTAGCCAGGTCTGTGGGCACCAGGAGAGAAGAGGTGGCAACTCGAGCAGGTTTCACAAGAGATGACAGGTCTCAACTGATAGGTCCACCCACCACCAACAAAATAGTCCCATCACTTTATGATGCCACGATGGTCCTCCCAGGGCCCAGACCTGCTAAGGCAGCATGATGCAGCTGTAGCCTCACGGTAATGAAGGGGTTCAGCTGCGAGCTGAAGTGCAGGGAGTAGTGAAGAGCTGCAAGTGCAGGGAGGAGCACTGGACTCTGCTCTGTGATGGCGTAAACGTGCAAAGATCTTTTTGTCTTCTCATACTGTGGTCCTCATATGTTATAAGGAATCCAGGCTGGGAAATTTTTTTTTTTTTAAAGCTATGAGGACCTCCCTGGTGGCGCAGGGGGTTAAGCACAGCACTATGAGGCTGTCTGCAGCCGCTTAAGCATGTGTTTGATCTCCTGCCTAGGAGGGGACCCACATAGTCCAGCAGACCCCTCCTGTCTCACCTGCTGCTCCCCTCAGCATTGCATTTCAGTCAATTTACTTGTTCTGCTCCCCACTCTGTCTCTGGTGAATCCTCTCACCCCCTGCATCTCTGGCATGTACCCTAGCTCTTGTATGGATAAATACTGGCTGTCTGATACCCCAAATCTGGCCATTATCATGGGCAACTTCAGCATACTTGGTGGCAGGTTGGAACCTTAGTCTTTCAATTCTCTGACCTCATTGACTGCAGAGACTTTCCACTCTATCCGCCTACTCCCAAGGCCATGCTTGAAACCTCATCACTTACAAACATGGAAAGCTCATGTTTGAACCAATCTGATCACAAGCGCCCATTTCAGCCCTTTCACTTGGTTAAATTCCACATTTGCTTTTGAAATTTACCAAGCCATCCTTATTGGTCTCTAACGCTTTTCCCTTATTTTTAAATTTTTCTTTAAGAAATGCATGTACATAGCCTAAAAATGCAATCATTCTACAAGGTTTAAAACAAAACACAGATGCACTGGCCCCACCCCTTATTCAACATTGATTTCCTCATCCCAGGAAAAACTGCTTTCAAGTTTTGTGGATGTTTCTTAAGTACTTTTTTTAGCTCTAAACTACAAGCTTTCAAATTTGAGACATTATCCACTGATTGATATCTTTTCCTCTTCCTCCTCCATAACCCTTCCCCATCACTGTAAGACACTTCATTCTCCCAACAGGGCCACACTAAATTTTTAATTAAATCAATACTCTCAGTTCATGTTATTTTGATTATGTTATCATGATTTAAAGTTGGGCCCTATAATGAACTATAAATTTCCTTTCTTCAACTTGTTTCCCCTGGTGCTTTATCTTTTGATTTATTTTGTTTGTATTGATATATATTTAACTTCTAGAGTCTCAATGTATAAAATCTCTCAATGAAGTCATATGCATACTCATTTGGTTCCAAATTTCTTCTTGGATGAGTCTCCTGCTCCAAACTGGACAGTGTTCTCTGGGTCTGCTCTGCAGCTGCTCTCCTGGCATTTCCTTTGTCATCCTGGGAAATATCTTTCTCTCCTGTTGGATGGCACCTGCATCCCAAGCCTTTCTCTTTATTCCTTTTATTGACTCCCTCATTTAGATAGTAACATCCTGCGAAAGGATACAGGATAGTTCATTTCTGCAGCTCTTATATTTGTCGATATTCCCGTATCTCATTATGGTTTAGCAGGAAAAAAAAAATTGGAGTTGGGAATCATTTCCACTCACAATTTTGAAGACATCACTCGACTGTGCCGTGGCTGACAAGACCACTGTGTTTTTAACTCCTGGGCCTTCCCATGGCATGCTTTTTCTCTGTGGAAGCTTTTTTTTCCTTGAGTTCTGAATTTTACAGTGATAGGCCTTGATGTGTTTATTCTCTTCTCCTGTTACCATACTGGGTACAGTATGAGTTTTCAATTTGCAGATTCATTGTTATCAGTTCTGAGCTATTTTATTCCATTATTCCTTTGCAAACTCCTTTCCTTCCAGTTTTAAGGCTAATATTAATCGAATGTTAGACTTCCTAGATTGGTCCCCTAATTTCTCTTTTTCTATCCCTCTTAATATCCATCCTGTACTGTAAGAGATATTTATTTTTATTTTCCAAGCCTTTGGTTTACTTTCACCATCTACATTTTTCTCAACATATTATTAACAAGATTCAAAGCTACATAAAATTTTTTTAACAGTACTAAATGGATCTCTCTACATACACCCTTCACCTAGATTTGACCGTGATGACACTGGCCTTTGTCCTTTCTTTTTATGTATACACCTTCTTCTTTTGCCAAACTATTTGAAATGTGACATTTCACCCTTACATTCTTTAGGACACATTTAAGAACACGTTTACTCTATATAATCATGATACCATTATCACACTTCTCTTCTGATTTGACACCAAAACTCAAAAGCCGATCACTTCTTAAAGGTAATTTGCAATGTGGAATCTGCGATCACATCAATGAGCTTTTCCTATACTCGGTTACCTTAAAATCTACTGGTCTAACTTTTCATGCATTAGTCATTTGGGAAATACTAGTTCACTGAGTTACACAGATCTTCCAAATGTTGGTATTTTATTGCATATATTTAAAAACCACACCGTTCCACTTAAAAGTCCTAGCCTATCAGAAAAGTTTTCTTTTGGGGGAACGTGGATTCTTTAATGACTGAAATCAGAATTGACAGATTCTTGCCAGTCTGGTAGCTCTCTTGAATTTGACCTTGGCTACTCTTTGGAGCTTGTGTTTTAAAAGCAGGGTCACCATCCTTTGGCAGCAGCCCTGTCCAAGGAGATACCCACAGAGTACCTGTGGGCACGAGGTGACTGTACTCATCAGCTTTCTCAGAGGACCTGATCTTTGAACTTCTGGCGGTATTTTTCTTGCCTGTAACAGCTGTCACTTTATGAGGCAGAGGTCAATTCCAGCTAGAGTGAGGATGCAGGGGAGGTCTGAGGACCCATCATCAGTGTTTTTCACCATGAAAGCTCTGCTTCTGGAGGAGTATCCAGCCAGGACCAGCACCGCCTCCCGGGATTCATGAGCTGCTCATCTCCACAGCAACCACATGGTCCTACCGCCAGAAAAGTCCTAATCATTAGGAACTGTCAAGCCTTTGTTGCAGACACAAAATCAGAAACCAAAGAGCAAATACAGCAGGTACTACAGGAATACGAATGATTATAAGAGCATGACAAACGTCAATTTGACCAGAAATGGACAGATTCTTAGAAACAAACATTCCAAGACTGAAGTTACCCAAGATTCTAATTTTTGCTCGAAAGCTTGAATTCTGACATAGGCAAAAAAAAGTTCTTCAAAGTTTTACTTCAGTTCATGGGTGTCAAATATCTTGTTTATATGTTATTCTTTTAAACTGATAAGAACAGATACTACACTTGATCTTAGCCAAAAGGCCGAGAAGCGATTTGTTATTCTTTTAAATGAAAATACTGCTCCACTCAAAAAGCTAGCTCAGCCTGTAAGTGGAACTCCACAAGTACTTTTCCTAGAGGTAACTATCTACTGTGGCATGTGACAGAAATTCTTTAAATGCACTTTCCATTTCAACATGCATAATAAAGATGTACACTTAGAGGTCAAGCTTTAATAAAAATGTTTATTGCTTCAACAAGTGAGATTGCAGGTGCTTTGCGCAATGCAGAATAAATGACTCCAGTTTGGAGTTGCTGCCTTGCTTCCTGCTAAGCTGCTGCACCTGACCCACCCTTGGTTATACACCCTAAGTGCAAATGTCCACCTGGGGTAAGGGGCAAGTGTAACAATAACCTAACATACAAATGACACCTCTCCCACCCCCCTCCAAACAAATGGCAATACCTCTAATTCCAGAAGCAGGCTACACTGTGCCTCTCTGAACAGTCATTTCCTCTCGCCTCGTCCTCACCCCAAAACATTTATCTTTCAAGCTGTTGATGTCATCCCCTCTGGAAAGCCCTCTGTAGCTCCCTGAAATGGGGTAAGCGTGTCTGTACAGGGCATCTTCGCACTGCAGGTGCCTTTACTCTCTGCTCAGACAGGAGAGGTCTCCAGGGTCTTGCCAGCCGCAGCCCTCTGGGCAGGGAGCTGTGCTTACTGGAGGGACAGCGCTCCAGCCCTCATCAGCCCTTTTCCGGTAGCAACTGCAACACCTCTTTCCCCCACCGGGTCTCGGTTACGTTAAAGCTTAATTGTGCTTTATCCACACCGGGTGATATTTGTTTCTGTGCAAATACAATCTGCTAAAGGAAAATAAACCTGGTAGAAAAGTGGGCTCTGTTCCTAATGCACCCCAGCAAAAGCTTATAATAGCGGCATTTTGGATTTTCTTGCTGAGATCACTTATAAAACTATACATTCCTGCAGGGTAGTGACGCAATATCCCCAGGACCCACCACAGTCCCTAGAACATAGTGGGTGCTCAAAATCTATGTGGTGAGGCAGTTAAATGGGAAAATGCAAATAAAATTCTCAGCATAGTGACTGGGACACAGGAGCCAACAGTGGAAGTTGTTCTGACTCTGATATGATGAACAGGGTACTAGGGTTTACAGAAATTGAGTAACTTTTTACTCTACTGGCCTCGATGGCAATGTGCAAAGGATATAAGCGTCCTGTCTTCTTAGTATGCGTCTAAGGAGAAACGATGCAGTTCAGGAATTTTAAAAACCCTGTATTTGCTTAGATCTTGGGTGGTAATTTTTGTTACGAAATTTCCACCAACTTCCCAGATTTTACTGCACTCACAATTCAATAGCCATGTAATCACTGACAACTGAGGGCCCTTACTTGATAACTGCTGAGCACATTTTGATTAGGCACAGCCAACGTGCTTTCAGGCACGGCCAGTCATTCTCACAAAACAGGCAGCCAGGCCCTTGGAGGACAGTAGAGACAAATTTAATAAAAGGAGTGGCAGAGATCTTGGAATTTCAGAGAGCACTTGACAGAGCTCCATATCAAAGGTTAACAGCCAGTGCACAGGAGCTATAACTGGAGAGGGAAATTGGTATTAGATTGATAAAACACGGAAGAGCAGGAAACGAAGAAAATGTTCAAGGAGGAAGGCGCAAAGTCATAGAATACTACATGAGCTGATGATAGATTCCAGGATTTTATGTTATTTTAAAACATCTGCAGGGAAACCATTCTAGGTATTCTAGGAACGTACAGCCATTAGAAAACAAAGCGGGCGTTAATGGAATATTGGAAATAGAAATATCATACTGGCCTAGTCCACAAAAAGGGTCATTTATGGAACTCTGAAATGACAATTTACAGGAGCCCTTGGCAGGCCCAGAAATGATGTTAAACTGGAAGGAGCTCTGGAAATGTTTGCAAATTATAATGCATTTGGTAAAGGAGACTGTAGTAACATGAGACCAAGCAGAAGAGATCTTTTCATCAACTAAGAATAACTTCTTAAAAAATTTCCTTGCAGGTGGGCCTCCCTGGTGGCGCAGCAGGTTAAGCAAAGCACTGTGAAGCAAACTGCAGCCACTGCAGCACGAGCTTGATCCCTGCCGCCGGCCAGGGAGGGGACCCACAAGGCGCAAGCAGACTTCCTGCCTTGCCCACTGCTGCCCTGGGCAGTGTGTTTCAGTCAGTCTGCCTGTTCTGCTCCCCACTCTGTCTGGTGAATCCTCTCACCTCCCGTGACTCTGGCCTGTACCCCAGTGCTTATATGTATAAATAAATAAATCTTAAAAAAAAAATTTCCTTGAAGGGGTGATAAGCAAACTCCACATTCTAACACCACTGTTGCATTTCTCTGTTGAATTCTGGTAACAAGGCACAACTAATCCACTTCCATCAAGTAAAGGGAAGTAACTTGAGGCACTGACCCTGTAATCTAATCGGAAAGTTCCTGATGTTATACCATTTGTTCTAATTAGGTCACCTTCCTACAGCAAATATCCTACTAAATGAGGTGTGTCACTTCAGTATTCAACCTTTGCAAAAGAGAGGAAATGTCTGAATAGTGGCCACACTTCCTGCTGGGCTGCATTTGCTTAAAAGTGAACTGCTATTTGGTAGATTACATGTGGTCTTTTCATGCATCAAAATAATGGTTACTGAGTAGTCCCTAGGAAAATCCAATTCTCAATTACCCCCTTAAACATCCATGAAACTTAGTACAGCTTTTTAGAACAAGTGCATTTAATGAACTGCTCCCCCCCTTTCCACGACTTCCTAACCACAAGATCCAGCTCGGCAGCATCTCTGAGCACAGGCACCTTCTTCAGCCATCAAAAAGAAGCCTGGTGGCACCTCCCTGGAGTGGCGCTGGCCCAGCCACACGCTGTACCTGGCGCATCTTTGGCTCCACATGAGTGTTATTGGAAGGTACAAGATCTTACTTACTTTCAAAACTGAAAGAGTACAGAAAGACCCTCAAACAGAGCTAAACAGTACCAAGGGACAGCAGCAGTGGGGGGACGGGTCTGTTAATGGGCTTTCACTCCCTTGTACAACTGCAGGACCACTCAGGCTCAGGATCCAACACAGCAGGGCTGTTTTGTTTGTTTGTTTTTAACAAACAGGAGCCTGGGGGAAAGGAAGGAGTTTCTAAGGCCACAAGTGGTTGACTCTCACACCAGATGGTGTTCACAGGATCCAGAAGTTCCAAACAAAGGCCACTCACAGGAGATGAGGTGACGCTGCAGCAGCCCACGGCAGCACCTGAGGCTGGACGCCCGGTCTGATTACAGGGTCAGTGCCTCAAAGTAGCAATAGACCCAACAGTAACAGGAGGTGGAGAGTGGAGGCTGAGGTCAGTTCTTTGGGACCCTGGGCCAAGCCTACGGCGCTTCCTTCAGGTGACATTAGAGGCAGGTGCAGGGGCTGAGTCTCTGCACAGGTCCATGCACAGCTGGACGTCTGGAGTCTAGAAGTCCCACAGAGGTCTGCTAAATCTCACGAGGCCTACTGCTCGATGCTTCTCTCTCTTCAGGGACTGACAGCAAAATCCTTTTCCTTTGAAGGTGGGCCAATGAATATTTCTTCTCTCTTCATAGTCTGGCTGCTGACTCTCTTTGGAGGCCAGGAGCAGAACCCTTCTTTAGTCTATGGCCAAGAGCACAATGATGCAAGCTGGCTCTTGCTCTGCCTTATAGTCTCTTTAGGGTCCCCCACTCTACAAGACTTATTGGAGCATTTTCAATCCTAAGCATCTGACTCAATCACTTAGCACCAATCAGCTCATTTTCCATTTTCAGCTCAAATAATTAATGAAGTGAGCTAGATCTGATTTCTCCACTGGGCTCACACCTGATTGGTCCATTTAGAATTTGAGAGCCAGATATTAAAGGGAACCGACCCAGCCCAGCCTGCACGCAGGTCACGGCAGTTTTGTGAGCCTGCTGGTTCTAGGGAGCCCACGGCCAGAGCTGGCCTCCCTGGGGCTGGTGGTTGTTAGGGGAAAAGACCCTCCTAAATGGATTCTACAAATAGGTTATAGACTTCGACCCCCATTCCAGACCTACAAGATCCAAGGACTACAAATCCCATAAGGTCATGATCGAAGAGCAGATCGCTGGGACCTGAGGGTGGAGTTGAGCAGCCAGGCTGAATATAAAAGCAGACATGTGGGCCTTGGGGGGTCGCTTTTTCCTTGGGAGTCAGCTCTCAGCACACCGTTAAGTTCCAGCTCCAAGGAACGGGTAGGATATTTACGGATCTGTATCCCTCTCTTCCCCTTATGTTATTCACTACGCTATTTCTCCTTCCCTTGTAAATAAAACCCTTTATTAACCTTTGTTGTATATGCCTGTAGTTGGGGCATTATAAGTGCCGTTTGAGCGCGCAAGTAAAATCCCAGTCAAGCAAACCCAGTTGCCCTATAACAGTGGGGAACATCCACAGGTGGTGGGCGGAGGCCAGCCCACCTGATCCCCAACAAAGCCACCTTGTCCCGTGGCGAAGCGTTTAAATGTCACACATACCACAAACTTCCATCACTTGGATGTGTAATTATTAACTTGTTTTATGCTTCTTTCAGCCCTCCTTCCGTCCATCCCTTTCTCCTTCTCCTCTTACTCGAGAACGCTTCCTTCAAGCCTCCATTCTCTACATTTGCACCAACATACCTTTTTGGTTGAATTATTTCAGAGTAAGCTGCAAACATCATGACCCTGTACTTCCCGTGACATCAGCATTTTTCTACATAATCATAACATCCTTGCCACACCCAAGAAACTACCCTTCATACAATGTTTATCTACTTTAGCCCCCTATCCAAACTTTCCCAAAGTATTTAAAAATTACATTTGAACAGCTGTTTTTGTTTTTTTAAATCCAGTATCCAAGGAATGACCACACACTGCATTTAGTTGTCCTGTCTCTTTAATATCCTTTAAAAAGAACAGCATCCCTGCTACTTAATAGCCCTAATATTTCAGGCTTCCACAACAGACATTTGTTCAGAATCCAGACCAGGGTCTTATAAAACGTCCCATGATCTGAACGTGCCTGGTTGTTTCTTAATGATCAGATTCAAGTTAGAGATACTGTCAAGAACATGTGCCAGAAGGTATGTGTGGATTTTTCCCCGCAGTAGGTTAGGTGACATACCCCCAGACAAGAGAGCCTTGTCCTCACTCAGCTGTGCTGCAGGTGAGTGTACTCTATACGATCCCCGTCCTCGCTCCACACCCAGACTCCAACCCCAGCCTTACCAGAGAAGAGATGATCTAGTACCATCAGCTATTTGGGAAAGTCTTGAGACAGAGGCACAGACAGAGCAAGCAGGATGCAGACAGGGAGTAGATCTCGACAGTAACAAGTTCTGAGTGAAGTTAACAGGTGGAGATAGCAGGAAGGCCTCATCCCCAAGAAAAACAGACCCGGCAGGTAACTGATCAGTCACATGATGCTTGGGGAGACTTATGCTTCTATGGGAAGAAGAGGGGGTATGGGCCATTATGGAAAAACTGAAAACTAAGAAAAGGGGGGAAAAGCAATTATTAACTGCAGGGTTATTTTTTACATTTAAGGCAAAATTTCCCAAAAAGAGTTTTTTGGGGGTTTTTTTTGATGAAAGGATGATATGCTAGCTACTTTTCCCTTCCATTTTTACAATCATTCCCATTGTTATTTAGTGATAGAGAGTATTTCTTTATAAAAAATACCTTCAAGGGTCCCAGCTGGACGGCTTTAAGATGGTTAAGGGTATGGGCTCTGGAGACCTGGCACTGTCCCCTACCGGCAGTGGGACAATGGCAGGTGATTTCCTGTGTCTCTGCCTCAGTTTCCTCATCTAGAAATAGCAGTGAGAGCGCTTACAGGAAGGAACACGATGAGCCGATGCGTGTTGAGCGCTTAGAGCACCTCCCACGGTACAGTAGATGTTCAGCCCGTCTTGTAATCACAGTATTATTAGTCTTGCTGCAAGCCTGTGGTTCAGAAGCCTGTTTTAACTTTAAATGACTCAGTAAGAAGAGTTCAGCCTTTGCTGAGAAAGAATATGTAATGACTGACCATGAATTCATGGGATTATCGGAAATAACTAGCTAGCTGAATTCTTGGTTAAACATTCCTGAGTGCGTCCGGTAAACTGCGGAGCGACTGAGCAGTTGAACAGCAGAGAGACGTGCATTTAGCAGTTCAAACGCATCACTTCATTTCACAGCACTCTGCCATGTAAGTGGGTAGGAATCTACGAGAACCGAACAGTTTCAGGTGGAGTCTGACAAAACAATTCAAGCAAATTATACAGGGAGAAATATTTTTTCTTTCTTAAAATACTAACTGCTCTGTGGTAGGCCCATAAGAAATGCCACTTGAATACAAGCAAAATTCACTGTACACAGGAACATGAACTTAAAAGCAGAGGGCTACTGCTGCACTGGAAACAATTTCTCAGCCTTCCCTGGACGACCGTCACCATGGGACTGTTCTTGTCCAAGACTCCAGGATGAAAGACTGTCTTACATTAAAAGCAGAGGTGCCTTGCAAGCCTACTTAAAAATAAGAAACACTGTCATCATTTCAGCTCCTTTCTCTCTCTCTTTAGATCTCTCCCGAGTTAACATTCTCATGGAAAAATAACCAGCAACTCCACACTCATCAATGAAAACCGAAGAGCTGCACAAGAGATGGACTTAGGGACCGTTTCACTGTACATGGTCCTCGCTGAGATCCAGGAGAGTGCACCATTTGTTGGGAGTCCCAAGCAAGGAGCAAGATCCAGACCTCCAAATTCTCGGGCCAGTGCTCCTCCTTGGTTCACATTCAAAGATCAAAATTTAATATTATTTTAATTGGTGTTTCTTGCCTTGCTCAGAAGTGTTTTATTACCAAAGATGACTGCGCATGCCTTTTTGATGTAAAAAAACATGCCCTGTGAAATCTTAACATTCTTGTAAAATCTTTAGACAGTTTCATTTAATAACGATCACTAATGTTGTCTCTAGACCAGGGAAATCTTTGTACCAAGCAATCAGGATGTTTGGGATGCAAATATAAGACGATTAATGAAAAAGCCTATAGAGTGCTTCAGCTAAAGCAGCTACAATAGTAAAACTAGTCTAACAGAAACTCTGGTCAGCAGACCTGAGTCAAGAACTTAAGGACGCTTCCTGAGAATCACTGTTGCTGAACTGTGTTCTGTTCACCTACAAGCATCAACATTGCCCAAATCTAAACTCCAATATGGTGTAGACAGGAATCAGTTTTTGTCGAATGGTGGTTATATATTTCACCACCTTTTATCAGGGCTTTTCCCCCTTATTTATTAGTTCTAGATCCAGCCCTATATGATAACAACACAAAGCGTGGTCGCCATGAAGGCAGATTTGGGGCATCAGGCAGACAAGGGTTGAGCTTCCACACCACTTCTCATCAGCTGTGGGGTTTGGGGGAGGTTTCTTAATCACCCTATACCTCAGACCCCTCATCTGAAAATGAGCTGAGAAAAGCCCTACCTTGTGAAGCTACTGTGATGAAAATGAGTGAACACATAAAAAGCTGCTAGCACAGTATCTTGCAGGTAGTCAACTCTGGATTTGTGATCCTCTGGCAGTGTGGGCAGTAGTGGTGAGGGGAAAGGACCACAAGTTAATGTTCTTTTCCGCAAATAACAGCACTAACACCACCATACATTTGGAAAGTGAATTATGAACTTGATTACAAAGAATACAAATATTACTACATTTAAGCCAGTTGAATTCTGGCTTTAAATCACTGCTCCCAGTTTTGAACAAACTCTTGGTTACTCACTTAAAAAATGCCAGAAAATGTTTGGTTAGTGCAATTCCAAGTCTACCAGGTGGGCAGAGGAAGTGCTGCCACACAGGTGAGGTAGAGTGTCCAGGAAAGGTGGACTACAGTTCCACTGACCCACATCCAGTCTCCACAGCCCATCGAGCACCGCCTGTGTATGTGGCACTACCAGAAACAGAACTTGGGGTTCAGCAGAAAGCAACCCCTGGATTCCAGTAAGCTGGATTCAAATAGGAAATAATCTTGGGGAGAGAGCTGAGAGACAGGTTTCAACATGTATGGTCACATATTTTAATTCAGCAAAATTAAAAGGGCTTGGATTTAATCAGAATAAATGTATTAAACTGGTCAATAAGTTTAGTTATTTGTAATGAGTTTTTCATTCACACTTGCCAGTTAGAAAACCTCAGTGCATGACTAACCATGCTCTGAAAAGTCAACAGGAAGCATACATCCCTGAGTGAATTTCATTAGTGTGTTACTATAAATATAGTCTTCCATTTAGTATTCCTGATAATAAAGAATGGTTTTTAATTAAGTTTGGGAATCCATCATCTGTGATTAGTTGGGTTCTTCAATTCTCAACGTTATTAGTTCTTCAACTGGATTTCACCTCAGCACAACACATGAAGGGAAGAAATGACCCAAACTAAGCCTTGCTTGCATAAACACAGAATGGAGCAGAAGTAAACGGCTTCTGTGGGAGTCCAAAAATTCAGTTTCCAAACATGGACATGTGGAGACGCTGAGGACGCTGAATCACCACAGATGATTCAGCAACAGTCACGTGCTTACTCCCATGAGAAGGGCCTTGAGAAGCAAGATAAAAAAAAAAATTGGCTCACACATGACAGTAAGAAATTATGTTGCTGTTTATAGACTTAAGAGACAAGAAAGAGCTCAGCTAAAATTAATGAAATTTAGGAAAATAACAGTAGAAAAAATAAACCAAACTGGCTCTTTGGATATGTGAATAAAATAAAAGATAGTAATCTAAAGAGGGAGAAAAAGAAATAAACGAAAATACCCAATATTAGGACACAAAAGGAGTAACTAAGTGATTAAATGAAATAGGTGTGCATCATAGGAAACTTGATCAGTAAACCCACATCAAAGGGAAGCTTTTTCAAGCAAAATATAAATCTTAAAAAATAAATAAAATTACTGTTTGATCTCAGAATAAGTAGAAAACAAGACCCAGCAGAATAGCTATGTGCATATACAGAAAATCATTATCACTCCATCTTACTAATGACATCTTACAAAAGAATTGAATAAGGTAACTTTAAAAGAAGCAAAATGAACTAAGTAAATAGAAACATATTACTGAATAGAAAGAGTCAAACTGCACAAATGTTATCCAAGTGAATCTATAAATTACGCGTAATTCCTGTAAAATTCTAACCTGCGTTTTGATGGGACTTTTGGAATTCGATCCTAAAATTTGTATGGATAAGAAAAGGGCCAGGAATAACCAAGACGCAAGGAGGACAGAACTTATCATACCAGAGACGAGCGTTCATTTACCACAAAGGCTCAGTAATGAAGTAGTGTGGTGTTGGAAAAGGAATAGACAGATGGAAAAGAATACAGCTGTATATGTGGTTCCACATGTTCACACAGGAATTTAGTATATGGCTGAGGAAGTTGAAGGGGGAAAATGCAGACAGAATGGGCTATCCACATGGAAAAACAAAACAGGAACAGCTTACAGCCCACACAGAATAAATTCCAGATGGCTGAAAACTATGAAAAGCAAGATTTCAAAACTTATTAAAAGACTGTATCAGAAACAATGTCTATGACATCAGCACAGAGAAAGATTTAAGGAAGACACAAGAGTGCAAGGCACGAAAGTGGGGGTGGGGGTATGTAAACAGATTTATCTGACGACATCAAAATGTAAAACCTTCAGACTTCTGGCTTCCAGCGTGATGGAGAGAGATCAACAAAATCTTCTCTCTGAAATGCAGCGACTTGATAGCATCAAGTAGCTGTAAGAATGTGGAAAAACAGAAACTCATATTGTTGTAAGAATGCAAAATGCTATAGACATCTTGGAGTATAATCTGACAACAGTCACGCCAGAGAGGATGAACGTCTTGCCAAGCAACTACACACCTGGCGGGAGACCTGGACAAAGGGCATCATGTGAGCCCAAAGGGCCCGCTGCCCCAAGTGAAAACCATGCGTGCCCACTCAGCAAGGGCTCTGGAGAACAGAACAGATTTGTTATTGGGAAATTCAACTGAAGGGAGCAGAGGCTGGTCAAGCTGGTGAAGAAAGGATGGACTATTCAAAAGGAACTCGGGGCACTCCTGCATCTCCTGAAAATACAGCTGGACCCCTTACTTCACACCAACATATAAAACCTCTCAGTGTTACAGATTACTTGCTCAAATCCTTTCACCACAGTTCTTGGAAGTCTTTAGTTATCCATCCGTATCCTCTTCATCAAACTGAAATTCCAGCCATTGCTTTAAGCGGTCCTGTCCAAAGCCTCCTCTCTCTCTGCCCTGCTTGTCAGACTCTAACCTAAATGTCTTCTTTCTCCACAGGACAGCCAAGCAGCACAATATTTACTCTGGGAAAAAGAGCAGGTCCACGTGTGTCACCTTAAATCTATCTGGACCCTCAAGTGGGTTCTCGCACTCTTCTGACAATTTGGGTTTTTGAGTCAAGAGCCACAGTTTCTGCACTAATGGGGGCTGTGATGACAGAGGCAGGCAATAAAAAAGCACCCAAACACGTACATATGTGATTGTCACTTTGCCAGGCAACTCCAATCCAGGTGTAGGTCTGGGGAAAGGGCCGTGCATGCGCCCTCAGGACCCTCTACTTCCTACCTCTTTCTTCAAACTTCCTTTCTAGTGTTCCCTTCCCTTTCATAGGGGTGAGAACAAATGCCCATCAGCTGGGAGGTCCTTTGTCCTCTGCAGCTGCAAATATGCCCACCTGCCTGCAGCTGGCCCCCTTTCTTCCCTCCCCTGCAATCTCGTGACTCCCTCTACAGTTCCACGTGCTCTGAGACTTTTCTTTCGTTTTACCAAGGACCTGCTCCTTCAGCTACACCCTCTCTCATCAGTCTTCCACGTTGACATCTCCACCAACTTATGAACATGCCCTTCTATCACCATCAGAAAGTCTTCATTAAACAATCACCCCTCTTAACTCCTAAGCGCTCAACTACCCCTTTGCTAGTTTTCTCATTCCCCATCATGCACGCTTTTTCCAGAGAGCCACTCCTTAGGAATTGGCTCATGTGATTAAAGAGGATGACAAGCTCACAATCTACAGGTTGGGCCAGCAGGCTGCAAACCATGGAAAGGCTGAAGCTGCAATTCATGTCCAAAGGCTGCTGGATTTGTGTTATTCAGATCTTCAACTTAGAGGATGAGGCCACTCTTTAGGGGATGTAACCTGTTTTATTTAGTATCCACTAATTTAAAATGTTCATCTCATTCAAAAATGCCCTCAAAGAAACAATGCTTGACCAGAATAATGCTTGACCACATAACTGGTTCCTGAAGCCTAATCAAGAGGGCCAAACTTACCATCACACTAGTCTTAGTAGCCATCTCCTCTGTGTTCTAACCTATACATTAGCCTGCTCAGTGATCTCTCTGCTCCCATACTTATTCTCCATATCAAAGCCAGAAAACTCTCTTCATTCATACATCTCACCCTGCTCGCTCCCTATGGCTTCCTACTGCACCTACATTAAAACCAAGGCCCCTCACCAAAACTTGAAGGGTGCATTACTTCTAAAACCCTGTTCTCATCCCAGGTTCCAACTCTCTGCCAAGCCCTCAATCCAGGGTCTTGGGATATGCTGCTGACACTTTACCCCTCTCTGTTTGGAAGCTTAAATCCCACACAGACCTCTGTAACTCAGCCTTGCATAAACTTCTGAGCCCACACACTGTATTCCCCGTCATGTTTGTTTCCTTGACAGCACTGAGTACAGGTGACAATCACATACATACATTTTGGGGTTCTCTTTTATTGCCTGCCTCTGTCATAATAGCCTCCTTTAGCACAAGAACCATGTCTGCTTTATGTGTTCCAGTGAAGAGCAGGCACAAGGATGCTCAGTCAAGAAAAGTTCAGATGGAAGACATAGCTAAACATAAACAATAAAACCACAAAACTATTTAAAAATAGGAAAATAAAAATCTTAGTATAGGTAAGTAATAAGTGAACAGGAAACAAAATACTAAGAGAAAACTTTTTGGATATGACTATGTCAAGGTTAAGAACCTCAAATATGAGATTAGATGCCATGACCTGTTAAGAGACCAAGAAAATATATGGAACTTCTGTAACAAAGAGGTCTTAGAAGTTCTTTAAAAAGTCAAACAATTCAAAACTCAGGTAAGGAATTTAAGCATTAGGTATTTAATAAATGCCAGGAGATTAACAGAAATTCCAATCTTAACTCATCAGATTGGCAAAAATTAAAACTGACGTTTTGGAAACAAATGGAAAGTATTTTCAAAGATTGAAAGAGCGATTTAAAAATGTTCTATCACTCACTCTTCAAATGGGCAGTGGTGCAACCACAGCCAGTGTGTCAGGCAGCTTCCCGGCAGAAGGGATGCAGGAAAGCGAGGACTGAAGAGGACTTTCCCTTACAGCCACATCTGCAGAGTCCAGTGTGTGTGAAGCAGAGGATCACACATTTTCCAAAGCAGAGACTACCGGCCCAGAGACAGTGACATAATTATATCTCTTTGCCAGAGAGCAAGGTAACAGGGACTGAAATTCTCCTATGGCTCCACTTTCCAAGTAAACGCAGACTCTTCCGAGGTGCCTTCTTCGGAAATGAATACTGAACATATTAGCTTCAGGATTTACAATTTGTGCCCCCAGAAAAAATCTTTGGGAGAAAACAACTGTATAGTTATCTTGAGGGTAATGACTCCCGAGAAAGCTCCCGGTCGCTTTCGCTTTTAAATTCCATCGGCACTAATTCTATTTATAGCACTGAACCGCTCCAATCCTGAAAATGACATTAAAACTCAGAGTTGTAGTTTAAGCATTTCTGTATGCTTTTGTGCTTGTCCAGGAAGATGAACACGCCTCTGGAGATGGCTCTTGTCAGCTGCTGGTCACATTCTGCCTGACAGCTACACGCGTGAACCACAGCTCATGTCAGTCCTTAGCCTGTGACAGTGTGTGCAAAGCTGC
Organism: Galemys pyrenaicus; assembly: GCA_019455555.1. Lineage (NCBI taxonomy): Eukaryota > Metazoa > Chordata > Mammalia > Eulipotyphla > Talpidae > Galemys > Galemys pyrenaicus. Next base: position 10,130,529 of record JAGFMF010011823.1, read on the forward strand.
CAGTTGTGAAGATCAGGCTTTCGACGTGAGTCAAGCTGTTTCCCTAGTTTCACTGATATATGAATGAACACATTCGCATTCACATAACATTAAGATACAACATGTTAATTTGATGCACCTATACTGCAAAGGAGGTACCGGAGTATCACCAGCGAATCATCGGCAACAGCACCATCACCTCACATTACACCACCTTTCGTGCTGTGAGAATGCTGAAGAGCTGCTCTCTTAGCAACCTTCAAGTACCACGATAGAGTACTGTTACCTACAGTCACTGAGCTGTGCACAGATCCCCAGGACGTCCTCACTCTGTAACTAGAAGCTCCCATCCTTTGACAAATCTCTCTTTCTCCATTCCCTTAAAGACCCCCATTCTACTATTTTTATAATGCTGGCTTTTCTAGATTCCATTTAGAAGTGAGATCAGACAGTATTTGTCTTTCTAAGTGACTTATTTCACTTAGAATAATGCGCCCAAAGTCCATCCAAGTTGTCACAAATGACAGGAGGCCCTTTTTCTCAAGGCTGGCTGTGTGTGTGTGTGTGTGTGAATCTCCTACATTCTTTATCAATTCATCCACTGACAGATACACTATTTCTATATCCTGTTCTTGTGTGAATGATGCTACAATCAACACTAGGGTATAGGTACTCTTCCTGCGTGTTTTAACTTCCTTTGTATATACACCCAGAAGTGGGATTGTTGGGTCCTATGGTAGTTCATATTTTGAGGAAAAAAAGTAGGAGCTACACCAAATTATATTCCCATCAACAGCGCACAAGGCATCCCTTTTCACCACATCCTCACCAATGCTTCCCTCTTGCCTTTTTGATGACGGCTATTCTAACAGGTGTGTGGTGATATCTCAGTGAGATTTTGATTTGTGCTTCCCTGATGCTTAGTGATGCTGAGCCTCTTGTCCAAGCACCTTGTTGGCCATTTACGTTTCTTCTTTGGAAAAATCTATTCAGTTTCTTTGTCCATTTTTTTTCATCAGTTTTTTTTTTTTAAATTGAGTTATATAATTCTTTTTTAGAATTATCAGGTATATGATTTCCCCCATTTCATAGAATGCCTCTAACCTTGGTTGGCTTCCTTTGCTAGGCAGATGCTTTTTTAGCTTGATGTAGTTTACTTGGTTTTTTTTATTTCTGTTGCCTCTGCTTTCGATGTCCACTCCAAAGTCGCCGCTAGGTCAAGGTCAAGGAGAATACTTCCTGTTTTCTCTGAACATTTAATGGTTTCAGGTCTTATGTTCAAATCTTTAGTCCGTTTGAGTTGCCTTTTGTGTACAGTTTAAGATAGTGGCCTAGTTTCATTCATTCACACGTGGTTTTCAATGTTGCCATCACCATTTACTAAGACGATAAACTCCTAGTTCTTCTGCTGTAAACTGGCTACAGGCATGAGTTTCTTCCTGGGCTCTTTACTTCTGTTCCACTGATCATTTTGCCTGTTTTTTTAAATGTCAATACCATAGTGTTTCTGTTATTTTTATAGCTTTGTAATACAGTTTGAAATCAGAAGGTGTGATGCCTCCAGTTTCATTCTTCTTTCTCAAGATGGCTTTGGCTATTTGGGGTCATTTGAGGTTAAATACAAAGTCTAGGATTCTTTGCTCTAAACCTGCTAAAAATGCTACTGGACTTTTGATACAGAATGCACTAAATCTGAGATTACATTGCAGCTATAGATTGTCCTATGTATGACTTACATTTAAAAAACAAAATTTTTGATTTTTTGTTTGATTTTGTTCCAAATAGAAGAAATGGTTTAACAGAAACTCAAACAGCAAAGTGGGGCATGTTTCTTCTGATTAGTCAGAGGTATTTTAATACAGAAAATGGTGGCATTTAGAGAAAAGGTATCCCCAGATGCTTCATTAATGCTAATTTTCATAACTGAAAATATCTCTGCTGTCCCTACGTCCTTTCACAAAATTACTGAGAGATCTTTCACACACTAATTCTGTTTTATTGCCATTAAAAGGCCACTGCTTCCAGGACTGCCTCAGTGAACAGATGCTCCAGAAACTGCTTCAGCGGCAAAGCCAGTTACAAGTGAGAAAGGGAGACGCTGCGAAGACGAAAGAATGGTCACTCGGGAGCAGTGGGGAGAGAGCATTGCTCTCTCCAGGTATCTCCAAGCCTGTCCTTCCACACTCCTGGAACTACTAGAACACAAGGCAATGGTGAAATGGTAAGACGCAAACAACGATATAGCCTTGCAAGTAAACAGTGTGATGACTAAGCCCCACAAGAATTTTAGAGACATGCTTTTATTTTTGGAGGGGTTCCCCCTTCTTAATGGATAGTCACAAAGAATACTAAAAAGGAACTGTGTTCATTTTCTAGACTTGCTCATCTCTGACTGCAAGCAGCCTTCTACCTATACAGAGACCTGACATGCCTCTTGAAAGCTGCAGAAATATGTGTCAAGGGATAACATAAAATTAAAGAGCATCCAGTTTACAGCGGTAGAGACATCTCATCTGCGGGATGTGACGCCTCTCCGAGCTTGTGAGGGCCGTCACCGCACACGGAGAGGTCTCTATCCCACATGGCCAGCGCCTGAATCTAGTGACAGGACCCGTCCGTAGTCCACACGTTCATAGATCTTCAATGTGCTGATCACTTACAATTTTCCACTGACTGAACTGAACGACAGAAAAGGGGCACAGCTGGAGAAAAGGCATCTGAAAGGCTCAGCAGCGGTTGTGTGAGAGACTCCCTGTGCCCTTCTCTGGACTCAGGGCCCCACCAGAGAATGACTCAAGGTTTCACCTAGGTGAAGGATGTTGCTGAGCAGACTCAGAGTCTGAACGAGAGGTGCTTCACATCATCTTAAAGCCTCCTTAGCACTCGAGTGGCAGCTAACAGGCAGAAGACACTGTACACTGGCATAAAAGGGGACACCGTCAGGACTTGACCCACCAGCCTATTCAAGAACCACAGCAAATGTCAACTCCAAGTCTGGCTCCGGAATGGAGGGGAGGGGAGCAGGAGCCGGTGTAGACATAAGTTCTGCAGGGTCAGGGTTCAGTGGTCAGGAGGAAGCGCCGGAGTGTTAAGGGAGAAAGGAAGTTAAGGATAACACCAAGATGCTCGCTCAGACTACAGAGGAGACGGTGGGCGATGTGCACCCAAGGCAGGGCATTCAGCAGAGTCCGAGGGCGAGGAAGCAGGTTGAGAAGCAGAAGACTGTTCTTGCAGGCGAAGAAGCATAGACATGCTGGAAAATGCAGCTGCCTCTGCGTGGGTCACCCAGGGTAACTGAACCACATTTTGGGAAAAGAAAAAATTACACTCAGCTACACTTTTGTGAGGGTTTCCTTTGTTTCTCTTGTACCTCCAAAGAAGAATGCAAAAAGCTCAGAAACAGTTACTACCTGGGCACGCGTACAGGTTTAAACCCATAACCAGCGAAGCAGATAAAAAGCAACTATACCTCAATAAACATAATCTGAAAAGCAAAACAAGGTGGTAAAAGACGTTTATCAACTTCTCAAACCACATTAAGAATTCAACAGCAAACAAATTAGCAGAACAAAAGCTGTAGCTCAAACCACCAACCAATCTTAGGAAGATCCTGACACTTAGGCTGACTTATTTCTGACTTGCATCAGTTTCTGAATTGGGGAAAGTGACCAAATGATATCACAACCAGAGGCAAATTATATACATCTTTATTCTGAGCTGGCACCAAAGGGAGCTGGCTTACCTTTGTAAGTCTCATTAACTGAAAAAATTTTCTAAACTGAAAATTCCTACTCTTTACCAAAGGTACATTTTAAACACCAGAAACTCAGTGTATTCTAAAACCAAACCAAACAAAAACAAAACAAACTTGTCATTAACATACATAGTACTAACTCACGGGGTTTTTAGACCTAAAAATAAACAGTGTATTCAACTGCATGTATCGTCAACTATGGTTTCAGTTATTAATTCTATGAAATTAGCAACTACTGCTGCAACTAAGGCTTCGGCAACACGAGCTTGTCCTTAGTCAGACCAGATAACAGGCTAACTTCAAGGAGGAGGGGTAACAGGGAAAAGCCGTGTTCTTGCCAGTCTGTGCTCCCAGCAGCTAGTGAGCCCTCCCCACCTCGCTTTATCCTGGTTGAGGAACGAAGGTCTTCACGATGCCACCAGCCCTGAGAAGAGAGAGACCAGAGCTTAGGCCAGCCCGTCTCACTCCAGGCCCAAACCAGATGAACCCCACGCTGGCAGTTGTTTGTACAGCATCCCGTCTCCATGGAGTCTGACTTGGAGCAGTGTTCCTGCTGAGCAGCAGCCATCTCGGAAGGAAAAGCAAACTGGAAAGGCTCTGCCATCAATTCACTTTGCCACAGCTCCTGCCAGAAAGTGGCAACACAGCGTTTAACAAGGAAGATGAATTCTCTGAAAAACTTTTGCAGTTGTGAGTAGGTCTCCGTTCTGAGACACGGAGGAACGGAAAAGTAAGAGAGGAAGAGAAAGAGGTAATGCAACACCCAGTGTTCTTAACAATTAGTTAGCATTTACTGAGCATCCATAATGTGCCAGGCAACGCGCTTAGAACTTTACACCCGGTAACTCATTTACTCCAAGCACCAAGGTGAGGAACACGTCCCATCACTGGAGAGATGAGCTGAGGCACAGAGGAGTTGTCATTTGGCCCAAGGACAGCTAGGATGTGAACCTGATTCCAGAGTCTGCAACAGAACCAGATTCCACATGGCCCGGAGCTTCAGAATTGTAGCCAGTGGTCCTCAGCCAGGTTCATTCTGCCCAAAGGGATGGGACTATGTCTGAAGCAACTTGGTGGGGTGGGAGAGATGGGGGTGTTCCTGGCAGTGAGTGGGTAGGGGCCAGGAATGCAGTAAAGTACCCCACCGTGGCTAGCAGTCCCACAGAGAGAAGGATCTGGTCACGGCTGAGGTCAAGAACCCTGATCTAGAAGATAATACCCCTAAACTTCTTAACAATCTTTCTCTCCTTTGCCACTGTGGGAAACAGGGCCTAGTTCAGGGAATAATGAAGAACAAGCAAATACAGTACTAGAAATATATTAGTGTACTAAAAGACTAAGTGGGAGATAATTCAGTAAATTGGTGTTAAAAGCTCTATTCCATTTTTCAAAAACACCTTCCCGTTAAATAGAAATAAATGTGTTCTACCTGAAAACAAACAAAGGTAGCGACAAGCGTCAAAACACCTTTTAAAAACTGATTTGTTATCACAGCTTATGTAGAAAAGGTCTCAGAACTAGAGCTTGGCATGCCAGATTTTGAAGATTACAGTACAGGAGTGACTCTGCCAGGAGTCCATATGGTCTCAGTCTACTCTCCCAGACAAGACGGGGCCAGGACAGAGCAGCAACCAGGTGCCAGGCAAGGCCACTGGCCGCAGGCCACCTGCTCTGAGCCGCAGCACTGAAGGGCTCCTTCTGCCCTACAGCAAACCGCCGGAGGCTGCAAACACCTGGAGAGCTGTTACAGGGCAGGGAGAGGAGCACCCAGAACCCCCAAGCCTGCCTTCTCTGAATGGGTCCTGCTATCCGCTGCATTAAGACAAACATACAAAACCTTTAATGGAAAGGAACTTTAATACAACTAGGGTACAATAAAGAAAGAACAAAGAATATAGTTACTAAG
>JAGFMF010011823.1:10136380-10177252 GCA_019455555.1 Galemys pyrenaicus
GTCCAAGACCAAAAAGCAAGCACAGTTTCTTCACATGTCCCTCTGCTCCACGTGCCCCATCCAGGTCTCCTTGCTGTTCTCCATCTTCCTTTCTTCTTTTCTCTTCTCTCCAGAAATCTTCTTATCTTCAGCTCCACCCACTTAGGGCGGAACCAGGATTTTTGGGAACTTCCCCTTTTCCTGGGACCACCCTGTTACAGAGCCACACCCAGTGCCCACATCTCACTATCCCACCTCTGCCCCCAGCCCTCCTCGCCCTTCCCATCCCAACCCTACCTTATCTCCCTAGGCCACCTCTACCCACAAGACTCACTGCTGCCAACCTGCTACACCCTGTTCTCCCACTTGAAGGTTCCATTTGGGTGTCAGGTAAAGATTAACTTTCACAAATAAAGCAGTTCAACCAATCTGACTTTCCGGAATGCTAAAAACACATATTTTCTAAGACAGGCTTACATCTGTCTCAGAACAAAGGTTATTAAACTATTTTGCATTTTCTTTTTTTTTTTTAAGATTGATTTATTTATGCATACAAGAGCTGGGTACAGGCCAGAGTCCAGGACAGTGAGAGGATTCACCAGAGACAGAGCAGGGAGCAGAACAGGCAGATCTGCTGAAACACACTACTGAGGGGAGCAGCAGGTGATGCAGGAGAGGTCTGCTGCGCCATGTGGGTCCCCTCCCTGGCCAGTGGCAGGGATTGAACTCATGCTGCAGTGGCTGCGGTTTGCTTCATAGTGCATTGCTTAACCCACTGCACCACCAGGGAGGCCCCATATTTTGCACTTTCATGAAACATGTGAACTTGAATGGGAAACAACAGATTCTAAGAATCACAGGTGGCTATGGCTCTTTCCCGGGCTATGGAACATTCTCCTAGGCCCTCCCTATCCGGGTGGGCCTGCTCAGGGCAGCTTCCAGGACTCAGCTACTTCAAGTTGGGAAATGATGCTGGAACAGTGACTTCAAGGGAGGGGACACCTGGGGGAAGGAAGCCACCTTTAGAATACAATTTTAAGATGCTAATTTTTTTGGTGCAATTAAAAAAGGAGTTAAATATTAAGGATGTGCTTACATTTTAAAAGGCTGAACTCCAGCTACACTGCCAGGGAGAACGGGCCTCCGTGGCACCTGAAAAGGGCATCACTTGAAAATCTTCTCTGTTCACTAGATTATGTTTATATTGGTGATTCAGCACGTGCTGAGTAAAAACCACTTTTCTGGAGAGGCACAGAGAGGGGTTTTCAAAAGATCCTATGATTCTAGCACATCTGTAAATATCCCTCCGGGGGAACGAAAAACTGTCACCATTTCCCAAGAGCCAGCCACGGCCAGGAGGTACGCACGACCACCCTGTCAGCCCTCACAGCCACTCTGAGGGGCTCTGCGTGTGCCCTGGTCACGGGTCGGCAAAAAGAAAAGACAAGACTCTAGTCAGCTTATCCGCTCCAGCCTGCGCTCTCCCTGGCTCCTGTACCGGCCACCTCCCGATTTCACAAAAGTAGGAATCTGGTGTGCGGTGCCCTAGCTGTGGCATAGGTATATGTTCTTTAGGACAGGAAAACAGCACACAACAAGATTCGAAGGTTAATATAAAGTTAGTTTACCCCCCAAAATAGTCCCCCCCAAATGTTCTCCCCCCCAAAAAATACTCAGTTCTGTAAAATCACTACCATTTTAGCAGGCTGGGCAGCAAGGGTATGGTTCAAACTCAGGCAAGAGAAGTTAGGTTTTTACTGCCGTGAGCTATAAATGTGAAAGTCAGCAGCTGTAACTGACTTTCATTTACTTTGATTCCACATCCTAAATAAAATAGCTAACTTTAAAACAGCTAGTATACGAATTTCTAAAACTCGGCTAAGCTTTTAGTTGATTAAAACTTTATACCATGTTGGAGATCAGGATGAATAATCACATATAGAACACTACATAGCAATGATTATACTATTATTTAGTCTAACAAGAGGTATTTTATCCACAAGTATAATGCTAAATGAAAGGAACCAAAAATAATTTATATAAAAGTACAAGAGAAAACTGACCCTTGGGGGCAGGTCTCAATGATGGTTACCTGATCACTGCTTGGAGTGGAGGGGTGTCAAGTCTTTTGGGGTGTTGGCAATGCTGTTTCTTGTTCTAGATACTGTTTAAAAGGGTATGTTCACTTTATGAAATAAGTATCAAGCTCTACTGTGTATTTCAAAATAACTATTAAAGTAAAAAATGCTAAGCCCGATCTGTTTATCAGAATTCTCATTTAAATTTAACATTAGTTCTACCTAGCTTATAAAAAGTAAGTATCAGTGATATTTAGAAATTAAAAACAGTTGGCATTCTTGGATTTATGATACTAGATTAAAAAGTAAAATAATAACAATGACTTATTTTAAATGCTGGGGGAAAAAAAACCACAGATATTCATGCTAACAATTTGAACCAGGCACTGCAGATTTTTTAAGTTATTTTATCTGACTATTCATGTGAAACAAAGCTTTAATTCATCATCAAAAAAATACAGAACTGATCACATGAAATTAATGTTGGCAGTCTGAAGAATGCATGAGGAACCAAAACTAGTTTAGGTCAGATGCATTTTCACATAAAAATGCTTATCAAAATGCTCTAATTCATAACTAAATTCTACATTGATTTTTAACGTCAAGGGGTTCAATAATTCAGAAATTACTCATTATTAAACTGTCAATGCCATGATCTAGAGGAAATGATACATTAAAATCGTAAAGTTTATAGAGAAAACCTATATTTGAATCATGAAGTTACAGTTTTCACTCTTAATTTATTGATAGATTTTACACATAAATTTCTACATCATTAGACTATAAATAATTAAGTTGGGATGCTAGGGTTTCACTATGTCCTGAGCTGGTTTTTAATTTCATGTGCTGGCTTCTTCACTGACACTGATAGTGAACACTAATCAGTTTCTACCATGGACTAGGCATGTGGTATCTTCCAAGTATTTCCCTTCATGAGTCACTACTGGGAGGTAAGTTGCACTCTTATTTGCGAACATTTGATGCCTCTCCCCGCATAGATTATGCACCCCAAGTCTTTGAACTCAGCCTTGTCTTGCAGTCAGTGAGGTGCAAGTAAGTCACTTCCCAGTCAGAAGCTTTCTCTCTTACCTCCCACCGTGATCTCTGCATTCTCCATCTGGGCCCCTGAGATTCCCTGATAAACAGTGTCACACTAATCCATGATGGCTGAAATGTGAACAGTAAATATGCTGTTGCTGTAAATTCAGTGGGAGTTATTTGTTATTGCAGGAGAACCTGACCGATACACTGACTGGAACAAATGCTTTAGAAAGTAGAAAGTGAGCCACAGGAAAGTATTTTGCTTAAGAATCTATAGCTAGATTTGGGGAACTAAGAAAGAGTCTAAGTTTTGGGGCAAAGCTGGTTATCAAGATGTTCATAATGCTGATCCACAGCAGGACTCCCTGAGCACTAGATGAAGTACAAATAGCAAAGAAGGAGCCACTGAGCCAAGAGATCCTGTGCCCATCTCCACGCAGCCCACAAGCGCTAACTTCGGTAAGGGCCTTGAAGTGGCTCACCCAGCCTCACCGTGCGGGGGTGTGATGATACCGAGCTTGTCTGCAGGATCCCTGTGAATCCGTCAGCAGCCTGGGACTGCAAAGGGGCTGAGGTGCTTTCTCATAAATGGTCAACTATGCACTCGAATGTGAAAGGCAAAAGTCTAACAAAAAACAGTCACAGAAAGTTCAAGATTGTCAGTGATAGTGCTGTGGCCCTCCCTTGTGGGCCGTGACGCCTTCTCAGCTGCACAGCAGTTTGGGAATGTGTTTTTACTACTTGCTGTCATAGTTACCAGTACAAACAAACCAGCTCCTTAAATTCAGGCCTCACTCATTTTACTTCTGTACAAGGGCACTTTCTACACAATCCCTGATTTTCAGATTGGAGGATTTATTAATCCTTAAAACCACAGCAAGTTCCATTTTTACTAGTAAATATCATATTCTTATTTTTATCAGCACAGCAGTTCTAGTTCAGATATGAGTGTATATGCCAAGTTCTGTGAGTCTTCTACCTCCCGCTCCCACTTTTAAGGATCCTCTTGATTACACTGGGGCCACCCCCATAAATCAAACTAATTTCTTTGTTTTAAATTCAATCACCGTAATTTCCATCTGCAAAGTCCCTTATGCCATGTGAAGTACATATTTACAGATCCCAGAAATTGAGGCATGGGCATTTGGGGAGAAGAGGAGGGTATGTATTATTCTGCAATAAATACATAAAAGACATAAATGTCTTCTGCCCCCAATGCAGAGCAGAGGTTTATGTTAAATATCGATGAAGAGAAAAGGAGCCAGCAATGAATGACCTTGTGTTTATTCTATACCCACAAAAAACCCACTAGATGATAGTGCTTGCAGTTGAAACTATATATGCTAGAAGGACTGGAGAAAATAAAACAGTGTTGAACTGTATTATTGGGAGACCGTGAGAAAAATGTGGTATTCTGAATCAACTCTTCAACCAAGGTACCATGAATCACACTTCACATTTTAATTTTAAAAATTCCATAAACTATCTTAAAACCTATCCAAAAGACTCCCACAAATCAGAACGGGGAAGTGATAAATGATGATGGTATCTCAGCTCTTCAACCAGTAAAAGTCAGACTGCCTGTGAAACACAGCAGCGAAAATCTCAACATTTTTTTAAAAGTGTGATTTGGAAAAAAATGTATCTAAACAAGAAAACCTATTATTGTTTCTTTTCTGAACAAAAGAAGTCAAAGCTAAACCAAATATTAAGAAGGGAGAAGAACAGCTCACAAATAATTTACGCTATTTGCAATAGCAAAGCTATCAAAAACTTTAGAAAAATATGAAAGTATTGATTAGTTAGAATGTAATAGTTAATAACAACCAATTCTTGATGTTAAAACATTATGTGAAAAAAAAAATGGGATATTCTCCTAATCACAGATACATTTATAAAAATTATTCATGTCAGGAGGATACAATTTAATAATCATAATTATAAGAATTATTAAGTATATAAATCAACAACTTTAAAACATTCCTATTTATTCTCTAAATGATATGAACTATCCATAGTATAAAACGGTACCTAAGTGATAACAAGTGAGGGCATCAATCATTCATCAAATCATGCCAATAATTTCCAAGTCATCTGTTGTTAGAAACCACCAGTGTGTAGCAGCTATAGTTAATAATAGCGTACCACATATTTGAAAGTTTCTAAGAGAACAGATCTTAAAAGTCCTCATCACATGGAAAGGAATTTTTTATAACTATGTATACAGATGAGTATTAACCAGATTTATTGTAATTATTTCACAAAATATACACAATCAAGTCACTATATTATACACTTGAAACTAATAAATTTGCTGTCAATTATGTGTATAAAAAGATATTATTTACATAACAAATTACTGATGTGATTCTTTATTTAATATATCTCCCATAAGCTGAACAATGTGAGTTATGATTCAATACAACAAATCAAACTCTTCCAATGACTATTTAATTGACAATAGAGAAACTTAATCTTGATACACAAATTTCCCATAACATAATACTGCTTATATAAACCATCTATTACCTTCTGCTGAACTAGTATCCACTAAATTCTATTTCTTTCCAGCTATAATACTGAAATCTTTATATTCATTATTTCTAATCTCTCCTAAATAATGAAAATCATTTAATTGCCTAGCTTTGTTTTTACAACATTCTGTTCACCTTCAATTTACGGTGCTTTGAAAACATAAATTGATCAAATTCCAAGAATCAACAAGTTAAAAGAATTATTGTTTTTAAAGAGATTATTAAAAGTTAATTGTATTCTTCAGATGTGTTATTAAATAAGTATATTTTCATGCAATTCATGAATAGTAGTTGAATTATTGGATAATAGTTTTCCTTTGGGGATATTTTTGCTTTCTTTCAAATTATTTCTCTAATATCCTCTGCTTCTTTATTACTATTTCTAGTATTTGATTTAGTATATTCAACCACCTATTATTTATCAAATAAATTTATTCATTTTAATAACTTGAAATTTTCTTCTAAAACCAAAGAGTTAAAAACGGTTACAACTATTTAGCAAAATCAAATCTCTAAACAACTGAGTTGTCCAAAGGCTATCTCACAATCCCTATTAAGTGAATATTCAAGTCTTCATATGATTTCCAAACTGAGCCCGCAGCAATACTACAGGATGCTCATCCAAAGGCAAACACTTCATTATTTCAATTCCAGGTTCTTATGTATTTTATTTAACTCCCTGGTATTTAACAAAAGTAACAAATATAAAAATAAATAGAAAAATGCTAAGTGGTTTACAGGTTTTTAGCCTTCTGTGGCATCATCCCAAGAGAGCTAACGAACTAAATATAACAAGGAAGACAGCATCAAATGAAATATCCAGAAGTTCTTCTGGAATCTCAGTGGTGACACATTTTTCTCCCTAGCAATCTGTACTGTCTGTACAAAATAAGGTTTTCATGTAACTATTTCTCATTGGAACAATTCTTCTTGAGTATGACAATAAAATGTATTATATGTCAGATATTGTTCCCTTCAGCTCTAAGAAGTCAACAAAACCAACCATCACCTATCTTGAAAGTCTTGAATATTGTACTGTAAGTTATTAAATCACATGATTTTACTGCTCTGATTGTAAGTTTGCAAAAAAATTGTTTTCTCATCTTAGTACTTTTTGTGATAATCAGAAATGTAAATCTAAACTGCCTTGATGCATTCATATAAAAACTATTTTCTGAATACTTAATAAATATGTAAGTCAGAAAATTATTTAAAACTATATAGTGTATTATGTTGGTGTTTCATAAACACATTTCCCTTTAAAAAACTCTGATAAAATTTTTGGAAACTATTATTTCAAATTTTGGGGGAAACTAATTTATTTTTTCCAGCTATTGAGATTTGATATATAACACTGCGTAAATTTAAACTGCACAACACGTTGATTTGTTATTTAATGGAAAATGATTATCACCATAGCATTAGCTGATAATTCCATCATGTTACATAATTACTATTTCTTTTTTATGATGATAACACTTAAGATTTATTCTCTCAGCAACTTTCAAGTACATGATATAGTACATGATTATTACATATAATCATTTTGCTGTATATCTCCAAAATTTGTGCAAATTATAACTGGAGGTTTGTACTCTGACCAAAATCTCCCCATTTTTCCTATCCCCCACCCCTTGTAACTATCATTCTAGTTTCTGCTTCAGTTTTTTTGACTCCACATTTAAGGAATATCATATAGTATTTGTCCTTCCCTAACTGACATTTTAAATAATATAATTTCCTCAGGCTCTACCCATATTGTGTCAAATGGTAGAATGTCCTCCTTTCTCATGCCTGAGTAATATTCCACTGTACCATACAGCTATGCACAGTTAAAACTGTTTCAGTCAACCATGGATCACATATGAGGCAGGGGTGTCTGTATACAGACTAGCTGTGTAACAGGCTATATACGACATAGGCTTGTGTAAGCTAATTCTGGGATGTTCACAACAAAATCACCTAATGACATATATCTTAGAAAACATCCCCATTGTAAAGCAACACATGACTGTATATACCATATCTTTATCCATTCAGCCATTACGTTGCTTTCATTCCTTGGCTATTGTGAATAATGCTGCAATGGACATGGGAGTGCAGGTCTCTCTCCAAGATCCTGTTTTGTTTCCTTTCAATATATAACCCGACATGAGACTGGTGGGTCCTATAATAGTTCTATTTTCAATTTTCTGAGAAATCTTCATACTGTTTATTTATGTGCTAACGAAAGTGTAAAAGGATTGTCTTTTCTTCATGTTTCCCCACCTCTCTTGTCTTTAGGAGAATAGCTATGCTAAAAAGTGTGAGATGATGTCTTATTGTCATTTTGATTTGCATTTCCCTGAAGATGGTGATTTGAAGCACCTCTATATACATACTGGCCTTTAGTATATCTTCTTTAAAAAAGTCTATGCAGATCCTCTGCCAATTTTTAAACAGGCTATTTTTAATTGGATGATATGAGCGCTTTATACATTTCACCCTTTGTTAGACACGTGATTTGCAAACATTTTCTCCCACCCCATAGGTTGCGTTTTCATTTTGTTGATGATTTCCTTTTCTGTGCAGGAGTCTTTTAGTTTGCTGTTCTTCTACTTGTTTACTCTTGCTTTTCTTTGCCTTTGCTTTTGGGGTCAAATGAAGAAATCATTGCCAAGACTGATTGCCAAGATTACTTCTGAGAGTTTTATGGTTTTGGGTCTTACAATCAAGTCTTTGATCCATTTTGTGTTGGTTATTATGTATAGTATAAGATAGTAACCCAGTTTCATTCTTTTACATGAGGCTATTCAGTTCTTCTAACATCACTTATTAAAAAGACTATCCTTTATCATTCCATATTCTAGTCTCCAATACTGTAAGTTAACCATACAAGTTATGTGTTTATTTCTGGACCATCTGTTTGATCTTGGGTCTCCTTTTATGCCAATATCATAACATTTGCTTACTGTAGCTTTGTAATATAGTTTGAAATCCAGAAACATGGTGCCTCCAGCTTTTTTCTTCTTTCACAAGACTGTTTGGCACTGCAAGTTATTTTTTTCATCTATATGAATTTTAGGATTGTTTATTTCTGTGGAAAATAACCACAGTTTAACAATATGAATTCTTCCAATCCACAAGCAAGAACATCTTTCACTTTGAGTCTCTTTAAGCTTCTTTCATTAATATCTTATAGTTTTCAGGGTACAGGTATTTCATCTTCCTGATGAAATTTACTAAGAATTTTATTCTCCTTCATGCAATTATAAATGGAATTATGTTCTTAACTGCTTTTTCTGTTCGTTTGTTAACTGACATACAGAAGTACAACTGATTTTGTATACTGATTTGTATCCTTCAACTTGACTATTAGTTCTAACAAATTTTGGAGTTTTATATATAATTACCATCAACTGCAAAGAGAGAAAGCTTTACTTCTTCCCTTCCAATTTGGATGCCTTTTATTTCTTTTTCTTGCCTAATTGCTATAGCTAAAGCTTCCAGTACTATGTTGAATGAAAGTGGCCAGAGTGGGCATCCTTGCCTTGTTTCTGATTCCAGAGAAAAAAGCTTCCAGGCTTTTACTGTCAATTATGATGTGAGCTGTAGGTTTGTCATATATGGCCTTTATTATGCTGAATTACATTCTCCTTTATACCCACTTTGTAGAGTTTTTATCATAAATGCACTTTGACTTGTCATATGCTTTATGAACATCGATTGAGACGATCGTACGATTTTTGTTCTGCGTTTTGTTAATGTGCTGTATCACAGTGATTGATTTTCAGAGACTGAAATATCATTGCATCCTAGGAATAAATCCCATTTGCTCAAGGTGTCTGGCTCTTTTACAGTGTACTATTGGACTTACTTTGTTCATATTTTGTTGAGGATTAGTTTCTTTTCTTGAGTGTCCTTACCTGCTTTTGGTATCAGAGTAACACTGGTCTCATAAACTGAATCTGGAAAGGTTCCTGCCTTGCCAATTTTTTGGAAAGGATTTGAGAAAGACCAGTATTAATTATTTACCTATGTGGTAGATTCACCAGGGAAGCCATCTAGTTCTGGACTTTGTTTGTTAGGTCCTGGTATCTGATTACTAATTCAATGTCCTTCCTACTAACCAGCCTAATCAGATTTTCCTTTTCTTCATGATCCCATCTTGGTAGGCTGTTAATTTCTAGGAACAGATCCACTTCTTCAAGGTTGACCATCCTGTTGGTATATTTGATTCCTTTTTCTTGATGAATCTAACTAACTGTTTGTCTATTTTTGTTTCTTTTTTCATATACCCAACTCTAGTTTTCACTTATCTTTCTATTATCTTTTTGGTCTCTATTCCATTTGTTTCTGCATTGATCTTTGTTGTTTCCTTCCTTCTACTATGTTTTTGGGCTTAGTTTGTTCTTTTTCTAGTTTACTAAGGTATAAAGTTAAGTTGTTTATATTTATATTTTGTGTTTAAGTAATTGAGTTATGCTTCAATCTGGAAATATAATTTCTTTTAGGTATATATTCCTAAATTACCAAAAGATATTCTGGGTTGCAGTTTATTACTAATTATTTCTCTTTTTCCTTCTGATAAATTATATTCATGTACATGATATCTAAAAGGATAAAATTTGTTCAATCTCTGCTTTCTTTTCATTTATAATAAAATACATTCTTGAACTTATGAATAACAGAAGATCAGTCACCACTAACCCAAGAATGCAATGATGTAGCAAGTAGAATCCTCAATGAAAATTATAAGCTGATGGTTCTCCTAAAGCACAGAAGGTTCCAGCTTCATAATGAATGTACAGGGAAGACATGTCACCCATTACAACCAAGACCTATGCTGGACATCCAGACTGAAAATAGGTACTTCAAAAGCAACCTCACTTAGCCCATAAAATTTACTTGAACTGATGAGCTCACAGTGAAATTTATTTATTTAGTTTCACCACTTCCCACAATTACTATTAATCACTGACTGATAAGGAAGAATTCCAGTATCTTATCAACCAGTACTGTGAACAGAGAGCAGTCCTATTGTGCAATCACATTAAATAGCCCAAATATTTTTCTAAACTATCCCTCTAACACCACTGATATTTTCCATTCTGAAATAAACCAATGGAAACAATGTGACATTGAATTACTTTTTAGAAAAAATGCCCCCAAAATATTTTAATAAGGCATAATCGAAGAAAAGAAAACCAAGATAAAGAATTTCTCATGGTGCTAAATTTATACCATATTGCCACCAAACATTGCCAGCAGACACAGAACCATCACCACCGCGACCATCACCCTATTATACACTGGTTAAGTGTAAAGCTGCCCTGCACCATAAACAGTAAATGAACCAACAAGAAGCTACTTAAATTCTTATACTATGTCACTTTCCCTACTTAAACCCTCTCAGTGTGTCCCCATAGGGAAAAAACCCAAACAGACAATAAGAGCCCCCAATCTGTATGCTACCCTAGCCAGCACCTTTTCATCAGGGAGCTTACAGCTCAGACCCCCTTCCTCAGAGATTCTTCCCTATCTACCCAATCTAAATTCTGTGCCCTCTTTTCTCACAGTGTCTTATTCTTCTCCCTCACTGTACTTTTCACAATGTGCAGTTAAATGTGTATTTGTTAGGGGAAAGGGTAGTCCTGAATGGATTACACAGATAAGTTTATGGGACTCCAACCCTCATTCCAGACCACCAGTGTTCCAGAACCACAAATCTGATAATATGATTATTGAAGAGTGGATCACTGGGACCTGAGTTAAGCAGCCAGGCTGAGTATAAAACCAGAGAGGTGAGCCTTGGTCTCTCTCTTCCTTTGGAGCCATCTCACTTGATTCAGAGCCAGCTCTCAACGCGCCATTGCGTTCCAGCTTGGAAGATCTGGTAGGATATTTACGAATTTGTTTCCCTCCCTTTTTGTGCGTATTATTTCTACTTTACTTCCCTTTGTTTGTAAAATAAAACCCTTTAATAACTTTTGTTGCGTGTGCCTGATGTTGGAGCTTAGTATAAAAGTCTTCTGAGCGTGCGGGTGAGAACCCAATCAGGGAAACCCATTTTATATTAGGGTTGCCCTGTAACATATGCACATGCTTACTTATTGTCTGTCTAACTCATTAGATGATTAGCTCCATGCAGAAATATTCTGTCTGTGACAGTGATTCAAATATCTAGTATGGCCAGTCATAGAAAGTACTAGATAAGTATTTGTTAAATAAACGAATGGTGAATAAATTGCTAAATGCCCTACTTCTATGTAACCGAATGGTCAAAAACAAAACAGGATTTCAGGAATTTATAAAAGCACATTATATTATATAACAGGAAAAGCATCTTTGACTATTACTATTCCCAAAGTAAAACTGCACACACAGAGAGATTACACAAAAAGAGAGTACCCAACAACAGCATACACATGCCATCCTTGCCACACTGAGTTGCCTGAGACAAGAGTATTTTGGAAGATGAAGCAATCCCATTTCCCAGGTGCCGTTACCATCCTGGACTCCTCTCTGCCCCAATGTTATGGAGCAGAAGGAATGATTACAGCAGAGAGAAGAATTAACTCAAACACTTCAAAATTAACGTGTGTTAGAGGGGCACCCTGGTGGTACAACGGGTTAAGTATCAGCACCATGTAGCTACCTGTAGCATGAGTTTGATCCCCGGCCAGGGAGCTGCCACACATGGAACAGCAGACCTCTCCTGCCTCTTCTGCTGCTCCCCTCAGCAGTGTATTTCAGTAGATCTACCTTTTCTGCTCCCCACTCTGACCCTGGTAAATCCTCTCATGCTCCCCACATCTGGCCTACACCCCAGCTCTTCTTATATGCATAAATAAATAAAGCAAAACTTAAAAAAAATGCACTAGTGGTACCACACCTGTCCTTCTACTTTTCACTTTACAGCTCGGATCAAAGATGGCCATTCCTTACCAATACTGAAGAGTCAGAAAATTCAAAGCAGACAAGCTAATATTGACTCAAGTCAAAACAGTTTTTGACAAGTCCCACCACATACCCTGGCGTTCTGATGGGGATGAGGTCAGTAGGAAGAAGAAAAACAATCCAGAAGGCCTGGGAGGCACCCAGAGCTTGGGACACACAAAGAGAAGATGCCAAAAGGTGACAGAAAAAAGGATTCTGGGGTGAAGTCTCTACAGAACTGGAAGAGCTATGTGGGTTAGCGACCATGGCAAACAAGGTCGGGCTGAAGGGCTGGAGGTCTTGATGAGATCAGAAAACAAAGTCTTCATGGCAAAAGGGAAACAGACCAGAGGTTAGGATCACTTTTAAGTGACTGTGGCGCACTGCCACAGCAGGGGGTGAGGGGCGGATCAGAGTGTGAGTCCCTCAAAATGAGAGAGTTAAAACACTATGAACTACAGATGCTCATGTGTAATTTAACAGGGGCTAGGGAGAAACAGACATTATGCTCGGTACTGAGTCACTGAAGTGTGCAGAAGAATGAACTGTAGGTGAAAGAGGTCAAGAGAAGCAGGGAAGAGGTGGCTTACATTAATAAATTTGGGTTTATAACATGAGGCCACTACGGAGACTGAATTAAGTAAGTTCTAGTTTCACAACTCAGAAGAGATGGAGGAAATAAAAGCCAGGATTTACTTAAGGTGAGTGCAGTGTAAACCCTGAGGGTGTTTTTGTCATACAAGTGCCTGACTCAGGTTCTGATGCTGAAGAACCACTTCAAAGAGGGTTAAAACTTGAGTAAACACGGGGCAGTCACAGGTAGACAAAGAGGGCCAAGCTGTGTCAGTGAAGCCCTTTGGTTTTACAAGTCTTAGTTGATTTAGATAACTGGCCAGATGATGTTGATGTTTTGTGTTTCTTCCTCTTTCCTTTCTTTTTTTTTGTCTCTCCTCCTAAGCTTCCAATTCCCTCTTATAATATAAATTCACCAGTAAAGACGGAGCCCAGGAGCCCCTAGACCTCACCACCCTCAATGCCAATGAAAGCCAGACCCAGGTAGTGCCGGTACCTGTGCCCACTCCACTGCCTGCTCTGCTGCTCTCTCCTGCCCACCCCCACCCCATGACCTCACTGTGGCCAGGTGTGTGTGTGACTTCCAGACCTTATAAATATCATTAACCAAGCAGTTTCCTGATGGATAACCTAAAGGACATTTTACAATCATAGGAAGAACCCTAAAGATTGGTCCAGTCACGATACTGGCTTATAAAAAGAAATATCCACTGGAGATGCACTGGGCTCCAAGTGAGCACCACCACTTATTTCTAGATGAGAGCGCCACCACCAACAGGCTGGGTCCAAGACCAACACAAAACAGAGAAGCAGTACGAGTGTTTGAAGAGCAGGTTAAACATATGTAGTATGTTTATACAAGAGATCCTTGTCAAGGGGGCTAACAGCTGTTGGCAGAATCCACAGGGTAAACAGAGCAGGGGTGAAGTCTGAGAGGTAACAGAAATGTTAGAGTGTGAGCTCCATGAAAAGGGGAGCGTCCATGTTCCCACCTACCGAAAGGTGGAGCTGAGCCAGAAGCGAAGAATACTAGGGAGAAGAGACTTGGGAGAAGATTTGGAGGAGACACATGGAGCAGAAACATGTGAAAAGGACCTGCTTGTTTTTCAGATTTGACTTGCACCAGGGACTTGGGGGAGTGGAAGGAGACAGGTGGAGTCAAGACACGTAGAGACACTTGGAAGAGCCGGTGGTGAGAGATGTGCGGGGAGGCTGACAACGGTAGCCATCACCTTGATACGGTCTTTAATTCTGATCCTTTCATACCAGACTTGTCACGTCCCCTCTGCCTCTTTCCTATGTCTTAGACTTGTGACAAGATTTTGGATAACTTTGGGTATTTCACTGGAAAACCACATCTTTTCTTCTCTCTTTTCTCTATGTACTCTAATCCTATTTAAGTTCTTTCACATTAAGAGAATATTTTGCTTTTACGTGGCAGATGGCAGAACCCATCTGGGGGTCTCAGGGTGCCCCCTCATTCTGCTCGCTAACAGAAGGAGTGAATGAGGGAATTATGACTCACGTCTAGGTTCAGGCAGGATGGAACACTATGTCTGAGACTCAGTGTTACTGGTACAATGATAAATAAGATGCATGACGGAAGGACAATAAAGGGTAGTTGATTAATCCACAATAAATACATCTGGGTCCACTCATCTCCTCTGGTCATGGCTGACTGACCCAGGCTAGGCCAATCAGATTCTCTTTCCTGGAAACTGAAACTCTTTGAAAGCTATGTAAGAAAGTTGGGGCCAAGTCACTTTATAATAACCCTTGAAAGTGTATCTGTGTTAACCCGTATCGATACTCTGGTTCAGTATCTGTTTACTTCATGCCCTCCCCCAGCTCCCGCCCAATTCTGAGAGGTGCTCCTACCGTATCCTTTAACAATTCCTCCATTTTGCCTTTTTTTAAGTCAGTATCATTTGCATGACTCATAACCAAAGCACCTTACCTGACGCAATATAGTACCTGCCTTTAGCCATTCATTTATTTCCTAAGTGAGGGAATTGATGCTGAGGATGTGTTTTTCCCAGGTTACCGTTTGGTTTGGGGTTTGGGGGAAGGAAAAGGATGGGCTCAAGACCAAAACCCAAGTT
Organism: Galemys pyrenaicus; assembly: GCA_019455555.1. Taxonomy (NCBI): domain Eukaryota; kingdom Metazoa; phylum Chordata; class Mammalia; order Eulipotyphla; family Talpidae; genus Galemys; species Galemys pyrenaicus. The sequence continues at coordinate 10,151,606 of JAGFMF010011823.1, forward strand.
GCCCAAATACTAATACTGCGGGAAATACTTTGAAACACAGCCCTAGACAGACAAGGATCAGTGATATATAATATAAATAACTCCAGGTAAAACCTAGGTATAAAGGTAAAACTTCTAAAGGCTAAAATAACTGAAGCAGGTAGAAGTGGATAATGGCTCAAGAACCAGTGTTCTTGCAACAGCAGTTCATTTTCATATTCTGTCAAAACATGAAAGCTGAGTAACCAAAGATTTTGGTAAAGTCTTAGTATCTGAAGCTAGGGTATTAATATAAAATCTGGGATAAAAATTGACTATGAGGAGGTACAGACAGCCAGAGGAAGGAAAGAAAAAATTTAAACATAAGACAACACTGTGAGAACCACATCTATAGTATCAGAATATTTTTGGCATTCATCACATGCTTAAACACATTTGTCTTGGTACCCTTCTTTACCAAGTATTTTCAGATCATAAAATGATTCTTGTATTTCCTTGACCTTCCAAGATTCTATTGCTATTTCACTTCCTCCTATGTTCAGACTTTACAAAGTTGATTTTTTTTGTTTTCCTTATAAAGTGTCCTTTCCTTCATAAAGTCTTTACTTCCCTTCCTCTAGTCAAAAACTTCTCCATGAATCAGTAATCTTTCCTCTCTCCTTGATAGTCTCTAGTCCAACAGTAATACAAGACAACTGATGTATTCTAGCTTTTTCTTAGGGACATTGCTTTGGAAACAACAAGAGCTTTTTTACTAAAACCGTTAGCAAAAGTGATATGTTTTTTAAGACTGAATGGAAATACCACATGTGCTTCTGTGAAACTATGGATTTCTCTTTGAATATGGGTTTTCAGTTAAAAATGGGAATCAAGTATCATTTATTATAGGTGGTCCAACCCAATATGATAAACATGTATAGCTAGTGGCCAAGTATTTCACATAAATATAACTACTATACAGAAACGTAACTGTTACACTTTAAGAAGTCTATTTAAGTAAAAGAAAAATTGTCAAAAATCTAATAGGTAGAACACATCAACCCCAGTGAAACTGAGATTTCCCACATGAACACTTATATTTCAATATAAAATCAGAAGACATTAATAATCCTTAAAATTAACATTTTATTTACTTCAAAGTGTGGAAATATGTAAACTTATCAGCACGTGTAGCTCTGCTTACCTCCAATCTTTCTTGCAATCATACAATTTCAATTCTGCGTCTATGCAGATTATTTGAAAACACCCATGCACTCAATTAACAGAAGGAAAATAACAAATCTTAATGAGGCTCTTACCAAGACTTAACACCAAAACTCTATTTAGGATAAAGAACATCATTTTCCTTTTAACCACAACTATTCTAAATTGATACATGCCTGTTCCACTAAAGCAGTGGTTCATAATGTGGATGGGGTGGGAGGTGACTTGCCCATCTCACCCGCCAGGGTTATGGAGCAATGTCTAGAGACTTTTTGGTTGTCACAAGGGACTGGCAGTTGGGGGTGGAGGGCAGGTGAGATGCCGCTGGCATTGTGTGTCAAGGCCGGGGAGCTGCTAGACATTCACAGGGGCCAGAACAGCCCTTCTCAGCCTTCATGACCGAGAACAACCTGGCCTCAAATGGTTGAGAGACTCAAGCCCAGAGAGACACAAGACTGAAAGGACATGCAGCCCACAGGAGATAACTACGCCCATCCACTTTCCAAGGGCCTCTTGCCGTGCAGGCGCCTCCTACCTTGGACGCCTGGGGCGTGGAGATCACATGGACAGTGCTGGGTTTGACGCCATTAGCCTTAGGCCGTTTGTAGAGAGCAAATCTGCTTTTCCTTCGTCCTCTGTCTCCATTGGGTAAAGCACCATTGTACCTATAAATGGAGGTGAAAGAATTAATTCATTAGCAAATCTTACACATTAAGAACAAAAGGTAGGTGAGTCAGGGGAAGGACAGAAATGGTCACTTAGGATTGCTTGAGGAAACACTGCACAGAAGAAAAGGGAGGCAAGACAGACTTCGGCCATAATAGAATTCAAATCACTTCCAGAAACTTAAGAGCGATGTACAAAGTAATTATACATTTCTCATTCTATAAAGTCAGAGTCTTCGAATCTTTCTGGAGAAAGAGTATAAATAAGCAAATGAGAATTCTGCAGAGGCCACATTAGTGCTGGCTCAATTCAGCAAATGTCATTCCAATGGACCCCAGAGAAACACTCAAGAAATATTTTTAAATGAACTAGTTAGAAAATAGCATGCTAATTAAACCTCATCTCTCACTCTCAAATCATGTTAATGTCTGCAGGATCTTTACTTGTAAGAAGACCAAGTTTAGTTATTTGCATTCTTAAAAATTATTAATTCTCTACATTTATTCCCATTTCTATTTGAACTCTACACTGTCACGTTAGCCAGCCGCTCCTCCCCCCTTAAAAAAACCAAACATCTTGCAACAATCAAATGTAAAATATGACTCTGCCCAAAAAGTAAATGAGTTTTAGTTCACAAATTGTCTAACTTAAAGCCCCCGGACAACATGTCATGTGTGTCCTTAGGTAGATTTTCTGTACTCATACCTTAAGCTAATAGCAGTGTTAAAAAGAGATGCAGGATTTCAGTTAGCACTTCAGTTTTCAAATGTTTCTCCTAATTCCGAATGAACAGGTCCCCATAAATTCTGACCACTGCCCCAGGTTGCCACGGTACCATGAGTATGTTACCCCTCCGTGCTGGCAGAAAGAAGTAACTGCAAGGAGAGGACTGAAAGACGGGGAGGGAATCACTTAAAATTTCTGTGGATAAACAGCACAGCGCGAGGTCCCCTCCTGAACACCAATATTAGGGGCAGCATTTTTGGTGGAAACTTCTCTCCTAACAGCCTGGCCTTTGCACTCCCCTTGTCCCACCCCAAAGATGGGCTTCCCCCATCTGGCATGAGGGGACAGGAGGTTCACTTAGAACCAAGGGCTTTTGTGTGTTTGTTTTACAATGGAGCAGCTACAGTATGATAATGGATTTAAATTATCTCCACAAGTTATTCCTGCTGTGTTTTTACTGTTTCCATTTCCATCACAAGGGAATGTCAGCTACATAAAAATGTCTTCAGAATACAGAGGTGATTTATTTCAAGTCAGCTCCTTTCTCTAAGACAAGATCAGAAGAAGGTACATTATTTTCTGAAACATATTTATGATGGTCACTATAAAGAACACTATGGGTGAGGAGCCACTCAAAACCCACTTTATACTTACAAGGTTACATACCTCTGAAATCATATCCCTGAATTCTGTATTGAGAGAAGCATGTGAGTCAACTAAAGCCAGGACTCTATACACTTGACAGGAACATTTAGAGGGGCAACTGGGAAAACACGTGGAAGGGCTTTCCGGGGCCCCTCACATCCATGACTCTTTCATCTCGCTCAGGACCATGGGCTCCTGGTCAGTAGGCTCTAACCTACTCAGAGTGCGGGAGGCCCACGTGACAGTCCTCCCAGGAATCTCTGCCTCCACTCCCTGCTGGAAGCCCAGCACCACACTGAAGGAAGTGGCTGTGCCAGCACCCTCCCCACTTCTCTGGGGTTGGGTGACCAGAGGTGGACATCTGCCCAGGCTGGCAAATGACATTCTCACCCGGAAATCACAACGTTGGAACTGAGAAAGAAGCAATCAGCCTGTGGCTGGCTGGGGCTAAGCACAGGACCGATGCGGCTGTCACAGCCCGCTATATGGATGAAGAAGCAGAGCACATGAGGCATGGAGCAGATGAAGGGAGACGAGCAACGGAGATGGAAAGAGGAATCCTTAAGAGCTTCTATTGGCCCAGATGTACACTGCCCGTTGATGATCAAATTCTTTTTAATTTTAGCTAAGCCAGCTTCATTTCTGCTACTTACAACCCCAAAGCCATTATCTAATATAAAGGGAAAAATAGCCACAAAACCCACAACTGTCAACCTTAACATATGCAGAAACATTTTAACTTAAATTGCTGAGCACAGACGCAGAGATACTGCAGGGAAGCGATGAACATGCCAGTCTGCTTACAGAGTACATGCTTAATACTTCTAGATGATGATCAGTGAACAATCTTACTGAAAATAATTAAGGTAACAGTGGAAAAACCACTGTCACGATGAGACAAGTTTCTAATTAGGTTAAGCCACATGGCCATTCATTCAGTATTTATAACATCAAGCACTAGGGCTATGATGATCAGGATTAGCTTTCCTGTCATCACAGAGCTCTGCTTAAGAGATAGATGCAAAAACAAGTATGATAAGAGACATGCAACAAGATACACTGGTGGCACAGAGCACAAGACAAAGGACATTAGGGAAACCTTTGTGGAAGAGAGAACTATCTTGAAATCTGAACAAGACTAAAGAGGTAGTGCAGGCAACAGTACACACAAAGGCGAGGAGAGCAGGAAGTTTAAGAGAAGTAGTGGGCAAGGAGGGGAAAAAAGGAAGAGGTCAGATTACAGCAGCCTGGTCCTCCATGGCCAGGGCATGGCTTTTTACTCTAAGGGAAAGGGGAGTCCGGCAAGATGTAAAGGAAGGACAAATGTAAATGGGTATCATCACCAGAGCAGCATAGCGCCTCACGGACATCCAGACAGAGGCAAGATGGTCAGGGGGAGGGCAAGCCAGAGAGGGAGAGGAGCGGGTTGAAGGTCTATGTCCCGGATGCTGTGACTCCAGCCTTATCTGGCAAAAGGGTTTCTGCATTTGTAGCTAAGGGTTTCAAGGTGTAACATCCTTGATTCCTGGTGGACCCTAAATGCAATGACAAGCGTCTTTATAGGAAACTTGGGAACGTGGGGAAATGACCGTGTAAAGATGGAGGGAGAGACTTCAGCTGGACCCTCCAAAGCCAGAGTGTGCCTCAACCCACCAGCAGCCAGAGGAGGCAAAGTGGGCTCTTTCTGAAGAGCACTTGGGGCTGCAGGGCCTTGTCAACACTTGGACTTCACACTTGAGAGTCCACAGAGTAAGTTCTGCTGCTTTAAGCCACTTTTACTCTTTGTGGTATTTTGTTACTACAGCTTTTTTGGTTAGTCTAAAAGTCCCAACCAAAAGAGCAATGGTGGAAACGAGCTGGAGGATTAGATAGAATTTTTAGAGAATTGCTTTCAATGCTAGATGAGCATCAGAATCACTTGGGAAGCTTTATAAAAATATGCATGCCTCAGTCTCAGGAGATTCTGATGCACTGATTCTGGGACAGAATCAGTGATCCAGTGTACATTTGTTAAAAGCTCTACGGCGATACTTACTTGTAGTCACAGTGGAGAACCTTGGCTTGCAAGGCAAAAAGCAAGAGTGCTTTATGACCTGTCTGGCATCGCAAAGTACAGGGCAGAGAAAGAGAATCTTATTCAGGCTTCTGGCCACACAGATGACAGTTAAAATGAGAGGAAGTCGATTACTCAAGAAAAAAAGTGCAGAATAAAGGAGGAAAGCAAGCAAGGAGATGCCTGGGAGACAGAGCCATCTAAAGAAACAACATACTCCTGGTCATAGGGAGAAGGGCCTAGCCCAGGAGAGAGTTATATTGCCAAAGCAAGAGAAGAGCGGATCTCAATGATGTTCATTACTGAAGAGACCAGTGAGAAGTGCAGAAAAGCAAAACTGATTTTGAAAACAGTGGTTCACTGGTGACCTCACCCATCTTCAAAACAGTAAAAATAAGCAAGCTCTTCCATCCCTCAGCTGCCACTCCCATGCCCACTTTGTCGTACAGTTAAGCATCCTGAAAGAGGATGCTCCCACTTCCAGCACTGCCAACTCATCAAGCCACTGCCCTTTGACCTTCACCTTCAGACCTGAAATACACTTGGCCATATGACATGAGCCCCCACCCCATCCAGCCTGTCCCCGAAAGAGTTGCAATGGCTTTCTTCTCAGGGAATACGGTGTAAAGAACCACGTCACTTTTCCCACCGAGGGTGAGCCCAAGTCCCTTCTCTAGATCCAGGATGGCCTTATGGACTTGCTCAATAACAAGATGGAGAGGAAGTGATGTTCTGGCATTTCCAAAGCCAAATGTGAGAACATTTTACAGCTTCTGCTTGGGTCTCAGGAGACTTCAGCTGTTATCTATAAGAGACATAGACCACCGTGCTGGGCAACCACACAGCGGTACCCCAGTTAGCATTCCCCCTCTGAGGCCGGCCTTTCCACCACCCTCTGAAGCACAGATGTGTGATGAGCTGTGTCAGACCCCCCATCTATCAGCCCACCACCAGGTGATCTCAGTTGCTGTCACACAAGGCATAACTGCCTGGCAGAACACGGAGATACTGTTATTTTAATACTATTTGCTGTGCACTTACTATGTGCCAAGAAATCCTGTGAAAGATAAATCATCACTCCCAGAGGACAAATGAAAAGCGTGAATGGTTAACTCACACACACATACTTGCACAGCTAGGAAAGGGCAGGCAAAACCACACTGGCTCTGTCTCCAAACATCACCCACTTTCTAGTTGACAGCACTGACAGTTTTTTAATCCAAGGCATTTCTTGGTGTATAACACAAAGATCTACCCCCGAGAAGATGTCTGCCGCCCAAAATGCATTTATCAAAAGGAATTTCCGAAAGGGAACAGCGGCAGCAGAGTGATGGCAGCAGAACCTGTGACACTGCAGCATGACGCTGGATCTTGACCTTGCCTGAGCCCCAGAGCAGCAGCCAGGCGTAAGGGGTGGAAAACGTAAGCTAGCCGGTGACAGCGTCACTGCGGTTGAAGGCTCTGCTCTCCCTCGAAAACAAAATCTCTGTCATTTGCTAAGTCACAAGATGGTACAACCAGTGTAGACTGTGTGCTGTGGCTAAATGGGACCCCTGCCATGGGGCCCCTGTCCTGAGGCAGCTTGCAAGACCTCCCCACAATAGTGAATGCACTATTGTAACTGCATATAAGCAAGCGCACATAAACCAGTAAGTGGCTGACACTGGCTTACATCATTATGTCCCAACTTCTTACAGCTTAGTCTATCATATACATCTGGACTTGCCCTGCCCGAATGAACTTCACATACAAAGCCCAGAGACAGGCAGCACTTATTTCCCCGTGCCTAACAAAGGCCGCATGCTGCAGGGTCTCATGAAATCCACAGGAGACTTGCTAGCCAGAGAACTAATTATGGCAGTACCGAATCAGTACACTCCCTTCGATGACAACCTTTTCCAACAAGTTCTCTTCGGTGCAATTTTTTCAACATTAATCCATTCAGAGCATCTTGACTTTAAAATAAAATTCTCAATTTTCCATTTCTGGCTGGTAAAGGACTTTGTTCAAAAGGTCTTTGCTCTGAGTAGCCATGTAAGACCCACTGAGTGTGAAAAAAGACATGCATCACTTATTAAGGCATTATGTGGAGGACACGGCCTGACTCAGGCTCCAGGGCTGGGCACTAAAGGGCTAAGGATAAAAAAAAAGACATCTTGTCTCTTGACAGTCCCTCAGACAGAGAAGACAGACCACCTAACGAAACTGTAAGACACTGATAAATGTTAATGAAAGTGAGTTAGAAAACAATGGTAGCGAATAAATCAACAGAGGTAGTTCTGAATCAGGACAGTCTTGAATTAGGACCGGTGTCTTGGTGTGCCCATACATGGGGTCTGGTGCTGGAACCTTAGTTTCTCTACAGATGTCTGTGACAATGCAGGTTCTCTTCCATTTACCCTACACAATGTAGACTGAATGCTCTTTGACAAGTGCCCTACTCCTTCTCATACCCCCCTTCACCTCCCTGTGGCACCTTAAACTGAAGAGGGGCCACTAAAATCGCCCTGTTGGATGTGTTTGGTGTTCCAGGGATACGAATTCTAGCTCAAACTCTATGCTGGTGCTGTGAACTCAAACCTAAGAAGGGCCTCAGCTTCCTCAAGTACACAGATGGCAACACAAAGTTGCAATTCGCTTTTGTAAGAGTCCCAGCTCCCTTTCAAACATTTCCATTCAATAAGGACAAAATCATCCAAGTAAAATGCCAGCATCCTCTGCACAGACGAAGGCTGTGGTTGTCACCTTAGCTATGGGCTTTTGCAAGGCTCCTGCTGCAGCCCTGGAGACAGGTAGGCTTCAAACTGCTCTTTCCTTATCGTGAGGGCGTCTAACTAGCCCACCCAAAACAGCTCCCAAGGCAAAGCACTAAAATGTCTTCTAGAGCAGAAACACAGCATGACACGCATGCTCAGAGGATTCTACAGCTTGCTCCGGGTTCTCTACCTGTGACACGCTCACAGTGTCTGGGGTCAAAGGGCAGGCAGGTGCAGCGGGAGGGAGACAGGACCTGGCCTGTGCCTAGCCCCACATGTGACTGCACAGGTCTCTGAGAGTCTCAGATCCTCACTCCATTTCCCCACGAAGTAGGAAGCACAGTCTATGATTCAGGTTTGGAATCCTGTGGCTTTGCGAGATGAGGCAAAGCCAGTTAGCTGTGGAGAGGCTCCCAGGCTGTGCACACCTGCCTCTCTGCACCGCTTCTCTGCCTCCCCGGGGCAATCGCCACTCTTCCCATTTGCTTCTTCCTCCAGTCAGGTCATAGAAGAGAAGAAGCAAAGCAAATCTAGTCCCCTAAAAAAACAAAGGAACTGTTTGTGAAAAGATTAACTTCTAGTATCTAATATTTAGCTACTTGCTTCTTTGAAATAGTTTGCCTCCCTTTTTCATTTCAAATTGGCACTGCCACTGAATCACACCGGAAAACTGTTGCACTGTGCTGAGTCTTTGATTTTTAAGCATTGCTGGAGGGCCAACAGCACAGCATTTTCCTCTGAATACCTGAAGGTACGAAAAATGTCAGGAATAAAGAATGCTATTTGTGTCACTTTTAAAATATTTACTACTTCTTTGATTTCTGCATTGGTTCCAACAGTCCAAAATATCTCCACTGAGGTATGTATTAATATAATAGTAGTGCTTTATATCAAAGAATCTGTTTTTTATCCCATGGGTGAAAATTATTTTTTAAGTATGAGCCTGCAGTAATTTTTGATTGCTAAAATATCAAATGAAGAGAAAAAAAGCATCATGAGAAATGGATTTGATCTAGCACACGAATTGTAGAATACAAGAGCTAGACAGACATTATTACATTTTATTCCTTACCTAGCAACACCTTAGATGCCACACTGCTTTGCACATTTCACCAATAACTTTGCAAAGCAGACTAAATCCTAATATTCTTTCCTCATCGCTTTAACATTTCCTTATTTTAGTCTTCCATTACCTAAATTAAGATGAACACATCAAATGTCTGTGGTAGACTGAAATACCTGCCCCAGTTCTTCCCTCCTCCCTGAGTCGCAGTCTCTGCCAAGGCATTCTAGTTCCTTAGCTTCCTTGCCTGGGACTTTGGGTTGGACCCTGTGCCTTGCTTGGGCCACTAGGAAATTAACAAATGTGATGCAAGAGGTAGCTTGAAAGGCTGGGAGCTGGGGTCACCACTGGCACCTCCACCATATCCACCATATCCTCCACCATATGTCACAGCTGGTCTGTTGAGAGGCACTGGAAGGAGCCCCAAACCACGTAACTGCAGATGAAGGAAAGCCGATTACAGCACCCCCACCCCACGCACCCCCACACTCATGAGAATAAACTAACACTCTCTTAAGTCACTCTGTCTGGGGAGGGAGGAAGTACATCACATGACAAAAGTTAAACAATAATCCCTATTTCAAAAGCAAATTAATGTAAGTAGCTGCAACAATACCTAAAGATTTTGGGCTAAAGGCACACAAAGTATGATATAGGAAGTTTTACATATAAAGTATACCCTTTCATTTTAAAGGAAGAAATTTAAAATTAGAGATCATTTCCAATCTGTCCCTTTTAAAATTCATTTTAAGAAAATGGGACTTTTTAAAATGTGTATACTTCTTTAGGAGGGAGGTGAAATACCCAATGGACATCTTATTTTTCTTTTGTCTGTTTTTATAAATCAGTGTATTTAAAATCGGTTGTCCCTCAAAGAAGCTACTTAACGTGTACAGGTTTGCATACAAAGGTCTGAATCTTTAAAAATGAAATTTATAAGAATTTACAAAGAAACACGACTTCTTTAGAAAAGATTGATTCTTTAAATGTTTTTATACGGGGCCTCCCTGGTGGAGCAAGGGTTTAAGCACCACACTATGGAGCAGCCAGTCACTGCAGCACAAATTCAATTTCCCAGTCAGGGATGTGACCCACGTGGTGCAGCAGACCTCTCCTGCCTCACCTGCTGCTCACCTCAGCAGTGTAGTTCAGTCAGTCTGCCTGTTCTGTACCCCGCTCTGTCTCTGGTGAATCCTCTCACCCCCTGCACCTCTGACCTGCACCCCAGTTCTTGTATACATAAATAAATCTTTTTAAAAAATAGATATCTATACAGAAGGCCTCTTAAGAGTGAGCAACTCAAAGGCTGCCAGAAAGGGAAGCATCTTATCCAGCATGGGGTCCATTACCAGGCGTGCATTAAGTTACCGACATATCAAATAAAGAGCTTGGCAGTATTTGATTACTGGTCCAAAGTTCAAGTATTAAAGTCAGAAACTGAAACCATCATTGGAATCTCATGCTAACTACTAAAATAATTACTTCCAATCTCTTTTCCCTCAAACTTTCATGCATGCCTTGCTTACTACTAAAAATAAACACACTAATGTACGCTTTGCTTCATTAATGTTGTTTCCTTTGAACTTGTACAGTATGCGTAGGGAACTTTTACAAATTCCTAGAAATCAAGAAATGCTAGAGCAAGCAACTGCAACTTTTGAGTATCACTGGACAATGCCATACAAATTAGTTACGAAAGAGAAATGTAATTGGCATTATATGCAACAATTACATTCTCAAAGCAATTTGTTATAAAAAAATATTAGTTTTATTCAATTACTCATGACAGAACAAGGGAGGGGGGAAGGAATGATTTTATACCAAATAAAAACATTTTTAACAAGCGACAAAGCATAAAGTCATTCGTGGCTTTATGACACGCACTGCACGCTGATGCTGCTACAATCAGGAGCAAACTCACTTTCACATAACTTTTGAAAGAAGATTTTTCTTTATGTGAACATGTACATTAACTAAGAGCTGAAATACAAGGTTAGAAAATATTAGAAATAAAAATGTATATAAAATCAAATTTACTTCAAGAAGTGGACACATTCTCTAAAACCTCCTTTTATAATACTAAAGTAGGTGAATCAGGTCAATTACACAAAAGGTTTTAATATGATTCTGGAACAACCAGTCAACCCTTCAGCATTACAGAAGCAAATTATCTAGAAGTTAATTTTGGTTAGCAGCATTATTCACCAGCTGCAAAAAGAAAAAAATCTTCATTTTCACCATGAAAATACATTAACTGGTCAATAACCACAAATAATACAAACAGTTATTTTTAAACAGATATTAGGAGTCATTCAATAGCTACGTATATAATCTGACTACAGGGAGTATGTTACTAAGATTTCTAGAGCCAGAATACAGCTTTTCCCCTAAAATCTCTTAATTTATAAATTATTTTTTAACATGTCTTTTTGTTTTGTTTTGTTTAGCGGCTGCTAATTTACATAACTGTGTAATTTGGGGGGTACAACTTTGTACATTCCTATGTACCCCTCTCAGCTTCCACCAAGCCCCAGTGCCACAATCCTGTCTCCCCCTCACCCCTGTTCCACAACCCCCAACACCTCCTGGTACTCAGTACATTTCTCATAGTTTAAGAATTATTCTTGTTGTTGTGCCAGTTTGTTCCATTTATGGCCATTTGTAGTCTGCAAAGGGTGAAACCATCAGGCAAGCGTCTTTGATCTTCTGACTTATTTCACTGAGCATAACAACCTCAAGATCCATCCATTTTGCCTCAAAAGGCACCATTTCATCTTTTTTTTTTAACAGATGAGTAGTATTTCTTTTTTAAGATTTATTTATTTATGCATACAAGCACTGGGGTACAGGCCAGACGTGTGGGGGGGGAGGGGGGAGAGGATTCACCACAGACAGAGCGGGGAGCAGAACAGGCAGATCAACGGAAGTACACTGCTGAGGAGAGCAGCGGGCGAGGCAGGAGAGGTCTGCTGTGCCATGTGGGTCCCCTCCCTGGCCGGCAGCAGGGATCGAACTTGTGCTGCAGTGGCTGCGGTTTGCTTCATAGTGCGTTGCTTAACCCACTGCGCCACCAGGGTGGGCCCTCTTTTTTTTTTTTTAAGATTTATTTATTCATGCATACAAGCACTGGGGTACAGGCCAGAGGTGTGGGGGGGTGGTGAGAAGATTCACCACAGAGAGCAGGAAGCAGAACAGGCAGATCGACGGAAGTACACTGCGGAGGGGAGCAGCGGGAGCAGCAGGAGAGGTCTGCCGCACCATGTGGGTCCCCTCCCTGGCCGGCGGCAGGGATCGAACTCGTGCTACAGTGGCTGCGGTTTGCTTCACAGTGCGTTGCTTAACCCACTGCGCCACCAGGGAGGCCCCAGATGAGTAGTATTTCATTGATTATATGTTCTACAACTTGCTTAATTCATTCATCTGTCAATAAATGATTGGTTCCACATGTTGAAATACAAAATTTTCAGAAAAAAATTCTGGCCATATCCAGAGAGGCACAGTCTGAGAGCTACGAATGACGGTAAATATACACTGATTCGTTGTATAGATCTGCACTGCCCAATATGGCAGCCACTAGGCACTGGAACTGTTTAAGTTAAAATTACACTTGAAGTGCAGTTTTTCACGTTAGCCGCATTTCAGGTACTCAAGAGCCTCATGTGGTAAATGGCAAACAACTAAGTTGATAGTTTGAGAATCTTCCACCATAACAAGTTCAAGAGAAGAGTTCTTGTACAGATATTCAAACAAGTCAGACCAGAAGGCAGCTCCAAGTTTACACAGGCAATCAGAGTAGGATTCTGAATCAGGGCAATTCTGACCTCAAAACTTCCAGAAAATGACAGTTTTTACACAATGTGTTTCTGAAAGAGTCCCTTGGAATAATAATGCCAGGGACAAGAAGACATCCTCAACTCATCATTCTGCTTGAAGAAGATGTTTTGCTATCTAGTAATTAAGAAAATGTCCTGCTGCCTTTTGAGGAAAACAGTTCGGCATCAAAAAACATATTTTGCTTAAGGATGAAGCATTTTCTCTAGAGACATGTTTTGGAATTTGCAATGTAAAGTTACTGGCTAAGTATGATTCACTTATAAAAATTCACTTTATAAACAACTTCTAAATTCAGACAATACAGATCTAAAAAGGCACTTGGTAAAACCCTTTATCCATTCCAGACAAGTATTTCTAAGGGCCAAGGATAAACTATTTTTGTCTCAATTATTTTAAAATAAAACAATCAAAGCATGTGTACTAAAAAATCAGGATTAAAACAAACAAGTTCATTATTGCCCGTTCCTACTAAACACTGTTCTAGAAGTCTTGGCTTAAGCAAAATAATGAATTAGAAGCAAGGGGTACTAATTGTTGGAAAAGAAGATATAAAAATAGCATTGTTGCTACAATAATTGAATCAACATGTAACTGGAGGACAAAAACCACAAACCACTGGGACTGAAAAGATAATTCACAGACAGACCTTGACTATGTTAGAAAGTACTGGGTGTCAGAAAAGTCATGACTTATTTTGTCTATGTGCTTCAAGCAAAAACGTGTCATGGCTTTTCCAACAGCCCAATAATATAAAATGAAGACAGGACCACAGTCACTGGGACTGTTTAAGTTAAAACTGAAGGTGTTAATTAAAATTAAAATAAGTAATATTAAAATTAAAGAAATTGTTATTCTTTTATCAATTGTGTGGGAAAACTGAGTAGCTGCTTTGAAAGAAAACGACTGGTTAGAGCTACATCTTATGTCCCACCACAAAACAAATTCTACAACGTTCAAGAGATAAATATAAACCAGTCTAAAACTAAAAAGGGAAACAAAGTTGATTATCATATCCATGAATCAGGAATAATGTTTTAAACAAAAAAGCAATGGAAACATAATGAAAAGGGATCATACATTTTAAAAAATCTGAAATTTCTGCATATCAAAAACTGCACAATCACACATCTAACAAATATTAGAGAAAATATTGACAATAAGACAAAATCTTGGTATCTTTAATAGGTATATGTTTTCATAAGAAACAAAAAACAGACATCTTCATAGACATACAACAGAAAAACAGGCAAAGAAAATTCACAGAGAAAATACAAAGGGCTAGAGAACATAGCTGAAAAATATGTTCAATCTCATCAGTAATAAAAATGCAAACTAAAGCAGGATCTCATTATTTTCCAATAAAACTGCCACCTTGTTGCAGTGACACAGCATTCTAACGCATCACCGGAACAGTGCTGCCTTGACGCCCAGCTGCCCTCCAGGGAGGGGGCCTACGGGGCTTGCGCCCGGCCCTGGCAGCGTTGGAAGGAGACTACGTGATGCAGTGATTCTCAGAAGCTCTTTGAGGGAATTGAACACAGAATCCGTACCATTTTCTTTTCTTGCACTGGGTATTGAGTTCCCCAGGAAAATCAAGTTGACCCTCGTCACCTTTCTGTGTATGTAAGGCTGGCTGTGTTGAGTGACTCATTCCCTAGTCTGGCGTTTTCTAAACGTGTCTCCATCTCTGTATAGACTCCTTTTTAGCAGCATAAAACTTGTCAACAAGTTGGCATTTCGCCCCAGTTCACACGGCCAGTTCTTTTGCCAGCTGCTTTTCACTTCTTACATAAAGTCAACTTGTAACAGACTGAGCAAGTCTGAGTCCACATAAGAGACTTACGGAAAGCTGATAAAAAGGTCAACACACCACTGTCTCCCACTGGAACTCTAAAAAGTGAGCCATGGTCTCGGGCCATGGGACAGCAGCTCTGCCACCACCTCACCCAGTTCTCCCAGGATCAGTCTATAGCCAAGATCCAGAGAATGGCGGCCGCTCCACAGCACTGGTCTACCTCAGGGTTCTGCCCAGGAGCCATGGACACGCCTGTCACAACAAACCCTAAGAACCCCTTACCATTCTAACCAACAACTGGTTCCTGGATTGGTCACTTACATGTCGGTGGGGAAGAGGATTTGTAATAAGATGTGACCCTCCCACTATAACATGAATTCTTGATAGCAGTGAGAAAGGTTTACAAAAAACCAGAAAATGTGCGGCTATCATCACATCTACTATAATCGAAATACTGAACATGCATGGCAGAAACTAAAATAAGTAAAATACACCCAATATTAACTATTACTATACATTATAATTACATAATTTAATTATTATTGAAGAGGTTCTTAAATACTAAATGTCTATTGAGTATATATTTTAAAACCAGAATCAAAACATTTTTTAAAAAGCATCTATTTTATTGAATAGGGTAGCTGTACTGTTTACACAGTGGTTTTGTTTTCATTTCTAATAGTATAGTTTTACTCAATCTAGATCTGAAACAAGACCCAGAAATAAAATCCCTCTTAGGTATAGATGAGGATTTAAATTTAAACACGAGGGGAGACCACCATGTGTCTACACTGTCCAGTAGCTGCATCTACAAACACCACTGACATGTGGATTACCTCTGACACCCTCGTAGTACTAGGTTTTTCAGCAGAAATGTCTACCAAAAAATCGTGGCATCTAGAATTTCTTCTTAAATTAAAAAATAATAAATTCACAAGTTTTCTCTTCCACTAGACAGTCTTAAGATTGATACACTTCTCTTACATAGAATCTTAGTCAAGTTTTAACCCAAACAATTTATCATGAGAGCACAAAACTGGCTTCTAGACCCCACTAACGTTTGAAATGTTTAAAGTGAACTGTCTGCTGCTGGATTAATTCCTAACTCTCAGCATCACTCACGAGGCAATGTCAAACTTTCATTTCTCTCACACAAGACCATCTCCTCATTACTTTCTCTCCAGATAAACAAGTATTGACACCCTGACGCTGATGACAAAAAAGAACAGAAATTGCAGGCAGCTCACAGAATTAGCAGCCTGGTAAGCACGAAACTCAGGTAGGCGGGGGCTGTTGCACTGCCAGAACCCGTATTTGCAGAATCCTGCTTTCCAGAAGTTACAGCAGTGCTACTCAAAAACAATCGAAAAGTCCATTTTCAAATGAGTTTGTCAAGTGAACTGAAGAAAATCAAACAGGTTTTCCTGCCACATCTTTCTCGCAGCTTTTAATATGCTAATTTGCCCTAGGCATCTCCAAGTGGAAGACACAGTATGCATTAGGTCCCAAATTGATTTGACCTAAGATCCCCCAATTGTGGAATGCACAGAACCGTTTCCTGGAACCCCACTCTATGCAGAGAAGTTTGGGAGTGCCGAGTAGGTGTGCATCTTCGCCCCTGGCGCTGCTGCAAACAGGAGGGGTATTGTCCTGAAGAAGAAAAAGCAGCTGGAGTTAACAACACCAGACTGCAGTTGTTTTCAGTGGATCCCACTAGTGGATTCCAATGTATGAAACATCACTTTACAGTCATCTTTTTACTCACAGATCAGTGATAGAAATGAATAATGCAGATTGATATAGTTATAAACAGAATTCTTCCTTTAATCTATTTCCTTAGTATATTAATGACAAGCTACAGTGAAGATCTAGAAATGAAAGCTTGAGAGGTGAAAACCATAAACATAATTCATAAGCCTTCCTCATGCTGACCCAAAGCAGGCCTAAAACAAGGCTTTATAGCCCCAGTTCCTGGGACCTAAAGTAATTACAATAAAGTTGTGGACACCCAGAAACCTCGGTTAATAAAGGCAGACGATGGAGCCCTACTCTCTGGTTTCCTCCCAGGGAAGAGACCACTCATGAGGTCCAAGTCAGTCCTCCCTTCTTAAAATCCCAATCACTGGGCCTCCCTGGTGGCGCAGCGGGTTGAGGGCCACACTGTGAAGCATCCGTAACACAGCGGCGGGTGTTCAATCCCTGGCCAGGGAGGGGACCCACATGGCCCACCAGACTTCACCCGCTGCTCCCCTCAGCAGTGTATTTCAGTCAGCCTGCCTGTTCTGCTCCCCACTCTGTCTCTGGTGATCACCTCCCGTGACTCTGGTCTGTACCCCTGCTCTTGTATGCATAAACTTAAAAAAAATGTTTAAAATCCCAATCAGTGGCACACATTTGTGTACATGTGTGTACACATATAATATGCATACACATGACCATGCATGTAAGTGCGCATGTATATATGTACATATATATGCCTCCTTTTGGCCAGGCACTGTCCTGAATGCTTCATGTATATTAATATAATTCTATAAGACAGGACTCCTACTAGCCCTCCTTCTAAAGGCAAGAAAATAGACGCAGAGAGGTTGTACCAATTTCCCAAAGTGCCACAACCATTCAATGGCAAAGCTTCGAATTTACAGAGTCCATCTGCTGAGAAACCCCGAGTTTCCCTTGCAGCCAGGGGACAATGGGATATGATCATAAGTGATGGACACAACTTCTGGTTCCTCTACTTGAAGCTGAAATGTTCCTGAACTTTCTCTTCCCTGAGGTTTGGAACACAGAGGGGAGACAGGACAGCTTGTACTGTGAGACCAGCCCCCCAAGAGGTGCAGCTCGAAAGCAAGCTGGTGACCCACAGCGACCTCGGAGGGCTCTCTGTGACTATTTCCACAGAGAGGAAACAGCTATTACATAGCAGCTATGTTACAGGCCTACTGGGAAGTATCGTTGTCAAGAAGTACTTAAACTTCTGTTTTATGCAAAATCTGCTTTGTCTTCTCAAATCAACTCTACTAATAATTATTTTTTAGTAAGTTGGTTCTCAGCTTTGAATCAAATCATAACTGCAACTTATGACACTTTCTAAGTATAACTAGTCTAATCTTAAAACACCGATGAGGGGAAGAGGAGGTTAGCTAAATTAAATCCTCATCCAGTAGATGAGAAACTGAGGGGACTGGTTAGCAACGTGTCTGTCATCACTGAGCTATGGACTAGCAGAGCTGACATGAAGATGCAAACTCTGACTTCAAGTCCCAGTTCAATAGAAATGTCCGATAGTTGGGGTATTACCCAGTTCAAGGAACACTTAGAAAAAGGCCAGGAGCCAGTGAAGTATGGAGTAAAGAGAAACGTGGGTCAAAAGAGTGCACAGAGGAGAAAGCTGGAGAGCAATGCATCGGTGGAAGTAAACATTCATCAGGGGTTGGGGACGGGGTAGGGAGGCGTGGGAGGGACCGTTCATGAAAAGGCCACGTTGCCATAAGGCCCTGCAGCTGCTCCCAGAGGAACCAAAGGTACATCCAAGAGGTCGCAAGTACTGTTGTGGGCTGCACCCAACTTGCCTTCATCTCATTTTGCACACTTCATTCTAATAAACATGACAAAGGTGCTCGAACTTTCACTCCCTTAAGTTCTAAACACTTAAAAGCACACCTCGAACTCCTTCGACTTCAGTCTTCTCATCTTCTCAGGATCTACGGTTCAAAGAATTCAGGGTATCACCAGGTCCAGTATGTCCACTCAGTTCCCCAAGAGATCAGGCCAACCAGCTGTCCTCTGGGGAGCAGGGCCCCAGGCGAGGCCAGCTCAGGGGGAATGACACCTCCATAGAAATCTTCCTCGTGTCAAGTTAAATTTGGCTTTTCTACCCCGTCTACCCAGTGTCCGCTTCAAGTCTTTTTAAGCAACGCAAATGACCCTGCCCCCTATTCAACCCGACCACCTTTCAAATATTTAGAATTGGACCAATAGGAATATTGTAAGATATTTTCCAAGCATGGTAAGCACCTCGAAATACATGGGCACATTATTTAAACATTCTTAATTAAGTATCTGTTCCCCACAGTCATTAAATAAATACTCTACTCAGTATCATGTCAAATACAGGTCAACCTGAGAAAATTATTCAGAGTACCTAAATGTACCTAAAAATGGTTAAACAACTGCATAGTGTAATAAGATGAATTACTAGACTATTGTATCAGTAAGCACACATGGCATTCATCAAAGTTCATCTTCATCTTTAAACAGCATTTAAATGAACTTCTTTACTTTGGCGCCATGTAGGGAAATGGTTTCCTTCCAGTGGGCGTCCTGGCAGCTAACACAGGGGCCTTAATGTTAACCAGCAGACACAGCTGATGGGACACAGTGCTTCCATACTATCTCCTCCTAAAACTGTTTTGAGGGGATCAAAGCACTTTAGCTTGAATATCCTCACCATGCCTTCGGAGGGACGGTAGCAAGCATGAATATAGCAGGCTAATGTAGTCAAGTTTCCTCTTAACAATACCAGTGATGTCACCATCCTGTTGCCTTCTAGAAAAGCCATTAATTCTGTCCATAATGAAGATGGGGTCAGCACAGAAAGTTACAGGGCAGAAGGGCCGGTTACATCTCCCACCACCACCGAGAAAGGAAGAAGGCAAGGAAAATGCATCTTCTGTACATGAGAAGGACATGCAATGTCCTTTAAAAATAATAAAAGAAAAACACCAAATGTGTGAATTTCCCGCCTCAAAGACAGCTGCATTCTTAG
This sequence comes from Galemys pyrenaicus, assembly GCA_019455555.1. Lineage (NCBI taxonomy): Eukaryota > Metazoa > Chordata > Mammalia > Eulipotyphla > Talpidae > Galemys > Galemys pyrenaicus. Next base: position 10,171,094 of record JAGFMF010011823.1, read on the forward strand.
AGCAGGAACAGATTATGAGTGCACAATTTTTATCCTATTTTTTAATTGTAATTATTGTTTATTTTTTAAATTTTTTGAATGATTAACAAAACTTTAATTTGAAAAAGTGAAAAACCAAAGAGATATTTAAAATATTTTTAGATCATTCTCACATCTTCCTTTGTTACTTCTTTTCAGTTCATGTTTTTTCATTTATTTTTTTCTTACAATAGTTGCTTTCTTTCCTCAGGTGTAGTCCCCATAGGATTTCCCATTCACCAATTCACCCATGAGCACACAATTTTTAAACCAAGATCTTAACACTTAGCCATCGACGCTGCCCAGGTGGGAGAAGTGATATAATCTGGAAATGAACTGAAGGCAATATAACTCCTGCAGGTCAGATAAAAATTAACCTAGCAGAATGACAAAAGGAGTCTTAAAACTGTGAGGTCACTTTTTTATAAAGTAAAAGGTGGGCTCCAGTCTCCCAGGAAACTGGAACTGTTGCAGGTAAAGGGAGAAACACGTGGGAAGAAGCAGCTCTCGGCTCCTTACACATGCATTATTTCATAGAGTCTGATCACACTTGACAAGTTGTAGAAATAAAAAGGGACAAAGAAGGAGCTGTGGCATCCAGAATATCTAATCAGAATAGAGCCAGAGTCTGCATGGAGAGAAAGTTAAACAGGAGAAAGTATATGTATGCAGGGCCCTGACTTTGCAATAGTGTTGGATGAGTGTGTAAAGCTTATCAAAGAAATAGGTTCACAGATCTTGGCATCAAATTTCACAATCCTTGTTTCATTTTTATTATAACTCTGGTTTAAATGTTTCATTTACCCTCACAGGGGGAGGGGAGTGAAAGGGAAGTAATTAAACCCAAAGTATAAAGGATTTGGACAAAATATAAGTCTGCATTTTCTGCGCATGACAGCTTCTGACTACTGAAACAGGTCACGATATGAAGAGGGGGCATCGCTCCTGACCTGTTCTCAGTCAGCAGGCAGATCTGGCTCTACAACTGCCTAAGAGGCCCACACCGCTTCTCTTGATGCTCCTGGACACCTTCTCATTTCTCACAGTACCTTTGCCCCTCCCACTTTTAGCCCAGACTCAGTCCACAATAAGACTTACCTGCAAGGCCTTACTGAGTGCGTGGTGGGGGGTTAAGCACCGTACAGATGCCAGGGCCATCAACAGAAGAAAGTGCCCTCCACCGAGGGCTACCTGGTCCAGCAGCCTGCCAGAAAAGCAAGCTCGCTGTTGCTGTACTCCGCTCTGCGGAGTAGGCTGCAGGATGAGAAAAGCAGGGGACGCAAAGCTCCCTCTCTATGAAGGTTTAATAAGTCTTGGGAGGAGAAACTAACACGTCAAGAGTGGACATAGGTGGGGAAGGCTGGGGTCTCTAGACAGCAGGAGCAGGATCTGCTGGAAAAGGCTAGAAGCTCAAGAACCAGGGACAGGGCATATCTGTGAGCAGTTCCAGGGGGCTGCAGACTGGCAATGGGGAACAGAGGGGTACACCCCAGAAAGTTCAGTGAGCATGAGCACACACATTTTTATATAAATTCTCACAGGGTCACGTAAGTTGCTTTCATGACTAACCGATTTCTCTGGTAGCACTGAGAAGGCTGGCCTGGAGTGGGGGGAAGATGAAAGGAATTAGGAATTGACAGATATGGCAGGGATAAGAGTCCTCCGATCAGAAGTAGGGAAGAAAGTGTTTAAAAACTTAGTGACCCATTTGATGTGGGAGGAGAGGGGAGGGTCTAGGCTGACTTCCAGGTTCTGATTTGCCTGGTTTGTAGTGCCAATTACCCAGAAAGGAAATCGAGGGGAAGAAGGCAGACTTTAAAAGGGAAGAGAGCTACTCGTCTTCACGTTAAAGGTTAAGATCAAAAGGCAGGAAGTAACCTGTACATCCGAGCTAATGCTCTTAAAATATTAAACCTCAAGCTGTCCGTTCACAGCCACTTAACGCACAGAACACTCAGTCTTGTACCAAATCTGATTCCCAGACAACCTGTCACTCTGATAATGCTGCCATGGAAACACTACATGGTAATAACGTAACCATACTCTCCTTTCCCTTTCCACACAAACCCAAACCACACTCAAAATAGTTACTCATCCTCCCATCCATTCCTGGCTTCCCCATCTTTCTAAAAGCTGGGTCAAGGTATTCAACTGCAAGATATGAAGTCATGGGAAGGGGTGAGCACCAATTGGGATCACAAAGGGGATATTTTTCTAGATTGTTGTATTTGACACATAGTTTGCACAAAACCTGAACTCACAAGTAGAAAACACAGTACATGCTTGTTAAACTTTTAAAATGCTTTTTAAATTGAGGGTTGGTGCTATGTAACAATACACTAGATTGAGATATACAACACATTGATTCAACATTTATATATATTGAAACAATGATCACTGCAACGACTGCAGTTAATGTCCGTCACCATACATAATTTCGAGGACATTTAAGCTCTACTCTTAGCAACTTTCAAATGAGTACTAAGAGTTCTATTAACTATAGTCACCATGCTGTACATTACATTCTCTGGATTTATTTTGCAGCTGAAGGTTTGTACCCCCTTAACTCATTCTCATCCCTTCACTTATAAAAAAAAAATTGACAGTAACATTAAACTGGAAAAAAGCAGTATCCTCAGAATGTCATCCTGTGCAATTTGGTGCAGGTGCAGGAGTTCAGAACACCAAGTGGGAGACAAGGAAATGACCCATCTCATCATGGTGACCGCCACCTCCTCCCCCTGCCTGCTATGTGTGCTGCGTGTAACTGTAACTGACGATATCACGACTTCTTACCAGTAAGGCTACATCTCAGCAAGACGGCACACCATTTTAGGGTAGCAGCTTGGCATTTTCTTAAACAGTTAAGCATACACTTCTCAAAAGATCCACTAATGCCGCGCCTAAGTATCTACAATGAAAATACGAAAACATATGTCCACCCAAAGGCTTGCAAGCAAATGTCTATAAACAGCATCATTCATAACAGCCCCAAACAGGAAGCAATCCAAGTGTCCATCAACTGGTATGTAGACAGACACCCACACAATGAATCAGTTGGTCATAAAAAGGGGTGAAGTACTGATACATAGATGAAGCTGGTAAATGAAATAAGCAGACACAAGACTTTACACTGTATGATCCCACCAGTATGGAATTTTGAGACAAGGCAAAATTACAGAAAGAAAAAGCAGAACTGTGGTTGCCGTGGGCTGGGAGTGGGAGCGAGAATTCACTACCAGTTGAGTTGGCACAAGGGAATTGGGGGGAGGGGGTGATGAAAGTGTTCTGCAAATGCACTGTGCTGAGGGGTTACCAATGAACATGTAAGTCAACAGACCACTAGACTGTGCTCTGAAACAGGTAGAGGGCATGGCACACAAATTAAATCTCACTAAAGTTATAAAAAAGAACAGCTTACTCATCAATGGAAAAATGAAGACTTTAGTCTTAATGAAGAACTGACATGTTATAACAAACAATCTCTCAGTGTGTACACTGAGATGATGATGACTGCATTAGAATATACCCTCCATTTCAAAAGTTCTCCTACGTGATTTAGTCCAACAGTACAGGATGACCCAGGCCTCCAGGCCCTATGGCCTTCTAAAGGCTGCTGCTTCTCTAACTCATTCCAATCCTTCAAGTTTCATCCTAAAAGCTCACCCCTTCTACTACGCCAATGCACCTGTGCATGTACCTGGGGCAAGGGAATGAGTCATCACACAGTAGCGGTGTGGTTGCACAGCCCTCTCTTGTGGACAAGCAACAAGAAGTGTCTTTTCTATCTTCTTTTCCAGTGTCCCAGTCTGTCTATTTAGAATCAGGAAGGGGCAATTTGAATTGAATTGTCTGGCACTAAAAGAAAGCACCAGAGGCAGAGCGACCACGCCCATGTTTCATTTGGGTTAGCAGAAGGTCAAAAGAAGTCGTGCAGCACACGAGTGGCAGGAGACCCCGTGGGTCCTAAGGACTGGGGGCCTGAGTCACTCTGTGCAGTAGAGGCAGACAGAGCACTTGGCCCTCATAAGTCAGTGCATTACTCCAAATAGCAAAAGGGTGCTTCTTTTTAGCCAGACAATATCATCTGGCACATGAATACAGTTCATTTGAATTTCAGTGACTTTATAGTTTTTCCTTTTACTGAAAATTGGTTACAGTTCGTAGTTGTAAGAGATATAAGCATCAGATGTTTATTCCTAGCAATATGCTTGCACATACCTAAGTAATATAATGTCAAAAATAATGTGTGTCGACATAGGGAATGCAGGTTAGAAAAACAGAGCACTAGAATATATACCCTTCAGTGGCAGAGTCCAATTCCTTTGTAGCCCAAATGCATAGCATAGGAGAAAACACTCATGAAATACAGCTGAATAAATGACAGTCTGCATTATGTTAATACCCCAAAACAGTAAAAACATGAATTGCTACTTTCTGATAATGTCCTGAACTAACCTATTTAGAGGCTTTAAATTATGGAAAGTTATCTTTTTCTCAAAGGTTCAAATACCAACCAATCAAAACTTGCAGGAGTGGGTGGGGGGAAGGAGAGAATGCAGGCATTCTGAGAGAGGCTTGGATTTCTGTCTTGCAGTGAACTATTTCAATATTAACTCAAATAAAGAGTGTATCTGTTAAACATTTCCTTGGAATCCTGGTCTCTTCCTACCCTTTCCCCAATGGGTCTTCTGCTTTACTCTTCTCTCTTAATGGAAACACTGGCAGAAGGGAAGGTTGGTAATGAATACATATTAGGATGGATAGCCTCATTCATTTTGTTCATTCAACAGCTAATCACTGTACCAGGCACCGCACCAAGTCCTGGCCATACAGGGAAAGACTGAATAGGGTCCAGTGAGGAAGACAAACAATAAACTAGATTATAAATAACAGGGATAATTGGAGATTCTGACAAGTGCTATTCACTTGTGATATTCACCATCACGTCTATAAATTTTACATAAGAAATCAAAGTGCTTGCAAACCACACTGGGATACCACATCTGTTTCTCACTGAAGAATGGGTGAACAGCTATTTCATGCACAGCCAACGTGTTGATGGTCAGTTTCACGCATCAATTTGGTTGAACTACAGTCACCAATTATTCAATCAAATGTTCCTCTAGGTATTGTTGTGAATGTATTTTGTAAATGTGATTAAAGTCCATAACCAGGTGGTTTTAAGGGAGATGACCTTAGATAACCTGTGTGGACCTGATTCAACCAGTTGAAAAGGTGTAGGAGCAGAGCTGAGGTTTCCCAGAGGGCCCACTGGGGACAGCAGACACCTCACACTCAGGAGCTCCACTCTGCCCTTTCCAACATGGCTTCAGCTGGCCTAGTCCACCCCCACAATTACATGTGACAATTCCTTGAAATAAATCTTTTAATATATTCTACCAGTTCTGTCTCTCTGGTTGACCCCTCCATGACACGATGGGATTGAACAAAGAGTAAAGAGAGAGGGAACCAGCTTTCAGTCTACGAGAAAAGCTACAAATAAGAAATGATCCTCATGCTGTCAGACTGGAATTAGAGTTATCAGCAGGAACTAAAGGTTCTAACAAATGTCTACAGATAGATGTAGAAGTAAATACAGACGCATTTGCAGGCACAGTTAGCACATAAGCATGCTTTTCTTAGCTCTGCCCACTGAGAGGGCCTCTGAGCATTGCTACCTAGTGGCCGTGAGCTCACTCAGCACCCACAGCTTGCTTTCTAATACCATCCTCAATGAAAACAACCAAGGAACCTTGGAAAAGTGGTAATTCTGGTGCTGACAGTAAAAACACAGGATGAGCCTGACCAGAAATTAGGAAGTGCTGGGCAAAGATGGGCCTTGGGGAAAGGAGACAAGAGCCAATGTGGACCAATGGCCCAAGGCCAAAAGTATAAAAAATGTAGTAAAAAAAAAAAAGGTGATGCTGTGAATTATAACCCATAAATTAAATATCCATAATTTCATTTTTGCTGTGAATAACACACAGAGAGAAGGAACAGATCGTCCTTTGGAAGAGTTCTGATTAATAGATGTAAAGGAGGGCCTCCCCTGGTGGCGCAGTGGGTTAAGCAACGCACTACGAAGCAAATCGCAGCCACTGAAGCACGAGTTCGATCCCTGCTGCCGGCCGGGGGGGG
>JAGFMF010011823.1:10177302-10260103 GCA_019455555.1 Galemys pyrenaicus
GCAGACCTCTCCTGCTGTGCCCGCTGCTCCCCTCAGCAGTGTACTTCCATTGATCTGCCTGTTCTGCTCCCGCTCTCTGTGGTGAATCCTCTCACCCCCACCCCACACCTCTGGCCTGTACCCCAGTGCTTGTATGCATAAATAAATAAAATCTTAAAAAAAAAAATAGATGTAAAGGAAATATAAAACTATTGGGCAGGATCACAGTAAGAATCAAAGGATCCACTAAGAAAGGCTAAACATGAGTGAGGGGAAGTTTAAGGGGAAACATGAAAACTAGTCTCAAAGTCTCCCCCAAGATGCTTGTCTATTACAAGGAAAAAGCAGTGCCTTTACAGAGAAGCAAGCAAGCAGACATGATTAGCATGTGACCAAGGCAAGGCATTCCGTGTTCATGTTCTCCTGGTAGGACACCCCAAGAAGAACACCCACTCCATGGACTGCCTGGCAAAACCTGTACCTCCTCCTAACTAGAACTACCCGAATCAACAGGCATTCTACAAAAATAACTTATTGGAGCTCTGCAAAGGACATGGTCAGGAAAGACAGAGGAGAGGCGTGGTCAGGGCTGGTAAAGACACCATGGCTGATGGGCTAGACCCTGGAGCAGAAGCAGACATTGGGGGATATCTGCTAAAATCATCAGGTCTACCACAGAGCCACCTGTATCAGGTGTTAGTTCCTGGTTTCCCACTGTCCTCTAGTGAAAGCTGTTTGACATTTGCAGAAGAAGTAGGGTAAAGTACATTGGCCGTCTGTACTATTTTTACAGTCTTTACGTAAGACTAAAATCATTCAAAATAAAAAGCATAAAAACAAGAGCTACAGCTCAAAAAGAATCTAAGTTTGGTCTTAATTTTTTTTAAGTTTTAAATATAGTGCAGTAGTCTGGACCTTTCTATTTTAAAACAGGAATACTATGTGCCCCTACTTTTTCTAAAAATAAATAATATAAATATCGCTCTTTAGGTTTTTTTAAGTGTGTCATTTGCCTTTAAATGAAAAAGAACTCTACTGATCTGGGGTGGGGGGGTACAGGATTTTGTGAAGAATTTTGTATGGGATAAATGTATCTGCGATGATGGCATATGAGCGTGCAAAGAGAAGGGCCTGAAGGATTCTTTCATCCGTCCACTAAGCCCTTATAATAAAGCAGGCACTTGTCGGGAGAGAGACAAAACCCAAAGAAACACAAATTAGATACAAACTAAGATAGGTCTATGAAGGACACAGGAGGTGGCTCACCAGGGCCTTAAGCAGGCAAGTGAGATGATGCTTCCTGCACATCCCATTCCCCGCCCACGTGTGTGTGTGTGTGTGTGTGTGTGTCTGCCCTCCAGGCTTCTGGGCACAGTCAGGGGACAATGAATGGGATGCAGCTGTCTCCTCCATGTGGGATCTCTGTGAGTGTCTAATCTACCCCTTGCTAACATTTCTGCATTTTCCACACCTTCAAAAATGCACAGGCTAAAGTCTCAAGAAAGGCAATTCTTTGAAAAAAGAAATCAGGAAGAACTTCCATTTATTACTGCTGTGTCTGTAGATCTCCACTAACCTTGAGATGTTCTACTGTAACCCTTTCTTCTGATAACAGTGTGCAGGAAATGATGAAAGACAATTTCATTTTCGTTCCTGGGGAGAAATGGCACTACCTGAAACCCAGTCCAAGAGTTTCTACTATCTGTTGGCTAAGAAGTTCAGGATTAATGGAGAAATTATTCCTTCTAAACATGAATTCCTAACTGAAAATTTACCGATGGTGAGACATCCCAGGACAACCACCGGGAAATAGAAGGGAGCCAATGCCTAGCGCAAGACGCGCATTCCCACGGACTGGGAAGGCGGAGGAGAAAGGCCTATATTGGGAGAGCAGACCAGGCAGGGACAGCAGCATCTGAGCTGCGGCCTGTCCTCATCCTGCCGCACAGAAGTGTAAGTGGGTAATACATTTACTGCTTAATGACGCAAAGAAAAATTAAGGGTGAGCAAAAATAGAACAGCGACTACTGTCAGTATCTAAAGTTCAGTTCATCCGCCTGCAGAGATACCTCCGTGGCCCGGAACGGATGGAGTCATGGTAAATTGGAGATCACTGCCCAGAAGAAACTCTGGAATGGGAAAAGGCCAGAACAACACTTAAGTGGTACGAACGGCTACGTGCGGCACACCTCGCATTTGTGAAGCTCTGCCAACACCTTTGTACAATGTGAAGCATCTTCCTTGTAATGAAATGCTTCAAATCCATGAGTATGGTCCCTGAAACAAATGACCTCCTACAAACTGTGAGGCAAATTCCACCTCAGGGAAATCTTAATAAACAAAAGAGGCACAGGTATTTATTTGTCTAGCTGGCCACTCCAGGGCCACAGGCTCACCTTCCTTGTTATTAAAAGTTTTCAGATACCAGCACAGCTGAGAGGCCCCACTCTGAATTACACACGTTGACGCACAGCACATTCATCAGCCATAATCAAAAAGGCTGTTTTCATTTCATTCTGACATGTGCAAAGGGGGTAACAAGGGAGGGAAAAAGAGGGTAGGGAGAAGAAAAGGCCCATTTTCAAATAATTCTTAATTTCTGATGAAAATCAATTTAAGTACCAATGAACTGCCCTATCCAAGAAAAGCCTCAAATTCTAAAATCCCACCTCTTTCTTGGAAATAGGAAGTTGCTTGTACCACCCTTTCCAAGAAAGAAGTCAAATTTTACCATCTCAAAGCGTGCTGTAATATGGAATAGGGGTGATAATGATTACTGCCAAGATTTCTCTTGGTCCTCAGTTTTCTGCTTTTTATTTGTGCTAGTTCAGTCTCACTGGTTACCAAAAGTATATTTTAGAAAATTAACAATAAAAAAACAACTGGCATTGTGGAAGAACAACAACAAAGGCAGGCTAAAAGAGCAAAGGCAGTAAACATAAACAGCTGCCCTCCAGCACTGGACTCAAAAGCAAACCCAAGGTTCAAAACATGAACCAAAATAGAAATGCACTTCCAAAGAAAGAAAACAAAAGGTGGACAAAAATAAAGTAGGGGACAGATGGGGAGAAAGGAGTCAGCGTTTGTTGAGAAATTAATTTTAACATCTCTAAACAAAAACAACAACAGAAAGTAAGGAAAACTAAAGAAGAGCATGTAAACTACAGACATGCCAATCAATTCTCATATTGCTTCATAATTACTCTAGGAATCTAATCATGAAACAACCAAATACAAAGATGACCCAACTCTGTTCAGCAGCCCGGTCCCCTCCTGCTCCACCTTCCCCAGCCCATCTACATCCCTGCCACCCCCATCCCAGCCAGCACCAAACCCAGCAAAATGACTGGGTATGAAATACCCTTAAGAAGCAAGGCATGCAGTTAAATAATTAAGGATTCTGTGGCTTATCCAACGAATCCACCTCCACCCAGCTGTCTCCATGGCTGTGTCGCCTACATGCTGAAATCCCTCCAGCTCCCTGTTGGCAGGACCAGCTTGAAGGGCTCGTAACCTCCTCCTTCCCCATGTTCATCAACTCTGTCAGCAGGAAAGCAGGGAAAAGGCTGGGAAAAGACACCTGAGAAAACAAACACGCCAGCAACATGGGAGAAGTAATTGCTTCAGCATGAACTAAGTATTCCCACAATCAAGCTGTTGAGACTTCAAAGAAGTTGAAAGAATCAACAGACATTACTAGATAAACGAGATATCGAGAACAATTTATTCACTCTATCTTTTAGTTTTGCCACAAATCAATTCCAGTCTGAAATAAATTAAATGCCATTATTAACTTGGTCGATCCAATCTTTAAAATTTTAATGTTACATCATTATTCACATCTTTAACAATGAGACCTGACTTTTTCTTAAATGTGTCGAAAAGATCATTTTACAAAGTTTCTAATCAGCATTTTACAAATTCGAATCTGGGGAATACCCTATTATATCATATTCCTGTTAAGCAACTGCCATTTCCTGTACAAATTATCACAGGAAATAATAATTCACCAATATTTTTCAGTCTTTGCAAGACAAAAGAACAACAGAATCACTTGCATTTTGATTTTGATTAAAGCGTTGCAGGGGATCCCAAAGGGAAGAAATGATTAAATCTTGAAAAATTCCCTTCCTAATTCCGTGGAAGGACTAAAACTCCAATGGAAAGCATTTTTGTGTCAAAAACTTATATAAAAATACACTGTTTGGGGATTCAGCACCTTTTCTAAGTATATGTACAGTTTTCAAAGACTGCTTCCTCAAACTACTCTTATCTCCTTGTGATTCAAAACAAAACCAGCTAGTTCTTGGAGAAAGCAATTTTCTGACACCTTGATGCCCTGCTGAACAGTAACAGAGGGCTGAGGCAGGGGTGGGGGGCTGCGGGCCAAACACACCGCCTGTGGCCCTCAGGAACACAGAGCAGCTCCTCCAGCAGATACCTGCAGCCAGTGGCAGCCTGGAGGAAACTTGCACCCCTGCAGCCTTCCAGACCTGGACAGGAAGAGTGACGGTGGGCAATAAAGGCGTCCCAGAGCCACCAGCTCTTCATGCTCATTTCCAGTTGAAACTTCTTATAATCAAATAACATTGTTATGAGAACAACAAGTTCTAAACTCTCCTCCAATGATGGATCAGCATTTAGCTCCATAATGCACCTCAGCAACTTAAACTCAGAACAGCGGAAAACCTTAAATTAAGACCGAATGACTAGTCTCTGATTTGAGGACATAGGCAATCTTGTTTGTTAAACCAGTGATGATAGCACACACACGAGTGTGATTAGTCCTTCTTCTGACATTAACTACACGGCTGAATACCCTTAAAAGGGAGGGCCATGCACAAAACCACCTCTTCAACACAGGCACGCGATCTTTTGCAAAAGACTCAAACTGAAGACATTTAGACCAACAACACTCTGGAGGGGATCAATCTGGAAAAATACTGCTGCCCTGGGCTCAGAACAGGATCCAATGGCCCTCTGAGCTCTAGGTAGCTTAGCTTTTTCTTTTCCACCACTTTAACCCAAATGCAAAATAATTATTTGTTACATACCCCAAAAGCTCCTCTTCCTCTTATTACCCACGCTTATGATTGAAAGGAAATGCATCACAAGAAAACCATGTGCACATCAGCAGCTTCGCCCAACGAAAGGAAAGTTACTATGGGCTTTTGTTCACGAAAAGCCATAAACTGGTTTGTAAAGAGGTTTACAGACCTATCTTTGACTCCTCAGGTGTAAACTCCTCAACTCTCCTACAGTAAGTAAATGAGAACAAGTTTCTACTAGCAGGGTAACTCACTTTGTTAAACTAATGCCCGCCAAACTCCAGCTCTGCAGGACCAGACACTAGCCCAATATAACACGGTCACCTCCACCCAGAAGGCAGGAAGTATGAAGCAGCTTTTCAAGAGGGGAAAGGAGTGCAGGCTGAACAGACTAATTCTACATGGCTGGTTCCTCTCCACACCAACCCCTAGAGGAAGCTGCCGGAGGCAAATTACCAAGGCCTCCTGGGAAAGAAATGAAGTGCATGCACACCTATAAGAGGAGTTAAAAGGAGGAGCCAAAGAGGGAAGAAACAGAAAAGGAAGGAAAAGAAGGAAGACACTGTTCAACTTTAGCAAGAGACCACTGGCAGGGATCCTGTATAAATCCCATGCTTTACGCATCAATTAAAAACACTGGACTCTCGATAAATTCCATCAGAGGGTGTGACAATCCCCAAGGTTCAGTGGGCTGACGTCGTTGATTATTATTTTTATTCTTACTTAAACAAAAGGCATCTCTCTAGCTGAAGAGTCTTGCAAAATGACATTTCATGTACAGTATGTCTAATTTTGCTTTCTGGTCCCAATTCTCCTTGGCCAAAACCCTTGTTCTCATTTTCAAGAACCCAACGCATAAGAGAAACCATCAGTTTTCAAAGGTTAAAAAAAATAATCTGTTGGTTAGCAGTGTTGCTTCCAAATTATATGCTCCACAGAAGTGGGTTTCTTTTGTTGCCATATTACCTATAAATCTAGAGCCTCTGGATATGACCAAAGAAACCTCAGACCTCAACTCTCCACCCCACCCCCTGGGAGAGGCTAAAACACCAAATATGCAGACCATGAGTGAACCCAGGGAACTCTTCAATCAACAGAAACACCTCCCATCAGGGCTTCTCTAACAGAGACAAGTTACCTTTAACGTATGGCTTTATAAACGTATTAAAATGTTGGTGTAGCGGCAGGATGGAGGTGGCACTGGAGGCAGGGTTCCGGATGGTTCTGGGCAGACGGGTCAAGGAAGGACAGTCTTGGAGCCCTCGGTGGCTTTTCATACTTTAGTAGAGGTGGCCAGGTACATGGCAGGCAGGGGTGCCGGGGGGCTGAGAGGCTGGCAGCCCTCCCAGCCCCCGGCGCATCTCACCTTCTCGGCTGCTGCTTCTCTCTCGGGAGCTGCTGCTGTCGGTTCTCTCGGTTCTGTCTGTTAGTGCTCGCTGTTCTCGCGTCCTCATGACACCGCCCATTTATGCCTGTGTCCAACACAGGTGCGCCCACTGCGCATGCCCACCCTGGAATGCTCGCAGCACCACAGGTGTCCATCATCACAGTGATGGGAGGGTGGAAAGACCTGATCAACCTTTACCGTACAGCTGGTAAAGCATTTTCAGAGATGACTTTGGGTTCTAGTTTCCTACCTTTCAAATTTACAGTGTTATTCAAAGATCTCTAATATTTAGGAGAGATGAGGCTAGTCTAACACCCTAGACTAAAGTTCTCTAAGAAGGGCTCAAGCAGGACCCACATTCTGTATTTGGAAAAAGCAGAATCATAAACTATAATTTTTTTAAAAGCCTTTACAGAGATTTCTGTTTACTCTTCAGCTAACCCAGGACTCTGACAGCCCAGCCCACAAGCACACCGCTCCTGAGCATGCCCTTTGGCTGAGAGCTTTACTGTATACAGTTGATGATGCTAATAGTTTTCTTAATGAGCTGAAAATGCAGTATATTGTTAGTCATTTTTTACCCAGTTACTTCTGGCTCAGAGAGACAAGAATTCCAGCTTTTGAAATATACTCTATCAAAACAATAAAGGCTGTTTCCCACTAAATAACACTCACCATGTGTGAAGCTAATACATTTGTAACAGAAAGCCAAAGCTGTTAGTTGTGGGAGAAATCTCACCTTGGAGAGATCTTGAGTAATAAACTGATGCATCAACCAACAACATTCCACCTAGATCTCTGGGTTACCAGAGATCATTAGTTCTCAGTTTGAGAAAATAATCTGCAATTTCTGGATCACGTTTTATTGAGAGCAGGTGCCCATAATAAACCAGAAAGAAAATCTACAAGTCAAAATTAATCAGCCAAACAAACACCGTAAGACTGTCTCTTATTCTAACTCAACCAAAACTAAATGAACAAATTCATTACGCCACTTTACAGAACTGCAAATCACATGGACCGCAGCTTACTCCCAAAGATCTGTGTGCACACACTCAGCATCGGGCCATCTTCCTTCTGCTTGCTGACAAGTGGAGAGGTGGGCACGTGCTCACAGCATCAGATCTGTGCATGTTTCACACCTAGAACACAGGTGTGGGGTTGCAGAGACACCATGAAGAACAAAGACCTAACAGAGAATAATTTATACAACTAAACTGTTCTCCATTGCACTAGTAATTTCTTTGATATCACAACATTTTCTTTTTTATATGGTATAAATACCAAGAATAACTGAATTTTAGACATTTCATTATTATTATGGTCCCTAAAAGAACCAAAGTGGGGATGGAGAAAGGAGACAAATAAGGCAGGTGGGAAATTGGAAGGGGGTAAGGGAACAGGTAGAATAAAAGAAAACCAGGGAAAAAAAGAGATTTTATATTCCTTTGTGATACACAACTCTCTCCAGCAAAATGTTATAGATCTCGGGTTCCTCATGATCATTTTTTTAGGAAAGAGAGAGAAAACGTAGGGGGGAAAAATCAACTCAAACTGGCTTCCAGAATACTCCATCTACTACCTTCAAATATAAAGCAAAAGCTGTACTCTACATTGCATGACGGAGAATGTCAACCAATAGCAAGTATGTTTGCTGGGATATGAGAAAAAGAACTAATCAAAATTGGCTGACCTGCAAATATATATATACATGTATGTATGTATTATAAGCAAAAAGCGCTCTAAAAATCAAAGGAAAGGAGTCATTAAGTAGAAGATACAGAACAAAAACGCAAACCCTGTCAGCATACAAACACCAAAGCCAGTTGTGATAAGTATCTGGAAAAAATAATGGAAAGAATATTTATCTGCCGCTGAGGAATGGAGAGATAAGAAACCAGAGCAACTAATTTTGAGTAAAAATAAAGATTTATCACTATCAAAATGTTTGAATGTGATGACTTTTCTAGGGAGTTTTTTTTTTTGAATACTACACACAAAGATCATCTGAAGCTGAAAGCTGACATTACTTGTCACATTCAGACCGCATCCCACTACCAATCCACTTTAGTGACTTCTCTTTCCTAAAATTTAAAAGGAAAAATTTAAATTCACCACCATCTCATTTCAGGGCCAAGCAGTCAATTGTCAAAGAGAGAGCCCATCATGTTGAAGTACTGGAGTATTTCACAATTTACCTTGAAAAAATGTCTACAGTAGAATATTTTTAAGAAGCCAATCCAAAATAGATAAACACCTATTTAAAAGGAAATAATCCCTTCTTAAAAACTGCAGCAAGAGGCAAAGGACAGGGGAAAGGCCCATCCACGGCAGTGGTTGTGTTTCCAGGACAGCACTTCTTAAACATTTATTAAACTATGATTCTTGACCACCCACCAAGGGCCAGGTATGACAGCAGGTACCAGACAGAGCACAGACAAGTGCAATCATACGCTGAAGAGGCTCCCTATTTTATAAGGCAGGGAGGGCTCCCTAGAATCGATTGCTTCTGATTGGGGGGGAAGGAGGGGAAGACAGGAAGGGCATCAAGTTGGCATCACCCAGGAGGTGACAGGAAGGAGCAGACAGAGGGAACTGAGTGTGCAA
This sequence comes from Galemys pyrenaicus, assembly GCA_019455555.1. Lineage (NCBI taxonomy): Eukaryota > Metazoa > Chordata > Mammalia > Eulipotyphla > Talpidae > Galemys > Galemys pyrenaicus. Next base: position 10,186,324 of record JAGFMF010011823.1, read on the forward strand.
AAAGCACAGAAGATAAAAAGAAGAGGATAAGAAGGGGCTAGGAGGGGACAAGGCAGACGTAGGCCCCAAGACCTAGATGGTAAGTTGTCCTAGAGTCCACTGGGTGATAGCTGTACAGAATTTAGTGTCCAGGAAAGTGTCCTTCCCTCTGTACCTAAGAGACCTGGGTGCTTTCAGAAGCCATGCCCTGGGCCTACACACTAGTGGGTCAGAGATCTTTTGAAGATCTCAACAGTGGATATAATGGATAGAAACCGTAGAAATCACGCGACAATTCTTGATGCTGCAAAATTGCCCTCAGAATAAAAAGCAAAATTTTGTTAGACAACCTATTAATGCATACCTGCTCTGTTCAAGAAAAAATATATCTGGCCTGTTTTAAATGTTATTCAAGCATTAATGAGTCTCTTAAAATGAAGGTCAATTACCAGCACACACACTGTGCAAAATGAAGTCTATAAAAATAATTTTGTGCATGGACAGTAACCAAAAGTGAGTGTGCACCAAATAGTAGTCTCTTGTGGGATTTCCCTTCCAAAATTTTCAAGAATTCTTTCTGCATCATCTTTTTTAGCAGACAGCCTTTGAAATCAACACCGTGTTACCTGCATACAAATGATGTGCCTTTAAGTTTTTTTCTATTTACAAATTTACCAGAGGAGGAAAGCTAAGTGATTAGTGCGAATCATTAGCGCTAACATCTGAAAGTTCTAAAAATCTATGACATATAATTCAAAATTGGCTTAGCCCTAGGAAAACTGGGATGAAATAAAGTCACAAGCAAACTCAAAGAGTATGTGATGTATTATACTAACACAGTGAGTATTCAAGTGGACTAAAAGACCCAATTAGATCAGAGAAAGACTCACTTCAACTGAGCTTGAAGGGCCACCGAAAGCCCTTCTCCTGGGGGAATGGAGCTCTATTGTCTAATTTGATCTGAAGGAGGCAACAGGAAAAACAGGGGCAGGCATCCGCTGACCCTTTCCGCGGGCTACAAGGAGAGGAACATAAAGGGAAGTGTACGCAGGCAGAGCCATCAAGCAGAGAGGAGGGGACGGCCCCCGCAGGGCTGTCTCCACGCCATTGTCCACCGCATCCCAGCCTGTCCAGTGGGAAATCGCGCGCTTCTATTGTGACCATCACGACTTCAGAACCTAATGGCAAACATTAAAAGCGACACCCTTCAGGTCTTCATCAAAAGTTCCAGTGACGGTAGCTTAAGATGGATAGACTTTGAGAAGTAGGATATGCAAACGCTTTAGCATCTGTGACCTGAATTCAAATCCCCAAACTTCCCAATCTTTTGTTCAGTGTGCGGGATATGAACTCCAGTCCCTCTGCTTCCTTCTTTCTGCAAAGGAGACGATATCACGTCCTCTGAGGACTGCTGAAACCCAGTGTCTGGCACAGGACAGGGGCTCGAGCCCTGGGGAGCCTCTCCTGCTGTGCAAGGGCCCCCAACTTTGTATCTCCTCCTACAGCCAGTAAATTGCATAGTGGTCATGAACCCGCAGAAAGGGGACACAGCCCCTCAGCTCAGGCCCCCTCAGCTCACTACCCACGAAGGGAGAGGCACCTCATAGCTGCACCAAAACTAGGCTCTTCTCTTGCACGCAGGCCCAGCCCAAGCCCCCTGCAAACTTGCCCCACAGCTCTAAACTGTACTCAGCACAATGGAGGAGCAGTTTTAGCCGTCACACAACACAGACTCTGTCGCTTAATGATCAGGACAGGATTTCAAACTAACAAACCTAAAACGTGAGCTTGGGGTGGGGGTGGGGGCGTATCTGCATGCGGAGCAGGGAGAGATGGGGCAGCATACAAATGATTAAGTGGTGAAAATTTGCATCTTTTTTTTTCTTCACTCTGGGGGGAAAAGTAAGTTGTGTTATTTTGGGGCCTTTTTTAATATTTAAAATAGTAGTGCATGGGCAGACAACCGTCGTAAGATAATAATTCAATTGAAGGGCATTCCAGTGCGTGCAAAGCACTCAAGTTTCACCCTTGTGTCGTTTATTATATTATCAGACTCTCCTGATTGAATTACTCTACTGCACAGCTTCCAAGTCACTGCTTTTTCGCCATATAACATCTAATATCGCTTATCAAGATGCTACATTTGTCCTTCGGTGTTTTACCAAGTGAGATCTCAGGATACCTGAAGAACATGTTTTCAGGAACTCGGGGTCATGTGCACCTCACCACATATGGAACCAGAGGCACCCCACCCTCACAGGAAGGCCGATACTGTACAGCTTTATAAAGCCGTGCCGGTTTTCAGAAGGGCCTAAGTCAACAGTGTCATCAAAGCTTCAAAGTTGACATGTGGGCTAAGTTAACACTTAGAATAAGCAAAGAGAAGGTACTAATCTGAACTGCTGCTGGCCTAAGTTTTTTGAATTAGCTAAACTAGCGCCATTCCTAGAACAAGTTGTACTAAGTACTGTCAGTGAGGCGACTGAAGAGAAACTGCGAGATCTTTTGCCTTAATCAATACTAACAGGAAGAGCAAGAGACAGGAGTGGGGGAAGTCAACATGCAGTGGAATTAGTATCCAGGCAAACGAGAGACCATCCCTTGAAAGGAAAAGTGCTTGAGGCCCCTTGTCAGAGCCAGAAACAAAATGCAAATGCTCCTCTAAACCACCTCCAGGGGCAGAGGGGGCCAGCCACAGCCCTTCAAGGGACAGAGCAAGTTTCTTCAGGAAGCAGAGGGCTTCAAAACCAGGCAAATGAGCTTTGAATTACTTTGGGTTATAAAGGCAGGTCTTCCCTGAAGCATCATTTCAGTTGTAATCTATTCAGGTAGAGTAAGAAGGCAGAATTGAGGAAAATTCTTGGTTTGAGTTCCCAGACGTCCTCCATCGGGTTTTGTAAAAATGCACAAGGCATACAACACACAGGTCGGCACAGTACGCGGGCCATTTCCCAAAACAGCTCAGGGATGTTATAAACGTTGAAAAAAAATTTTTTTACCTTACTGGTGACTTCATTAAACAAATGAAGTTGTGCATTTATGTTTAATGAAAATGGCCGATATGGAAAAGGATTAAGACAGTAGGTAAGTAAGTAAATATGGTGCAGAACAGCCGGTGTGTACACCCAGTGGTGGCCAGATTTTAAGAAGTGCTGGAGTCAGGAAGGCCTGGGTGCAAATCAGAGCTCAGCACGCAACAGTCCAGGGACAAGGGACAAGGGTCTCAAGCACCAGCGCGGGGCCCTCACCTACGAAATGGTGAGTGACGGTGCCCACTACCCTGCGAGGGGACTAAAGAGGCCACGCACAGCAGCACTGCCACAGGACCTGGCTGAGCATGTGCGCTGGACACAGGATACCAGGGCATCTTCAGCTGCACCCCGTGCCAGCTCTCTGCACCGCCCTAAAAGACAAAGTACCCGGTCACTTAGTAGCAGCCTAGCTGGAATTTCTGCATCCTTGCAGAAAAGGAAAGAAAAAGGGCTCAGGTGAGGATGCATACTCTTTATTTTTTTTTAAGATTTATTTATTTATGCATACAAGAGCTGGGGTACAGGCCAGAGGTGTGGGGGCTAAGAGGATTCACAGAGACAGAGTAAGGAGCAGAACAGGCAAATCTACTGAAATACACTGCTGAGGGGAGCAGCAGGCGAGGCAGGAGAGGTCTGCTGTGCCATGTGGGCTACCTCCCTGGCCAGGGATCGAACTCACACTGCTGTGCAGTGGATGATTCACAGTGTGGCGCTCAATCTGCTGCGCCACCAGGGAGGCCCAGGATGCATACTCTTTAAGCCATAGGCGTCTGGCCGGGAACCTCCATTTTCCTTCAGAAGGAGGGGAGCACCTCAATGCCAGACTAGGTAGAGGGTGAGACGGGAGCAAGCAAGCAAAGGGCCATGAATGAGACCCCACACCTGCTGCAAACATCATGAGAACACAGATCTGCTCTGTTCTCCCGGCAACAGGATCAATACAGCACCAGGGGACAGCTCTCCGGAGAACGTCAGGCCCCTTGTCCCCACACGTGTGCTGCTGGTGCAGCAGCAGACAGTGCGACAGCTAAGAGCCTGGCCTGCATGGTGGCCCAGAGCGGGACCGCCCGGTGCTCCTCCCTGTGGGCTGCACGCTCAGCCATCCTGGACGCAGGGGAAGGAGAGTGCCAGGTGCACCCCTCTGCCTGGGGCAGTGCCCACTTGGGCATGGGCGCAGCAAGGCTCTGAGGGCAGTGGCCTGTGTGTGGGAAGGAATTCTTTGATCCCTAGGGCTCCATGGGTTGGGGTTCAACCCCAGAAGATTCACTGGGCCCAGCACAAGTTTCCAGAATATACTGCTGGTGAAGAAGTGCTTGTCTTATCCCTCGACCACCTGCCCCAGAGGAGAGTAAGCATGAGCTCTTGGCCAGGTAAGGGAGACAAAGGTGGGAGATGGGGGAGGGGAAGAAATAAAGGACAACAAAGAAGAGGCGGCCACCTTTGGAGATTTCAAATAAGATTAGTTAACTCTGATACTCAGAAAGTTGAAACTGTACCTGCTACCTCCAGGGTGCAATAACTCCTTGAAATGTCAAGACTTTCCAAACCAGAGGCCTAATCCCTTACGGCGCCCACACAGCCCTCCCCTACAGCAGCCCTCTAACCTCTCATCTGCCACACTGACCTGGCGTCTCAGCTCTTCCACCTCTCAGTGTGCCTTCCCGGGCACTGTTTTCTCTCTGGTGACCTTTGTCACTCCCTACTCACCGGCTCCACTCATCTCAGCTTAAATGGACTCTTTCCCTCCACAAAAAAGAGCTGTGTCCCCCTACCATACCCACACACAAAACCCTGTACTTCCTCGCAGGGCTTAATCTGAGTCAAGTCCCTCTTTCCTTCTCCACTGTAAGCTCCACGCAGCAGGGACTTCTCTGCTATTATTACCCAGTACATTCCTAGTGCAAGTCTTCGTTGACTGACTCATTCTACCCCAGCTTCACCTCTTCTGTGAGCACTTGTGCCTCTGGACAGATCCCTCCAGGGCCAAAACTCCCCTGCCCTTAGTGCTACTGCCCTACAAAAATCCAGGTCACCCTTCCAAACTCTGCTCACAGGCCACCTTCTCCAAGAACTCTTTCCCAACCTCCCAGCAATACCCAAGCCTCTAACCTTCACTGTGGAGGAAAGAATCAAGCTTCAGTGCAGGAGAGACCTACTTTCGAATCAGGTTCTACCACTGACAAGGTGAGTGGCCTGAACAGGAGCCTCAATTCCCAAATAATAAAACCTAATTCCTGGGACTGATCCAATAAAACACCCAAGAGAATCTGGCAGACAGTGCACCTGAAATAACAGCTCCCTCACCCACACCTCCTCTTCACTATGTGGTGTGTTGCTAAGTTATGTTTTGACCTTGGATGGTATGGCCCTAGAGGGCCCTCCTTATGGGGGTTCCTAAATGTGAAATCATCATGATCGTCATCAAAACAGCAACAGCAGCAGCATTGCCTCTCACTTGCTGAGGGATTCCTGTATACTGGGTATGTTTAGATAATGCTTAATTTCTTGGATGTACAAAGGATTCCGTTTTTAATTAAATATATCCATACAGCATACACGCGCAATAAAATATAGCTGTCTCTACATTTGGTAACTCAAAAGTCTTACTGTAATTCCAAGACTTTAAAGCTACAGAATTACAAGAGTTCCAAATTTAGAATACACACCATCGGACGCTCACTTCCATTTCTTTTAGCCTATTAATTTTAAATGTAAAGGTTTTACTTTCACATGTTTTAGTCCCTCTGATTAAAATGACAAACAGAATTCAAAAACATTTCAGAGTTACATTCACTTCAATACTCCAGGAATGTGGGGCCTCCTTGGTGGCACAATGGTTTAAGCAATGCGCTACGAAGCAAACCACACGGCCGCACAAGTTTGATCCCCGGCCACGGAGATGACCCACGTGGCGCTGCAGACCTCTCCTCTCACCTGCTGCTCCCCTCGGCAGTGTGTTTCAGTAGACCTGCCTATTCTGTTCCCCACTCTGGTGAATCCCTCACCCCCTGCACCTCTGGCCTATACCCCAGTTCTTGAATGCATAAATAAATGCATATATTTTTTAAAATACTCCAGGAATGGTTTTTTTTTTTTCTCTTTTCACGGCAATATTCGGAGGCTGCACGTGGTGTACTCTATGCCCCCATGTGGATTCTACACCTGAGCGTCTTCTCTCTACCCCAGACCTGCAGGTGGCTGGCTGGCAGCTGGACTGCCTGTACACTCTGTCTTTCTGGTAGGGAGCACCCAGGCACACCCCAAACCATGCCCACACCAGGTTGACCTTCTCCCTTTGCTTGCTCTGTACCCACACATAATTGGTCTTCACGGTATGACTGAGACATGTAGAATATTTCAGGAACTGTGTTCCCTTACCGCTAACAATCACAGACAGGTACACCTATGTAAACAAAAACCTCCCTGGTGGCCTAGGAGTTAAGTCTCAGCACTATTATCACTGTGACCACTTGGGTTCAAGCTTCAGCCAGGGAGCTGACCCACGTAGCACAGCAGATCTCTCCTGCCTCACCTGTTGTTCCCCTGGTCAGTGTATTTCAGTGAATCTGCTTCTCTGCTCCCACTCATCTCTGGTGAATTTTCTCATCCCCTGCACCTTTGGTCTACACCCAGTTCTATGCAAGAGTAAATAAATAAAATCTTTAAAGAAAAGAAAAAGCTATGTAAATGAGCTTTCATCTTATCCTCTCACAGGCCAGCTGCAGTGCTGATCCACTCCCTATATATGCATCGGCCTATACCTGCAGGCTGTAGCTATATGCATGATCTCCCCTCCTCAAATCTCTGTTAGTTCTATTATGTCACGTCACATGGCCTGTAAAAGCCAGGTCTGTGTCGTGCATTAGGTGTCCTGGGTTAAAGCTGCTTATATTAGAGACTGCTAGATGTATGGTAATCAGCTCAGCTGGGCATTCCTCATTGCTCTGCTCATAATGAATTTCAGGAGATAATATTGATTATGGAGATTAGCAAATGCAAAGATACTCATAGAAGACGTCTCTGTGATAAAGTTATTCCACAGAGACTTTTTGCTAGCTAACATTTTCAGACCACCCAGTACTTAATGTTTGGAGTAACTCATCTAAAGGGCTTGAATTGTGCTTATTAAAATAACCATTAGTCTGAAAGAAAGGAAAAATAACAAAATTCAGTGGCTTATTTCATATTAGTCTGTCAGATCTGGTAACTGAATCACATGCAAATGGAGCTCTGCTGTGTGAGTTGTCCACTGCTGTTAACAAACTGGTCCAAAATGCAGTGAGTGACACAATTCTTTAATTTCAGCACTGGGTGCAAACAGTTCTCTGCAGCTGGAATGGCTGGGGGGAACTAGGTGGGGGAGGCAGACTCCTCTCCTTTTATAATCTCTCATCTACTGATCTACTCCCTCCCTCCAGCAGCGTAGCTGGACTTTACTATATGGCAGCTGCTGTCTGCGCAGGTATTACAGACTGAGTTTGTAAACATCTGACCCCGGTACACCTCAGAATCGTGACTATTTGGAGCAGGGGTCCCTACAGAGGTAATTAAGGTTAAATTAGGTCACATGAGTGAGTCCAACCCAGTATGACTGGTGTCCTTCTAAGAAAAGGAAGGGTGGCCAGGGGTGGACACCCACAGAAAAGGCCATCTGAAGACACAGAGACACAACCAGCTGCAAGCCAAGTGAGGGGCCTCAGGAGAAACCCAGCCTTACCAGGACTCCCAGCTTTCAGAACTGTGAGAGATAAATTTCTGTTGCATAAGCTATAAGCCTGGTCTGTGGTATTTTGTTTAGCAGCGCTGGCTAATAAAGAGGGCAAAAACAGAAGCTACCACTACCCCTCAAGGCCAGTTCCAAAGTCACAAAGTATCACTTCTGTCACATGGACCAGGCAGAGCAGATCAAAACACTAGCCCAGATTCAAGGCAGGGGGTAGGGACGGGACTCACCTCACAAGGGACTGCCACGCACTGTGCCCCGCACATTTAGGGCAGCAGAGGAATAACAAGGGATGAAGTCAAACCCTAAGCTCTATCATCTAGTCACCAGTGACTGAAGGTCCAGATGGAAAGTTGGGTGACATCCACGTAAGTGGCAAGGCCTTTCTGTACAATTTTTTCACTAAACAGTTTAAAGAGTCAAACAACTGATTAAGTGAAAATAGTTCAAGTCTGTAGCCTCCCTGGCGGCTTAAGGGTTAAGTCCTCAGTTAGGGGTTAAGTACTCACTATGACCTGAGTTCAATCCCAGACCAGGGAGGGGACCCACATGGCACAGCAGACCTCTCCTGTCTTGCCCACTGTTCCCCAAAGAAGTTTATTTCAGTAGATCCACCTGTTCTGCTCCCCACTCTGTCTCTGGTGTCTCTCACCACCCTTGCACCACTGGCCTGTACCCCAGTTTTTCTATACACACACACACACAAACTTTTTTTAAAAAAATAGTTCAAGTCTGGGGCCTCCCTGGTGGCACAGTGGGTTAAGCAATGCACTATGAAGTAAACCGCAGCCACTGCAGCATGAGTTTAATCCCCGCCGCCAGCCAGGGAGGGGACCCACATGGCATAGCAGACCTCTCCCGCCTCGCCTGCTGCTCCCCTCAGTAGTATGTTTCAGTCAGTCTGCCTGTTCTGCTCCCTGCTCTGTCTCTGGTGAATCCTCTCACCGCCCTGGACTCTGGCCTGTACTCCAGCTGTTGTATGCATAAATAAATAAATCTTAAAAAAAAATAGTTGAAGCCTGAAAAATATGTTGAAAACAAAACGCAAATATAGCCCAGCAGTCTGCACTATAACTCTCCTGTATACCTGCTAGAGAGCAAAAATACAACTCCATTCTGAATTCCACCCAAAAGCAATACTAATGTTAGTAAAAATAACAAAAGCATCCATGGTAATGGAATTTCTGGTCTGTGTGATTTTCTGGGCCCTGGCACGAAGCACCCTCCTTTGTGCCTACGGTCTTGTGCACAAAGGTCCTTTTTCCTCCAGGTAATCAATCAATCAATTACTCCAAATATCCCTAATTGCTCGCTCATCCAAAGTCCTCATCCTGAGAGTATCTATAACCAGGTAGCAGAAAGCATGAGACGGCCAGGTATGGATGAAAACGGAGGCAACACCTCTGAGGCCCCTCAAGACGCCTGGTAAGGGTGCTCAGCCATTTAGCCCAACAGCCTAGAAGCCAAACACACAAATGCCTGCTTTGCTTGGATCCGTTAAACCAGCACTAATTAGGATGGAAGTACAAAGCCTGAAATAATGGTTCTTATCCTAAAAACAGATTCTGCATGAGCAGAAAGCAGAGAACAAACAGAATTAAGGGTTTGAGAGCGAGCAGCATTATGTGGATGACTGGAAATAAAACCTCAATTGAGAATGACTTGCAATAGTCTTAAACCTGCTGCTGACAATCCCCCTGATGCATATTTATTAGGTTTGTCATCCACGGGGCTTGCATCCCATAGTATTTTCAGCCATCATTAACAGGCACTAATGACCACAGCCTTTCAACGCCACCGTGGCGCACTGCACTGCAGCGCAGAGCAGCTGGTGGAATGGGAGCAGATGTCCTGCTTCCCTTCAAGGCAGAACTTTCTGCAGGTGACAAAATGACTGTTAGGTGACTGGCAAAAAGAAAAACAAACAGAAGTTGAAACTGGAATATCTGATGGCAGAAAAGCACGCGTTTGGCAGAAAAGGCCCAAGGAGCCTTTCACTTGGGCCCTTAAGGTTGGTTGGATTGTTGACGAAACTGCAGTTATGTGGCAGACTCAGAATGGTCCTTCCAAATGGAAACATTCATGCAGCCCCAAACTTGTGTGTGCCACAGAAACCCACTCCCTCAAGACTGGGGGTGAGGACCTACAGCACACCTGAAAAGGTGCACCCCAGATGCCGAAGGGGCCAGGAGCCCACAGACCCTCTCTCAAGGGGGAAGCTGGGGTACAGACTGAGCTCTCTGAACGCCATGGAATGCAATCACCGCTCCGGGCACCTGGCAGGCAGCACAGCCGGCTGAACTGTGTTTGAGTCGAGGAATGCTGAATCTGTGTCTTCTATCTGTTTATGCTTCAGTCTTCCGTTTGGTAAACTGCTTATCTACTTTGCCTCCTTAACTGATAGAACACTCAGAATCTGTTGGCTCTAAGAGCGGAACCCATTCAGGATAGAGTATACAGAAAAAGAAAACACACACAAGAATTGGAAAAGGTGTAGGGACGTGAGGAGGCTCTCAGTGGACACAGGATAACTTTCCCAGAACAGTTTTTCCTGGCTATTCTGTCCGTAAGACTCCCCCAACCCTCAAGACCGCCTCCAACCCCCCCAACACCCCTACCTTTTCACCAGCACTTCACCCTGCCTCACCTCTGCCTACCCAGTCACTCTTTTCTCCCACATGGCTTTATTTTCCTCAGGGTGTGCTCCGAAACTAGACGTTTTGCCTCTCTTTTTGTGGCCCTCTGGCCACTATCACTTTTCGCCACTGATAGGTGACTCCAGGCAGCAGGGCCGTGCTCTTACTCGCTTCTGCACGCAGCCCAACTGCCCAGAGCAGGGCGGGTCTGCAGTCAGTGTTTCTGGGTCACTGGAGTGAAGGGCTAAACACACAGGGTCTCAGGAGGGACAGGAAACAGAAAGTGGGACTGTAACTCGCCGGCTTGCACCCCCTCTCCACTTGGCCTGCCTCTGGGCTCCAGCCTCAGCTTCCACCTCCGCCTCCACTGCACCCTTCTTTGCAGAAGAGCTTTCTCCATTGGGGTATCAGAGCTGAAAATCCTGTTATAATCTTCCATGCCCCTCAGGACAGAGTCCAAAATCCTTCCAATAATTTATAAACCATTCAAAACTTATACCTTACTTTATCTCATCCGACCACTCTTTCTAGGCACAGGGGATTTCCTGTTCCTCCAAGGCGCACACGCTCACTTTTGCGAGCTGGAACACTGCACACCCTTCTCCTCTCACCGCCTCCTGGCCTTCCTTCTCTCACCTGCTGGCACAGGGCCACGTGTCCTGCTCATCTTGCCCTCATCGTAGTTTATACTCTGTAAACTGCTTTCTGTCTCCCCCAACTAGACTGTGGGCCCTGCAGGAAGGGACCCACCTGTCTCCCTCACTACCACATCCCTTAGTGCTGAGCACAGCACCTAACATTGTAGCACATGAGCAAATATTGGTAGGGGAAAAAAATAAATGAACTATATATTGGTAATGGCTGTTCACTAAGGTGCTGTGACAAGAATAAGACAGCAATTCACGGGGACGGGGAACACGACTGCCTTGTCTAACTGTATCCCCACCCAATAAATATCTTTTGAATGAATAAATTCCTGGCTGGACTGATGTAACTCCTCCCCTTTCTCTCCCACTTAAGGAAACATCAGAATACAAGTGGGTGAAAAATGACATTATTAAAGGGACATCTTTGACTCATTTGAAAGATCCACACTCTATTACTTGTCATAAATTACTGGCCTCCTACCTCAAAACTGATCATCACACATGAGGTGGCTGAGACGATGGCTGAGAACAGCTGATTTAGACAAAGGGAAGAAATACAAGGCACATTCTGCTCTTATTATTTTATTTTCCAGAAGATGAAGGTGACAATAAGCTCAGTAAAAACTAATAACTGAAGCATTCGTCTTTGAACTTTTCTTTTTATAAAACAGATTTCTGTATACCCCAAGAAAAAGCTTTAATTACATCAAAAGGCCATTAAATAAAAATCCTTTTCAGTTATTTTTCTCCCACACCATTAAGGTTCACCAAGTTGTTGTTGTCCAAAGCCAACCTGCAAAAATGCCTGCAATTACTTCAAGGAGGCCACATTGCTTATCCTGCACACAGATATGAAACCACCGCCCCACAGTGACAAAACTGGTATTTTCGATACAGCAACTGGTATGTTTTGAGTGTTTTGGTTTTTTCTGTGTATGTTTTCTCTTTTGGATAAAATATATTTGATAAAGTTACTGGGGCCTGGATCAACCTGGTTTATTTGTGTTTACATGAAAATAGCCCAAATATTGATCACCTGGTAAAATATAACCAAAAATTAAAAGCCCTGATTAAGATTTCAGTCTTGGTGTGTTAAAGAGAGAAACACATATCTGGGAAAACCAGATGAGAAATCACACAGCCAGCCACATCCTCCAGCCAACGCTAAAGTTAGTAAAGGAAAATATAGCGACCCCAAACCAGGGGCACAACCATTAATAGCCTACAGAACCAGACCTCCCCTCACAAACAGAACTGAGCTCTTCAGATCACCCCACATGCTGAGTGGCAGTAAAGATTTTGTTTTATTAAAAAAAAAAAAAGTTCAAAGAACTCTTAGTCGCTTAAGGATACTAGTGTTTGATGTCTTTGGTTCCAAATTAGAGAGGATGAGAAAAAGAAAAAGCATTAGTGTATATTATAAGGTTTCTCATTACTACCAAGGGGCTAGGGTGGGCAAGGCAAAGCGGCCAGGTTAAAACAAAAACAGCATACAGAGATGAGGAGCTACTTCTTTAAAAAAAAAAAAAAGAAAAGAAAATTAAGACCAGAACCTCTTCAAGCAGTCGTCCTCTTGTGTCTTATCTGGTAGAAGGCTGCACCCTCCAAAGGAAAAAAAGGGAGGTTACCCTTGACCTTCAGCCTTTTGTAGACCTTGATCAGTTTCCACTAAAATACTTCATTTCTTAGTCTTATCTGTAGCGGTTCTTAACCTGTTTGTGTTAGTCTGAAAAGTATGAGCCCTTCTCAGAAAAGTGTTTTTAAATAGAAGATGCATTTAAATGCATAAAAAGTGCAATGAAATCAATTACACTTAGTTATCCAGACAGTTTGAAACTGTGATTCATTAATATATATATTAATACATTAAATAACTGCTGGCAGTAAATCTATTTATTGCCTACACTTATAACGGAGTGAAACACTAAATTTCAGTTTGAACAGAGTAAATATAAAGATGTATTTTTCTCCAACCAAGTCCAAAAACTCCCTGGACTCCCATCTCCGGACACTAAGTTAAAAACCCTTGGTTGAGAGAGCCAGTATAACTATATTTACGAAGCAACAAATGAAAATCAAGCTTCGCAAAAATGCATTATCCATTAAAGTGTGAGGTGAGGGGAACCAAAAACCATGATGGGCCATTAGTCAGCAGAGAGCCTCAAATTAAATCCAGAAAGGGGTTCAGCTCCCCCTCATGCAAGTTAGCAGAACAAACGGAAGCTCTGAGGAACTAGGAGCATTGAGGAATCTGCCTGAAGTAGATGCAGTGACCCAGCTCAAATGTAAAGTTGAACTAATCTCTTTCCTTCCCAGAGCCTCCATTTCTTCACCATTAATAAACAAACGGGCTCAGCTTTATTTCAAAACCTCAATGCATTTCTCCAACTTTGAACAGAAAGTTTTATCAAATGTGAATGCCTATATACAACCAAACACCGATGATTTAAATACCTGTATATCATCGCCACTTTTATCGAGAGCCTCTTTTGCACTTATACATATTAAAATCAATCACAGCATTGGTCTTTTCTGCTATTAAAACACAATTCCCTCTAGAATTCTAGCATCATCACCTGGATACAAAATCAATCCACGTTAGACGACTTAAAATTTGTTAATGACACATTTTCCACATTTGAGCTGATAGAGATTATGACAGATTTTACAGAGGATGTCCCCAAATGTATTTCATTATTGCCAATGACAGGTAGGATGAAGGACTAAGCCAAAATCACAAAGCCCGTCAGTAAGAACACAGGAATCCATTCCAAGACCCCTGACAGCACATGCATGCCCTCTCCACTACCCTGAACTGCCTCTCAATTCATGAGACACTTCCCCACTGCCCCCCAACATGTTAGTCAGGCTGAAAATAACAACAAAAAAAAGTGACAGACCAGTCATTTTCTTTACCTTTAATTACATAATGGCTATAACAAAGAGTTGTGGCCGTAATACATTCACTGATTAGGATCATGAAATAATTAAATTCCACCGATCTGCCAAGGAAATAATGATCCTACTAGAAACCTAACTACTTGGCAGGTCCCTTAATATTGTGTAACACATAAAAAATGCAGAAGTATTTGTATGTGGACGCAGACACAGACATAGTTCCTCACATGTACATACCTACATCTACATATGTACATATCTGGCTTCTCCATCTGCTCCCCCAGATATCTCAGTAATATTTTACTATGAAATTAAAAAAAGATCAAAAAGGAGTCACATAATGGTTTTTGTAAGCACTATATTGTATAAGTAAAAGTTTCTATCAATATCAATATTGGATAGTTTTAGATCTCAAGATTAACTTCATCAGTAAGAAAATCTTTACCAACATGTATGTACTAAAGGATTGGACATGTGACGCTGGTAGGAACTTTTATGTCTTACTGTTGTTTAAAGGAGGGAGAACACTGTCTCAAACCTGAGGGTGAGATATGAATTATTAAGAGTCTCTGTAAAGTCTACCTACTATTTCTCGTGCAATCTTCAATGTGGTCAATATTGCCAGTCTTACTATACTCTCAAAAAGAAAGAAAAAGACCATAGGACTTCTCAAGTTTTCAAAAACCAGACTAGCATCTTCTCAGCAGTCTGTTCAAACTAACATAGCACTTCCTCAGAGAAGTGACCTCCTAGCTAAAGAAAGCAATACCTGTCTAAAGACATTCCCTAAGTTAACCTACTTCTGCTCAGAACTTGGCAACACCTGAAACTGTCATTTATTATTCATTTGTTTACATGCCCCTTTCTGTTTGGACCTACCACTCCATACTAAAATAAAAGCTCTTTGTTTTCTACTAGGTCCTCAATGCCTTAAGGTGCTGGCACATAGTAGGTGCATACAACTGTGGAGTGGCTGACCCAAAATATTCAAATGAATGCCAACTATGTCATAGTCTCCTAGAAAAGCATCAGTAAAGGATGGAGGCATGTGCAATTAGGAATGCTTTCACAGCCTAGGATAGCAAGATAATCCAGAGGAGAAATCCTATTCCGGGCCCTTGGAATGCCCTGTGCTTCCAGCTATGAACACAAAACCTCTCTCCAGGCCCACTCACACACTGCTTTTCTCAAACAACTCAACCATGATTTCCTCAAAAGGAAATAATGAAATAAAGTTCAGGCCTAAGTTAATCTTTCTTTCGTGTCAGGTTCACAATGTTAAACATACTTTGAAGCCAGCCATACAAACAAAACCAAACTGCACAAAATTAGGTTGGGCTGAGGTTACATAAGATAGATCAAACTCAGGCTTTTCTTCTGTCACTCCCTCCTCCTTGCAGAGGAACACTGACATTTGTCTTTAAGTGCGTTTACAAGCCAGGTGAGAAAAAGGCTTGTCTGCAAACAGCTTTAAAAGAGGGAATGAAACTTCCAGCGATAGTCCACTAATACCGTAGCAACAAAGAGGGCTAGGCAACTCTGGGCGGAACTGTCTGGAAGCGTCTCCGAAAAAGTCATGCTTTTAAGATGATTTTTAAGTTGGCGCTTACTTCAAGGGACTCAGTTATCAAAACACGTTTTTCAGAGTTCCCTGTGTTTTTCCAAGCCCATGATCCCGGCTGCGTGTGCTGAGAATGCCCATCAGCACCCAGGGTGTTCTCAACACAGGTCTTTCCGCAGAGGACAAAAGCGCGGTTCCCCGGAGGGACTTATCCAAAGGGGAAAAAATAGTCCTCCTCTCTTCCCAAACCAAGACCTAGTTGCGCCTTCTCCAACTTGCCCGCACTTCCCGCTCCCCCTGCTGCTCCCCCTTTCAACTGCCCACTTTATCCAGCTTTAATCCAGCGAAGCCTCCCTCCCGGTTTATTAAGGGTAAACAATAGAAATGTCACACGGAAACTCAGGAAGTAGATGAAGTCTCTAATTGCTGCCGTTTAACGATTGTAGATAATTACTATCTTCAAAATGTGGTTTTCACAGGCGGTGAAGGAGCCGAGGCAGGCGAGCTCCCCGCGGCCCGGAGGACATCTGCGAGGCCGCGGCCTCGGGACGAGGCGCTGAGGGCCCGCCGGGCCGCCCGGGTCACAGACAGTTCACTGCCCTCGGCCGCAGCCCGCGGCGGTCACCATAACAATATGCAGAGCGCAGCCCGCGGACGCCCCCGCGCCCAGCCCGCAGCCGGGTCCCCCAGCCCGCAGCGCGCCGCTCGGAGTTCCGGCACCAGGCTCACCGTCCGCTGGGACGCAGGGCCCCCGGGAGCCCGACCCCGCGGGGCGCTCGGCTTCGCCAAGTGGGCGATCTTCTCGGACACCGGAGGTGCGTGCGACGGCGGCGCCTCGCCCCGGGTCCCCGCCCGCCCGTCGCCCGAGCGCGCCGGGAAGTGGAGCCTCAGCCCCCGGCGGCATCGCCCCGCCGCAGGGCTCGGTGCCCGAGAGCTGCGCCTCGCGGGGCGCTGGGTCGCCCCAGTCCCCGCCGCCGCTCCGCGCCACTTCCTCCGCCGCCATCCTCCGCGCGGACAGCGCATCCCGGCGCCCGCCGCAGCGCCCCGCGCGCGCTGATGGGGGGCATCCTGCTCCCGCCTTCCCGACCCCCCGAGCTGCTCCCGCCGCCCCTAGCGCCCCGGGGGTCCCCAGAGAGCCTGAGCCACCCCGCCGGCTCCGCTCCGGGGAAGCGAGCGCGGCAGCCACCTAGTCCCGAGCGCTCACCACTGGCCCCCCAGCCCTCCAGGGTCAGGGACCGCCGTACTCACCCCAGTACCACCAGCTCCCCGTATTTCACCGGCTCCTTATTAGGGGAGCTGTGCTCCTCCTGGCCGGGGGAAAACATGGAGCCCCGCTCGGTCGCCGCCGCCGGCGCCGCCTCCGCCGCGATCCCCGCCGAGTCCGCGCCGCCGCTACAATCCCATCCCGAGAAGGGGGTGAGCGCGCCGGGGAAGGGCACCGCGGCGAAAGGGGCGCGGGGCGGCCAGTCCCGTGGCTGCTCCGTGGTGGCTGAGCGGCTGCCCCGCCGGGCTCCCCGGAGCTCTGTGCGCAGCGACCGCACCGAGCTGGACTCGGCAACAAATGGGACCGGGCAGCAGGGGGACCTGCCCGCGCCGAGCGCCGCCGCCGCCGCAGCCGCCTGAACCCCGCGGGAGGGAGGAAGGGAAGGAGCCGGCGAACCAGGCAGGGGCGGGGGCAGCGGGCGGGGGAGGGGCAGGGCAGGAGCGCGGAGCCTCCCGGCCGGCGCGGGCAGGTGGAGCCGCCCCGCCCTCCGCGCGCAGCCCCACCGCCCCTCCGGGGTCCCCGCCCCCGGCGCGTGGGGCCACCCGCGCCCACTCCCCGCCCCCCTCGGGCCCCACTGTGGATCGGCCCCCGTGTTATGTAAACATAGAGTAAAAGGGAAAGGAAGTTCTTAAAGGAGCAGCTCTATTTTTTTCTGGCTTCCTTCCCCAAACTTGCTGCGCGGGGTCCTCTGCGCTGGTCTCCGACTTCTCCGGCCGCCGAAGACCGAGCGGGAGAGCCTGGAGGCACCGCGATGGAGGTCCCCCGAGCCGACCCTGGTGGTCAGAGGTTTAGTTGGAGGTAAAGAACTCCACCGGGGTATAGAAGCATTTGCTTTTCCGGAGTCACCAGGTCGCGGCGCACATCTGGCGGTGTCGCACACACGCAGCTGGGTGCCTCTTCTCCCAAAACTAATCCTTCAAAGCCTGGGACAGACATCTAGAGATTTGGAGGCTTTCCTATGTGGTGCTGCATAGAAGGCACTTGGTGCACCTGACCGATACAGGATGTGGCTACCTCATTTGTCCTCTGCAGACTTCACATTAAGTTGAACTTTTTTAGATCCATGCTCTATCCACTTTTGGCACACCTCTCAACCTCAAGAACTTAAGGAGAAATAACCTAGGTGAGATTTCTAGTGAACCAAGTTCCTTTATTAACAGAATTTAGTCATTGTGCCCTGTTACTCCTTATGCTTTTCTTGGTTTTGAAATATTTTAGAATAGATTTACTGATCGCTGTTTCTCATCAAGCAGAATTTTATTGTTTTCCCATTTAAGTAGCCATAACATGCTGGAAACTACATATTATTACCAGTCACTGCCTCTTAAGACTGTTAAATATTTAAAGAAATAAATACTGCAAAAGCTACCTTGTGTATAAACTGTCTGCTTGACTATAACCCTAAGAAAAGAGCTAGGGAAAAAATCCCATCTGTAACCTTTAATTTCCCATTGGTATAACATTCCATGAGAGGTTGTTAAGCAGTGACGCTTAACAGTGATGCTTCAGGACACTTTATGACAGTGTATAACTGATTTTTTTAAATTGAGGCTTCAGAAATAAATTATTCCCAAGTAACTAAAGTCACACCACTAATAAGCCAAACACAAACTCTAAAATCAGTTAACTTATTTCAACTAAGTACAGAAATCCTATACTTCAACTGAATTCAACTGTTCTGCCTATTTAATATATTCCCCATACTTACATGGTCTGTTACAATTTTAACCAACAAACGTTCAGTGAAAGGTTGAGTCTCATCATCAGTGTCTTGGTATGAATTTGTCTGAATTTCTGAATCATTACATGTTTTCATCATTCTACTCTGTGCTCCCACTTATAATAATAAGCGTATGGCCAGCAAAGACTTACCTGGATCATGTCACAGTATGATATTCCCCCATTATTATAGTACCTGGCTCTATCATTCTAATTTCTCTAGGCTGCTTCTGCTGCTGCTACTGCTCTCTAGACTACAATTACCTCCTCCCTTCTCTAAGCATGCTGTGCTTTTGTGCATTGCATTACACTATTCTGGCTCCATTTCCTCCTTGCTGTGCTCTGCATCTGCTCTTAGGAAGATGGAAACAAATATTTATTAACCTCCTACTAAGTTCCAAATTCTAGGCTGAGAATTTCCCATAGAATGTGCCTGTGTTTGAAGGCCCTCCTTTCTAGCTGTCTGCCCATGGCGCCCCTGAGTTTCAGAGAGCCATCTCTCTCTTTCTGCTTCCCCAGCATGTCTTGTGGCATGCTAATGATGCTTCATCAGGTCTATTTTCATCAGAGTTACTTACAGAAGTGTTGCTCTGAACAAGTTTTTATATGAGTGAAGGCTTTTGACTCTAGGTAGCTCAGGATTAGAGGTCCCAATTTTATGAATAGTTCTAAGCCCTGAAAACCTCAGGAATGCGTATAAAGAACAGGAATAGAAATCTAAATGTACAAATGGGCTGAGTGAGGACTGCAGTAAATTGGTGAGACTATGCCATCTAAAAGGGGCATCTACCACTCACCACTCAGTAATAGTTGTCATGTGGCAATAACCAGCTCTCTGTTGCTAAATTAATTTTTAAACCCCAAATCCTATGCCAGATCTTTCCATTTTCAGCTGCTGACAACTTCCAAGTTTTATGCCTTTTTTTTTTCCCCACACAGCTTGGGCCCACCAAAATCATGCCTATTTCCTAGATTGGGCCCAAGTTCCCCAAATTTGCTTTCTCTAATTTTAAGGAAGCATGTTACTGAAGGTAAAAGATCACTTCTCAAGGGGAATTAACATCACAGTAGATATGGGGAGGGCTTGGGGAGAGTTGCATAAACTTGGTTTTCTCTGAAAGTTGGTAGTTTATGTCTCTATGGAAGCCAGCTTGCACTTTTCTCTGCCTGTCTCTTATTAGGGTTTTCTGCTCACAACCTAAGCCAATTAGAACATTACCCCGCCATCCGCAGCTAATGGTAGGAATCTGGTTATAGCATGAATTTATCTCTTCTTGAATATAATTGTTTTAGTTAGAAGCTCCAGGCTGGTGGGACAATCTGGCTGTGCCATCTGCCAACCCACTGACAGCCAGGGTGGGTTTGGCTGACCTGGCTGCCAGGGTAGACCCTTGCCTTCCCACCCTGCTTGCCTTTCCATTTATGCCTCACCTAAGCCACTCCCGAGGAGAGAGGCAGAGCCCCCAGAATCCCAGAGAGAGTAGATACTATTTCTCGGGCTACCAAAGGCCATATGTTTATTACACAAATAGAAAATGTAAGTTTAATTGATTTCTTCTCCTGTTATGTCTGCTTCTATTAAGTTAGACTTAAAATATTTAGTGAAAAAATTCATTTTTTTCTTAACCATACCTTGAATAAAACCAATCAAATGTTTCCCAGTGTTTTTAGAATTCAAGAGTTTAATTTTTGCTCACTCTGCATTCTATCGTACATGTTTATGTTTGCAAAGACAAAAGAGTAAAATGATACTTTCAGAAATGTTTTAGACAAACTGATCTTTTCTTTTTCCCACAAAAGCTGAAATCCCACTTGACTTTTAAATTATACAAACTCTGTCAGAAGCCGAGAAGCCATGGGAAAAAAGAACTTTTTATCATTATGTTAATTACCATTTATACACCTTGTTGTCCTGCCCTTTTTTTTTCCACTTAATTTATATTGTGAGCAGTGTTCTTTTGTCATTAGAACCTCATAGACTAATATTATTGCTTCGTAATATGTATTAACATTAACCATTCTCCTCTTCTGGGATATTTGGGATATTTCTAATTTTTGATCTATGTAAGTAATAAACACATTTACATTTGTTATTACTACATGAGAACAGATTCCTACAAGTAAAATTATTACATCAAAAGGTTCAACATTGTTAAGAGCCTTTGATGCATATTTCCAAATTGTTTTTTGAAACAGCTGTATCTGCCAGTTTATACTGGCGTTAGCAGTAGATGAGAGAGCCTTTCTCGGGCAACTCTCCTCAACATTTTTAAAACTTTACCCATTGACAGGGGAAAATTTTTTATTGCATTTCTTTGATTGCTGTTGGCGCTCTGTTTTATTGTGGCAAAAAAAAACCACAACATGATATCTACCTTCAATAAATGTTTGAGAATATAGGACAGTCTTGTTAATTATATATATATAATATATACAAATCATCCTGCAGAATTGAAACTTCATATATACAGCACTCAACTCCCCATTTCTCCCTCACCTAGTCTCTGACAGTCACCATTGTGCTTCCTACTTCAACGAGTTTGACTACTTTAATACTAGGAATCGTGCGGTATTTGTCCTCATTCTATAATAGGCTTAGTTTTAGCAAATTGTTGTCAAGGGTAAATTGTTACCCATGTTGTAGTGTATGACAAGATTGCCTTCTTTTTATAGCTGCATAATATTCCACCGAATGTATGTACCAAATTTGCTTTATTCATTTATCCACCAATGGACATTTAAGTTGTTTCCACCTTTTGTCTATTGTGAATGATTCTGCAATGAACCTGGAAGTGCACATATCCCTTTGAGACCCTGATATCAATTCTTTTGAGTAAATACCCAGAAGTAGGGTTGCTGGATCATATGGTAGTTCTATTTTTAATTGTTTGAGAAAATTTGATTTTATTTTCTATAGCAGCAGCACCATTTCACATCCCCACCAACAGGGCACTAGGGTTTCAATATCCTCAACAATATTTTCGATTTTCTGCTCCTTTTGATAATGAATACCCCAGTGTGTAAAGTGATAACCTCACTGTGGTTTTAGCTTGCACTTCCGTAGTGATTAGTGAGGTTGATCTTCATATGTCTGTTGCATTTGCATGTCTTCTTTAAAGAGATGTCTACTCTGTTTACCTGCTTTTTAATTTAGTTAAATGAGTTCTATAAATATTTAAATAACCTCTTATCAGTAAATGGTTTGCAGAAATTTTCTCCAACTCTGTAGGTTGCTTTTCACTTGATTATTTCCTTTGCTGTGTAGAAGATTCTAATTTAATGAATTCCTATTTGACTATTTTTGATTTTGCTGCTTTTGCTTTCTGTGTCATATCCAAGAAATTATTGTGACCAGTTTCATGAATCTTCTCCCCTTTGTTTCTTTCTGAGATTTTCACAATTTCAGGTCTTGTATTTAAATATCTAATCCATTTTGGTTTTATTTTGGCATGTAAAATAATGGTTTCAATCTTTTGTATGTGGATATCCAATTTTCCCAACCATTTTTTAAAAAGATTCATTTATTTATGCATACAAGAGCTGGGGTCTAGGCCAGAGCTATGGGAAGAGAGGGTTAAGAGGAGTCACCAGAGACAGAGCAGGGAGCAGAACAGGCAGATCCATTGAAATAGACTGCTGAGGGGAGCAGCAGCGGGTGAGACAGGAGAGGTCTGCTACGCCATGTGGGTCACCTCCCTGTCCAGGGATCAAACTTGTGCTGCAGTGGCTGCCAACAGCTTCATAGTGCTGAGGCTTAATCTCCTGCACCACCATGGAGGCCTGACTCATTAATTGTTAAAGAGTGATGTTTAATTTCCACATAGTTATGAATTTACCAGTTTTCTTTGCTATTGACTTCTGATTTTATTCCTTTGTGGTCAGAAAAAGCCCTAGGTATGATCTCAATCTTTTTAAATATGTTAAGACTTGCTTCTTTATGACCTAACATGTCTACCCCAGAGAGGGTTATGTATTCATTTCAGAAGACTGGATTATAGCTGCTGTTGGGTGAATGCATCCACTTTTTCAATAGCCACATAGTTGGGTCTATTGAGCTTGTCATTCTTAGGTTCTTGTCAGATTAACCATTTTTAAGCAGGATCTACCTCAATAGGACCTGTACAACTGAATTATTGAATCTGAGTACAATATTCAGTATTTATAACTATAATATTTATTATTCACTAGGTGTTCCCCTTTTTTCATTCTTTTAGAGATTTTTTTAAAAAGATTTATTTATTTATGCATACAAGAACTGGGGTACAGGCCAGAGGTACGGGGGTGAGAGGATTCACCAGAGACAGAGTGGGGAACAGAACAGGTAGATTGACTGAAACATACTGCTGAGGGGAGCAGCAGGCGAGGCAGGAGAGGTCTGCTGTGCCATGTTGGTCATTTCCCTGGCCAACGGCAAGGATTGAACTCGTGCTGCAGTATCTGTGGTTTGCTTCATAGCCCTTTGCTTAACACACTGCACCACCAGGGAGGCCCCTTTTAGAGGTTTTAATTATTTCAATGAGTGATACACACAGATGGTAAACAATTCAAACAATACGAAAGAATGAAAAATGCCTCAGTCCTGCTTTCATCCTACAATTCTCTTCCCTAGTAGAAACCACCCCCGTCAGTTTTTTGTGTACCTTTCTAGTGACGTTTTCTGTGTATGTGTACCTTTGTGTAAATAATCTTTAATAAAATACATAGAAATGGCAACATTCTATTCATTATCTACATTTTTGTCACTTAACAAGGAGGCCAAGAAAGCCTCTTCAAAGAGATCTTTGAACATATATAACTGGTTGATTAGTAAAACTGTGTAAGATCTGAATAATACCCGAGAAAAACTGTGCCCTATCCAGAAGGTATAGCAAGTGCAAGTGCACTAAGATAGGAATGCACTTGGCATGTGTTAGGAATTTAAGGAAATCCATGCTGCTGGAGCTTATTGAATGAGCAAGAAAGGGGCTTAAGATTACATTGGAAAGGTAGGTAGGAGCCAAGGCATAGAAGGCATCAGGGAAATGATTTGAATAGTTAATTAACTCTCTTTGATATAGGAAATCACTGGAAAGTTCTGTATATTTGCAGTAAAAATCATCTAACAATTTTACCTACATAGATATTATGAGACCATAAAATATAAAATCAAGATACATATTTTAGAAATTACATAGTAAATGACTTGAATAATTCATTTTTACATTCTTTGCCCAAGATCAAAATCACTACAAACGATGGAAATTTGTACCAATAAGATAGTCCTATAAGAAGAACACTACTCTCATTTACCAGTGAGACATGGAGTCAAGGAGAGATTTAAACTTGAGGCAGGAGAAAGACATGCTAGAACAGTGAAGAAATGGTGGATCAGGAGACAGAGACCTTGGTTCTATATCAGTTAATCTTTTTATGCCTGCCTTGGTTATCTTACCTGTGAACAAGGAATAAAAATTTCCTACCTATGTATCTCACATGTTGAGAAAATAAAATGAGCTAATGCATGTCACAATAATTCATGTACTGTGAATTACTAATATACCCACAGTATTGCCATTAGAAATAAAACAATAGGATATTGTGGATGGGAATATTAAATAATGGTGGAAATATTAAATAATATTGAATTAATAAAGATGTGTTGAAAGCTTCCTGTACTTGTTTTGTGCAGTCCTTTAATAAGTCTATCTGATAACTATTCAATTTAGTATCTATTGCTTTAAGCTCCCATGATAGATACAGAAAGTGACAACAGCTACAAGTAAGATATCAGGAAACAGGAGTTCCAGAGGCTCACTTTCGAGGTAAAATCCTGACCCTTGAATGAGAAAAAGCAAGGGAAGGTGTGGATTTCAGATTGAGGGAGTCCACACAATCTGTAGCTTTCCTGCTAGTTGTGAAACGTTCTAGTTGTAGCAACTTGGACCTTGGAATCTAAATAAGAAAAGATCCCAAATGAGAATGCTTTCTAAACTGCTTGAGGTGCTTAATTATTAGGAAGTACTTAAAGATCAGGTGATATCAGGAAATTAGATCTAAATTGTTATTCTAATGTTTCATCCATTTGCAACTTCCATATAAATATCTATTCACCCTTAAATTATACTGGATGCACTCATTTTATTCTAACCTTTTTTTTAAAAAAAATATTTATTTATGCATCCAAGAAGTGGAATAGAGACCAGAGGTGTGGGGGGTGAGAGGACTCACCAGAGACAGAGTGGGGAGTAGAGCGGGCAGACTGACTGAAACACACTGCTGAGGGCAGCAGCGGGCGAGGCAGGAGAGGTCTGCTGCGCCATGTGGGTCCCTTCCCTGGTGCGGGATTGAATCCTTGCTACAGTAGCTATGGATGCTTCATAGTGCTACCCATAAGCCCTTGTGCCACCAGGGAGGCCCTGTTCTAACCTTTCCACTAGCTTTTAAATTTAGCCACTACAATTGCACATGTGAGGTGATAAGGTGTGTTTAACTGCAAAATCAACAGATGAAGCATAGTGTTCTAATCTCAGTTATCCTACTATCAACAATTAAAGTCAGAATGAGCACCAGATACAACTACTCCCCTAAACTAAACAATAAAACAAAATTTAGAAAGACATTATACCAAGGTTACATCTGCATCATAATAATGGGGGGACTGTATAGTTTAAGAGCCATAAAATCAAAAATCTTCATTCAAAAGAAATCATCTGGTCTGGAAATTTTAAGTTCCTAAGCTCTTTTTTTTTTTTTGTCTTGGTCACTGACAATTATATGAGAGGTCTCTTCTCATCTCTGCTTACTCTTGATAAAAGTCAATATTGCCAGAAAGAACTGCAATTGACAAAAAAAAAAGGCCACAAATATATAACAGGGATATTAAAAAATCTTACCTGAATGACCACATTTATATCTTTAATGTATTTATGACATTTTATGAATTATTAAGCACTTAATTGACTTTATTTTCTTCTATGTTCTGACTAGCAAATGCTAAAAGCTAGTTTTAAAAAAAAGCTTAAAAAACCAAATCCTCTCTTTTTTTGTCCTCTCTTTTCCTTTAAGCACTTCATAATCTCTCTGCCCCTTATCATAGATTCACCATATATCTAGTACTATACATCATATACAATGGAAAAGTTTTGTGGTCATCATTTATAATAAAATCATAATGCTATTAAGTTGACATGTCTATAGCTGTAAGAGTATTTTTATATACAACTAGAAGTTTTATCAAGCATTTCTGAGGATAATGACTGTATCAGTTATCTAGCACTGCAAAAACAAAAAAGAATACCTTTAAACATAGTGACTTACAACAAAGATCTTCCTTGAGACCATCAGCTAGAGTCAAGGGCCAAGGTCACATAACTACTATTGGAGCAAGTTTTGGAGAAAACAGGATGTGGGCTGAGAAAACATCCCCAAATTGTCTACTACAACTATAATTTCAGTAGGAAAATCTGAGCATATACAAAATGTCAGAGTATAGAAAGAGTTATACTTAGTAATAGGTGTAGGATAAAAATGTGTAGGAAGAGCAGAGTCAAAGAAGACATATCACAGGACATAAAGGTGATAAGGAAGTCCACTCCAGGTGAGATTGCTGAAAGGTTTGACATAGAGGATGAATAATTAAACTGGAAGATGAGAGACCTTGTTAGATTTCAAGACAGGTGATGAGGTCCAAAACGCAGGAGAGAAACTGAAATTCTATCACTTAAAATGAACAAGCAGACTGGGAATGTTGCCCATGTGCCAGGGCCGGTGTTGAGCCCAGGGATTATTTTATTTTATTTAGATTTATTTATGCATACAAGGGCTGGGGCAGAGGCCAGAGTCACGGGAGTTGAGAGGCTTCACCAGACAGAGTGGGGAGCAGAGCAGGCAGACTGACTGAAACACACTGCCCAGGGCAGCAGCAGGCGAGGCAGGAGAAGTCTGCAGCGCCATGTGGGTCCCCTCCCTGGCCAGCCGCAGGGATGGAACTCGTGCTGCAGTGGCTGCGGTTTGCTTCTTAGTGTGTTGCTTTAACCCATTGCGCTACCAGGGAGGCGTGGTTCCGGAGCATCTGAAAGAGGTGCACTCTGTGCTACCCAGAGGACTGCCAGAGGATTCTACTTCTGGGTGTTCTGCTGAATGACAGGCTTTTCAGAGAGAAGGACAACACATTCAGAACAGCTCAGTCACCAAATTAGGTAGAGACATCATCTTGAATGCAAAATTTTCATCCTTTAGTTTTCTCCAACTCTAATTGAGGACAAAGTACTGGTAACATTATCCTTCCTCCACAGAGGTATGAAAAATGCAAAACCTGCTCAAAACAGGAACTTTGTGGCTGATCATTACGGGGCCTTAACAAGTCTCTGTCTCTCTCTGCCTTATTCTCAGGGTGGGCTAGATAACACGGCTAATACTGACCAATGTTTGTTATCTCTAGGAACTACTGTTTAGGTTTTATACAAATGAGCACAGTTGCTCCTCACTGTAACTGAATGAGGTGGGCAATAGGATTATCATGGCCATTGTAGAGATGAACAAATGGAGCTGTAGAGAAGTGAAGTGCCTTCCCCAAGGTTACATAGCTATAATAGTAAATGTGCTTTAGATCCAAAACACATGGCTCCAGAATTCATGTCATAGGCTATGGTGCCTCTTGTTTTATTAAATAAGAGGAATTTTAATCTATATTTATATGTCTATCAACAGCAGTTCTTGTCATACATACACTTCCAGTATGTAGCATTATTTAACTAGTTGGATGTACCTCTCTGCACCCAAGTGTGCACTAAAAACAAAGGGCCAAAGATGCTATTCACGATGTATTGCATGAGGAAACAGCTGTCCAGTTAGACCCTCCAGTAAGAGCTTGACCCTCTTGAGGCCATTTGAGGTACCCAACGCTTTCCCTGAGCACACAGGGATGTCACTGCTCCCCTAGAGGAGGCCAGGCTAGAGCCTCATTGAGTGTGAACACACACTCAATATACACACAAGCACACACAAAACATACCAGTTATTTCCTGGCAAAGGGTCTAAAAGCTATCATCAAGCCAGAACATCTTTCATTGATTCTGGGGCTAGCCACCCACTGTGACAAATACAAAAAGTTAGTTGCAATATAAAGAAAAAATCCACCAATCTATTCTTTTTAAAAAAATATTATTTATGCATGCATACAAGAACTGGGTGGCTAGAGGAGCGGTGGGTGAGAGGATTCACCAGAGACAGAGTGGGGAGCAGAACAGGGAGAATGAAATACACTGCTGAGGGGAGCAGCGGGCAAGGAAGGAGAGGTCTGCTATGTCATGTGGGTCACCTCGAGCTGCAGTGGCTGCAGCTGCTTTATAGTGCAGTGCTTAACCCCTTGCGCCACCAGGGAGCCACCCCCGCCCCCCAATCTATTCTAACCAATGGGGTAAAGGGAGAAGAGGGAGCAGCAAGACCTACTTATCAGTCGCTAATGGGGAGGCTGCCTTCCACATCAATTCCGATGAAAAAGGAGCAAACCCTCATGCAGCACCCCCTGCTTAAGGTTCCTAAAGTTATGCTCAGCTCTGCCTCCTCCCAGCAACCCCTTTGCACAGGATCTGGGTGGAGCTCAGAAAAGGCACTGTTCAGGCCGTAGCTCCTCCAGCTTGGTGGCTCCCTAAGTCAGGGGTGGGGTTCAGCTCCTGGTCTGCACCAGGCCCCACCAACGTGCTCAGGGGGGAACAAGCCATCCATTCTCCTCCCTGATCTAGAAAGACTGGAACATCCAGCTTCCCCCAGCTCACCTTAGCCTCAGCGGCCGGTGACGACCCCACATAAGGTGGCTGGAAGCGTAATTCAACAGCAGTGCCCTTCTGACTCCTTCCGCCCAGGACAGGGGTTCATGGCTTTGCCAATGAGCCCCACTGCGTTTTCAGGACAGGACAGGCAGCCCATTCACTGTCCAATATGACTTTAGCAGACCCGGACCAGAACAGCCCAGCACCTCTGGGCAGCATGAATGAGCACCCCGTTGTCAGGCACATTTGCTGTAGCTGAGCCTTCAGCTGCGCTGTGGGCATCTGTGACATGTTGGGGGTGTCCGAGGGGGAGGCAGGCCCAGCATGGTGCTCTGGGAAAGCAGGCCAACATGCAAATGTTTTATTTGCTTTGCTGTTAACACCATGTTTTCTCAAATTTCATTACTGACAGGCTCAATGTCAGAATCATGAATATCAAAATACCACGTTTCATTTTCTAATGTAAGTCGGTTTTTGCTTGGCCCCTAGATAAGATGGTATTGAAGTAAGGTCGTTTGGTTACAGGAAACTGCTACTCGCGATACTTTAAGAAATGGCAGTTCTGGCCGTACATTTACACGTGGATTGAGAGTGGAACTGGCACAGCCCTGGGGACCTGCAGGCTCTTCAACATTCAGAAGATGCCTGATTTCTTGTAATCAGGCATGTAATGCTGCCTTCCTTTTCCTCTCCAGGCAGTTTCCTCTGCTGATTGTATGTTCTACCCTTTTTGACTTTGGCTGAGCGCATCAAATGTCTTGATGTGCTTCTGTTCCTAATACGTGGTCCAGTTTCTGTTCCCAGTACTTCTTGAATTCCTTCTCCCAGCATTTCGTAGTTCATGCTGCTAACAAAGATACCCCCACGATTGGCTCAACATTCTTTTGGAACATCGGGTCAAAAGGTGCAAGCCAGACATAGACAAGGTCATCTTTCCAGGTCCAGTCTGCTGTGGTAGTAAGAAAGACTCAAATAGAAAACACAATTGTTGGGGCTTCCCTGGTGGCACAACAGGTTAAGTTGCAGGCATCACTATGAAGCTATCCACAGCCACCGCAGCACGAGTTCTATCCCTGGCCAGGGAGGTGACGACATTGCACAGCAGACCTCTCCTGTCTGGCCCGCTGCTCCCCTCAGCAGTATATTTCAGTAGATCTGCCTGTTCTGCTCCCCACTCTGTCTCTGCTGAACCCTCTCACCCCCACACACCTCTAGCCTGTACCCCAGCTCTTGTATGCATAAATAAATAAATCTTTAAAAAAAGAAAACATGACTGCCAATGGCTCTTTCCCTCTCGCAAGTAGAGATTGTTTCACTAGAAGGTCTACGGAATGACAGGAAATCTAAACATGTTTAGTGAGGGTGAGATATTTGAGGCCAAATTGAAGCAAGCTCTTGGTGATAGAGTATCAGCATTATAAGTTTATACAATTAAGTTACAATGGCACCATTAAACATTTTTAAAATGTTCACATTAACAGTTCTATTAGCCTGTCTTTATTTTAGTCTTTAAAAGGTAAGAATATCCAAATTTTACAAAATTAATGCTTCAATAAATTCATGGATTATGTTTGATAAAAGCAGATCTTTAAATGAGCAAATTATCAAAGGAAGGTTCGAGACTACTTACAATCTCTTTCATCTTCCTCAGCTTCAAAAGTTACCCCCAACTTTTTCATTTTTTTCCCTGGAGTTTGATTTCTACTCCCTCCAGCTTTACTTTAATTTAGGCCAAATAGTCATTAAAAATGAAACTCCCAGAAGCAACAAGAAACATTTGAAGGACCTACAAGGTCAGGGTTCACAAAATTATCCTCTCAAGATAATTTATCTTGAGAAACAGACTCAAAGATGAAGATGTATTTTAGCAATAAAAGGTGAAGTACTCATAGGTACAAAGAATGAGAATCAATTTGCATCATTTTTAATTTAATGGTCTCATGACAATTAATCTAATCAAAGAATCTCTTCTTCCAAAGCCAGATTTTAATGGTAATTTTTCGCTTTTTGTTCTCAACTATCCATCATTTCCTTTTCCCCTAACCCCCTTTATGGAAACTTAGTTTCTGTTATCAGTAATGGAACCAGGACTGGGCATGCATTTCAGACCAGACTATTCAAACTCTCTCTTCTAGAAATTTTGAAATTTAAAACACAGGGACTGAATCAATTGACATTTTAGGCTCCAGAACTACAAGATAATATAGAATTAGTGAAGATTGGCTTTACAGCTAAATTTAAAATATAACTAAATGCAAATTGAAATGCAGCTGAAATTATGGGGAAGCAGATCCTAAGAAGCCTGTAAATGTAGCTGGTTTCCACCAGGAAGATGGAGCTGACGTGCAAAGGGAAATAAAGACAATATTCAGAGAGAGACTAAGGGAAGCGATACACCTGAAGACATTTGTGTCTCCCTAAGTCCCTCACTGTGTCATTAGACTCACAGAATTTCTTCAGACCCTTACAATAAATTCCTCTTTCCTGTGACTTGCTTGAGTGTGTTTCTTTTTCATGTAATGAGATTAAAATAACTGTTTCTTATGTGCATGTTTTTAATCTGGATGAAGACTGCATTTAGTATACCTCAAAGACAGAGGGGATGGCTACACCCCTTCTAGTGCTTTCTGAAGAAAATTGAAGGCAAACAGCAAAGCATGCATATCTTAAGTATTTGCAAAGAACAGCACTTTTCTCCAGAATGGGATGAGTAACTCCTCTGACTGAGATGGAACTTAATAGAAAAGCTTTTCATAGTAAGATGGATGACTCAGTCATTGTAATCATTCAGCAAATTATACTGAGTGTCCACTGTATGTGCTAAGCACGGTGAACAGTTCAGAACCCTCAAGGAGATTAGGTGAATTATGAGTAAGGTTTTCCAGTGGGACTATGAATAAGTCACAGTTATTGCATAATATCCCTTTCTCCATTGAATGCTAAGGGTGATTTCAAATGGGGACCCCTAAGCGGGAGAGTTCTGGGGTTTGAGCCACAAAAATTTCAGCCCCTTCTTAAGTTTCTCTGACAATGATTTCCAAGTTTAAAGTCCTATGAGCAAGGTTTTTAGATGACTGAACACCAAATACCTACTAAAAATGTATTATGTACTAGACACCAAACAGACTAAAACGAAAATGGCTGGACTCTTTGTCAAGGAGTTTTTGTATAAGAAAATGTTTGAAGACAAACACATTCAAATGGGTTTTCTACCCTGATGAAGACATACCGCTCACCCGCTAGATCCCTCTTTGTATTGAGGCCTGACTGTCGTGTTAATGGATTCTGTAACCACTTAAGATCTTTGTGACTTCTTCATGATCTCCTGTTATTAATTTAAATTCTCTCCCATTAGGAACAGATGTAATTCTAAATGTCATTATGACTTGGTAAGAGGACGGATAACTGAAAACCCCCAACTTGCTTTGTGGATAATGTCAAGGAAAGTCCACCAAGTCGTAGTCTGGACAGTATCAGCCTCTAAGCAATGATGTATTTGGTGCCATTTTTTGTTGTTGAAGAAAAGGGCAAACACTATAACCTTCTGAACCCACAGATCGGAGGTGGTTAAAACATCAGTTGTCAGCACAGGAAGCTAGTCAAAAGAAAGCAATCTGGTATGAGAGGAAGCTGTCAGTCACATTAATGGAATAAAGAGAGTGTACACATATCTTTGGATTCCAAAATCAAATTTCCTTTTCTTCCCCGGAGCTCAAGAACTCTCTGAGAATCAGTTAAGGGCCTCAGCACAGTTAGGACTAAACTTGGAGAAGCAGGTAAGAAAAAAATCAGGAAGCATGGGTGCCTCCCTGATAGCACAAGGGGTTAAGTCGCAACACCATGAAGCATCTGCAGACACTGCAGCATGAATTCAGCCACTGCAGCATGAGTTCAATCCCTGGCCAGGGAGGGGACCTACATGGCACAGCAGACCTTTCCTGCTGCTCCCCTCAGCAGTGTATTGCAGTGTATTTCAGTGGATCTGCCTGTTCTGCTCCCTGCTCTGTCTCTGGTGACTCCTCTCACCTCCTGCATCTCTGGCCTATACCCCAGTGCTTGTATGCATAATTTTTTAAAAAAAATTAGGAAGCATCTTGCAGATATGTACTCCCCCCTAAATGCTTCATACTTATAATGTTATGGTTGAGTGACTATCAAACTATGACTGAAGACCAAGTAAAACACACACCTTATCAGAATAGTTATTGCTCATTTAATGATCTGATAGGGCAAAGGATAAATTCTTGAAAATGTCTGGTTTTCAGTCAGTCATATTCTGAGGAAGAGAGTAAGACAGAGAGAGAGAGTCGGAGGGGAAAGAGGAGAGCAGGGAAGGAGAGATAATTCAGAATTCAGGCTTATTACCTAAGACAAAAGTCATGTTTCATGTCCAGGAGCAATTCCCAAAGATAAACACAAATATTACAATATTACCTCCCAAAACTCTATAATCAAACCAAGGGAGTTTAGCTTCTCTAAATCACTCAGCTACGTCCCTCAAATGCCATGTTATTGAGAAGCAAAAGATTCCATGGTGAATTATTTCAAATGGGACCCTGGCACAAAGATTTTTGAGAGGAGAGAGAATGCAGCTATGGAAAGATGGAAAGAGCAGATAAGTTGAATAAATGGATAGATCTGGCTTTGAAGTCCAAGGCCACCATTTATAAACCTGTGATTTTGGGCTTTACTTACCACTGAACCTCAATTCTCTTTTCTGTAAGATGGCAGTAGTAACACCCCCTCATAGGGTTATTGTGTGGATTAAAAGAGAGGTTCTACATGTGGTATAGAAGTCCTAGGATGTGGTAAGCAATCAGTAAAGACCAGACCCCAATTCCTTAGGATGGCCAAGACATAAATGTCAATTTATAGTTTGCCCTTCGTTACATTCCACCTGTTTCTCCCGTTGGATGGTGGAGGCAATAAGATGGAATAGTTAAAACATGGCAGCTGGGATGTGACTGCAGGGCACGAGGCCTGCTTTTACTTATTTCTAGCTATGTGACTTTGGCCTAATTACTTAACCTCAGTTTCTACCGAGGATGAGCTGAGTTAACGTAGATACTTGGAACAGTGTGCACAAGCTTTAGTTAACAGCATTATTACCACTGTTGGTCACACCAGCCTGGGTGACATACATATCCCTTCCAGGAGCTTATTCAGTTACATTTTTCCTGCTAGTTTTCTACACGTGTGCGTTTTGAACCACTTTGGCTTTTTTTTATTCTGATGGCAGATTGTGTTTTTCAAAAAAAAAATGACTGCAATGGTAATTCCCATTTCCGATGCTCTTCTGTGACCTGTCACTTCTCCACCAACAAGTGGTGTCCCCCGCCCCTTGCATGGGTGGGCTTTGACTACTTTGGCCACTGGAGTGACGTGGGAGTGCAGCAGTGGGTGGTTAATCCCCTGATTCAGTATATGCCTCGTTTGCTGGGGCACTTGTACTTGGAACCCCGAGGTGCTCTGCTCTGAGAAAGTCAAACCACATGGAGAGGCCACATGTGGGTGCTGAGGTCAGGTCCTCTTAGCTCAGGAGCTGGACGTAGAGAGAATCACGTGCAGAGATGCCCAGTCCTCAGTCTTGGAGTCACCTTCAACTGCTAGCCTTCCAGCTGAGTTCTCACCCTTTATGGCGAAGAACTAATGCATCCTTTTTACCACCTATCCACAGCCCTTGCCCATGGAATCCGTAAGCATATTTAAAAAGGTTGTTATTCGAAGCTGCTGTATTTTAAAGTAATTCGTTATGTGGCAATAGTAACTGGAACACTTTCTTTTAAGGAGAAAGGTCCATTATTTTAAACTTCTCTGGAGGTAGCATGTGAAAAAAATTACATTTTGTTAAACAGAAAATATGACCTTCTTCCTAATAATTTATGGAAGTAATTTGAAAAATAGACATTTTAAGTTATAGTTTTCTTTTATGAGTTGATAGGCAGGGCCTGGAACTGGTGTTTATATATTACATGTCAAAAAGGTTTGCATGGTTTTCCTCCTCCAACACGTGTAGAATTATTTTTCTAGAACTAGAGTTCCCGAGAAAAATTTTTTTTTTATGTAGCTGGAACAACAAAAGTCTCTCTGGTGTTTCCTAACTCTGAAATAGAAATCATTTGCAAATGTTCAAACAGCTGTATCCAATTATCACCGAGCATTTAAATAGCTAGTGGTCGTACATTCAGAATTATTCGCAGCAGCTTGTTAAAGTGGTGAAAGGGTCTCCATCAAGCAGCAGACATATATGCATTGGAATTCCTGCTCTCTAGCTCTGCCCACTCTGAGCAACATTACTCTGGAGATGCCAGTCGTCCATTTTGGACGTCGGAATGCTTGTAGTGAGGTAGATACAAGACACCCAGAGACCAGATTGCTTGTGTTACATCAGGACACGGAATCTCATTTCTTAAAGGAAGCTTTCCTGAGAACCACCATCTGTCCCACCCCACCCTCCTGCAGACTATCTAGACTTCGAGCAGGAAGTTCTCCAAGAGCTGACCTGAATGTTTCCTCACAATCAGTTTCTACACCGTCCCGCCTTCAGGGCTTCTCCAGGATGTGTGCTCGCTGCTGTAGAGGACTGCGGGAGGGCAGGGTGCTGAGCAGTGACACAACTGTCCCCACCACATGTTCTGACAATTCTCTGAGCTCATTTCTTAGGTCTTAGAGTCTTGTTCCTTGTAAAAAATTTCTTTTAGCCTGGACCCCTCCCCTCTCCCTTGGACAAACTGCTTGCCTCAGTCACCTTCCTGGGGCTGCGGCTTTCCTTCAGCAAGGACTTTGCAGGCAGAAACACCTGGGGTTGACTTCTGGCTCCTCCACCTACTGGTTGTGTGACTTTGGGCAAGTTACTGAAATGCTCAGATCACTGGTTTCTTAAAAGCTGAGATCACAATATACCTACCTGACGAGATTCCTATGAATTAAGGTACTAGTACATCCTAAATACCTAGAACAGACTTGGAGCACAACTGTATGTTCACTGCATATTGGCCCTTGTTTAGAATACATGAATATCTATCCTGGATATTAGAACAAGAGATTTAAAATCCAGACCCAACTTCTTTAGATGCCCTTTAGATTTCAGACTTATTCCAGGAGTGTTAGCGATAGGCAGACTGTGGAAGTCAGTAAAAGTATCCTCCTTGAGATCACCCAAGGGCATGCTGATCACTTTTGCCTGTCAGGCTCCTAATCAGTCATGGATTACTGGTTTAAAAGGTGCCACGTGTTTGCTGAAGCTTCCAGTGGAAATAGGCAGTGAAAATGGGCATTTTCCTACAGGCGCAAGAATACACCCTTCTTTCTGCTCGTCACAGGGAGGAACTGAGGAATTCCCCTGATGGTATGTTAATTATGTGCACAAACATTCCCATCTGCCCAGGGTTTGTCTGCCTCATTCAAACATACACTTGTATTTAGGGAGACCTCTGTTTCTCACTTCACATTTAAGAGACAAATCTAAGATCCAGGTGGCACAGGTGAGCCAAAGCAGCACCAACAGGACGTTCTGTGCTATATACCCCATAGCCATCAGTCCTGAAAATGAACTTAAGGATGATGTTTTATCTTCCCATTCTCCTCTCCACTCCATTCCCTCTTCCAATGCCCAAGTGGCTTATTCTACACACAATTGCAATCAACC
Organism: Galemys pyrenaicus; assembly: GCA_019455555.1. Lineage (NCBI taxonomy): Eukaryota > Metazoa > Chordata > Mammalia > Eulipotyphla > Talpidae > Galemys > Galemys pyrenaicus. The sequence continues at coordinate 10,222,180 of JAGFMF010011823.1, forward strand.
AGGACCCCGAGGCACTAACCATACTACTCCATTCCCATCTTCCAAATTCCAAAATGTCCCAAGCTCCGAGATGGCTCTCTTCCACCTCACAGAGAAGCGATACCTCTCATTATTCCTTACCTAAATTTATTACTTGGTTAACTAAATTCATAGTAAGCAATGATCAACAAGTCTTGAAACTTAGATAGCCAGTGCAGTGGATTAAACTGACCCCGGTTCTGTGCCCAGTACCTGTGTATGTGAGCTGATTTGGAAGGAGGGTCTTTGCTGAAGGAGTTCTATGGAGACCCTTGAGATGTATCATCCTGGATTGACTGGGTGGGCCCGATATCAAATGACAAGTGTCTATAAGGAGAGGAGGGAAACAGAACAATGTGTGAAGACACACACAGAGACTGCCGTGATGCAGCCACTGCCAAGGAGTGCCTGGGGCCACCGGAAGCTGGAAGCTTCCACCAGAAGCTGAAGAGGCAAGGGAGGACTCTCCCACGAGCCTTCACACTGAGCTGGGCCTGCCAGCACCCGGACTTTGGATTTCAGAAACCTGAGAATCATTTCAAGTTGTAAATTTCTGTTGTTCAAAACCATTCAGCTTGTGATCACTTCTTGAAGGCTCTAGGAAGTGAGCACACCCAGTAACCCTGAAACAGTGCTAAGAGGAGCCCGTGGGGGGACTACAGCCTCAAATGCCGGTGCTCCGAGGAGGGCAGGTCACCCTCCTTGGACGATCGTGCACGATCGCAAGACCGCTTGGATTCAGGGAACAAAATCAATGGGCTTAGCAAACAGGGGAAACAGAGTTCTCAAGTCCACAAATGGCCAGCTATCTCACCCCGGATACTGTCCACAGAGTCCAAAAGTCCCGAACAAAAGGCTACTCACCCAAGCTGGCGCTCTCCCTCCGACAAGGGCCTGGAGCTCTTGGCAGCCGGCAGCGGGGGGGCCAGGACCCAACTCGCCGCAGCTGGACGTGCTCACAGGCCAGCTTACTGAGATGACTCTGCAGCAGCCCGCAGCAACAGTCTGAAGGTCGGGATGGACGGCACTGGACGCTGGGCCAGACGGCAACAGAGGCAGCAGTGCTGGAAGATGGTGCTGGACTGCCAGGAGCAGTGAACAGCTCTTTGTGAGGTGCTGGCCCACAGCAACAATAACATACAGCTCTTTGGGACGCCAGGTCCGGGGCCTTTGGTGCTCTTTTCAGGTGGTGTCAGAGGCCTGGCTGGAGGCGGGTGTGGTGGCCCAGCCTCTACGAAAGAGATGCCTCTTTGGCATCTCTACAAAACTTTTTGGCTTTTCTGCCTTTTTCAGAGGTGCTTCAGAAGCACTAGATGCTTCTTCTTTCTCCTTTCTTCTTTGTTTGGAGGCCTTCTCAAGCATAGGGTGAGTCCCAAGATGGCTCCCACCCTACTACGTCCTCTTTTACATCTGCACCAACCACCTCATAGCTCACACCTGATTGGTTCATTCTGTGATCCAGGTACGAAATACACTGGCCTCTCTACTATTTGCAGCTGGAGGATCCACAGCACTGGGGCTTCAGTGGGCCCCATGCTCTTCCTTGTAGCCCTGACCCAGGGGCTGCATGCCCTGTGGTGGTATGGTGGGAACCACTGCCATCAGCCATCACTGCTGGCCGCCACCTGCAGCCCGAGCCCCTGTGGTAAAGTCCTCACTACCCACTGCCACTTTTACTGCCTGCAAACAGCCTCTAGGGCCAGGCACCGGTGCCCTGAGGTGGGTGTCTCTGCTTCCAACAATCCCAGGGGCCTGCTGTGCACAGATTATGTCTGCATATGTCAGTTCAATGAATATCCCCAAGGGCAGCAGGTGCAGATACCAGAGTTCACCTTGACACAGGAAGGGTCTGAAATTCAGAAAGTTTCAGTAACTCAGCCAGGGCGCAGAGCTACGGCTCAGACGGTTCTGTGCCTTTTCATTCCACCAGCTCCCCTGAGGAATGCCTGCTGTTGGCGTTATTTTTCAAAAGGAGCCTATGATTTCAAGTGTATAGTCAATTGGTCAAATTTACTTCCTTCAGCCTGCCGCTTTGTCTCCAGAGCTCCAGGTCTCTAAGTCCCAGCTTTCATAACATGCCCGAATCTGAGAAAGAGAGAAGGAGGCAAGGCCATCTGAACTACTGTCAAATAAAACATAAAAAACATCTTTTACAGTTTTCCTACTTCCCTTTCCATGTTCCTTCCTCCAGGCAGAACTAATACCACAGCCTAGTCCTTTTCTAATTTGTGAATGAATAGTTTATTAGTGCAGTGAACACCATCCTTGGCATCTGTGCTTAAGTGTATTTTTTCTTAAAGACTTATTTACTTATGCACACAAGAGCTGGGGTACAGGCCAGAGTCCAGGGAGATGAGAGGATTCACCAGAGACAGAGCCAGGAACAGAACAGGCAGATTGACTGAAACACACTGCTGAGGGGAGCAGCGGGCGAGGCAGGAGAGGTCTGCTGTGCCATGTGGGTCCCCTCTCTGGCCTGCTGCAGTATTGAACTCATGCTACAGTGACTGCGGTTTGCTTCATAGTGCGTTGCTTAACCCACTGCGCCACCAGGGAGGCCTGTTAAGTGTATTTTTAACTAAAAGATATTATCAAAATTTGGTCACAGTTCCTCATCCTCTAATTTTCAAAAACAACTAAGTTACGTATTTCCAGTCACATATTTCAATGTGTTTCGGGTGGATTCGCTGTGTTCCCCCTTAAATTTTCCTCAGCAATCAGAAGCTGACATCAGTTCACACCCTCCTTACAGAGACTCCAGGCAGCTGAGCTACCAGCAAGCGCCCATCACTTCGTCCTCATGCTCGTCATTTTCATCCACCTCTCTGAAGCTGCTCGAGCATTCCAGCATCTCTGTAAGACTGAGAGGTGCTGAAGTTGGCACATATTTATTGAGTGGTTCCCTTTATATAGCACTATACTCCAGTTGCTATAGAAATAAGCGAGAGTATCTAACTCTGGGTTCTTATGTCTCACATATTCAAATTTAGATGAATGATGACATGGCTACCGAAAAGAAATTATGCCATCTTCCCTGAGATGGAAATCCAAACCTGCAGTTTCATTTGGCTCTTTAAATTGATAAAGCCGTCATGTAAAGTCAGAGGAAATCATTTGTCTGTTTCATTTTATTTTCTCCAGACTTGAAGGAGCTTCATTTATAGTAAGGACTTGGTCCTGGGCATTCGAGCTGTTCTGAAACTTGATGGAATGGGAGGGACAGAAGAGACAGGTTTACAACAGCGGGCATGACACTCGTCTAGTGCTTGAGCTGTTTTTTAATATTATGCCACATAAGTAGATTCACTTTGTGAGAGTGGCCACGGCTGAAACTGCTAAGCCCGAGGGCAGTAGAGGTGAGGCTGAGCCCAGGTGTGTACAGGGTCAAGAAGAAAACAGGAAGGACCCAAAACTAAACACTGAATGCAGAAAAAGAAAAGAACATAATGTTCCTTTTCTGGTTGTCCTTATTTTCTGCCAAAACTGTCTTTTTCTTGAAAAGCAATTGAAAATCAATCCAATGCACACACCACTCTTTAGTTTCTGTTACTATAAAGCAAGCGTTCAATACAAAAGTGGTATTGATGAGAATAAAGCCATTGAGGAATGCTAAATAGGATGGAGAGTGGGGAGAGGAGAGAAATAGGAGGGCATAAAAAGTTTTAGGTCTCATAAAAGTACTTATTTAAAATAGCATTTCTTTTTAACCCATGATGACTAGGGAAAACTGTACTTGAGAAAATACTTGAATAAATAAATCATTGTTGGTTGACTTACAAATGCTGTGTTGCAATATTTCAGAGGGAAATTGCTTTACCTAAGAATAGTGATATAGGACTTACATGTATCACCTCTCAGTGATTTGTAACTTTTCACTTAAAGTCTCCTGTTGACAGATCCAGTCTTTTGAGTTCCACATAGGTAAGTTTCAATACTCTCAACCAAGGAGGTGCCCAAATGTTATAATGTTATAATGAGGAAGTCTCCTGAGAATTGGTGAAAGCTTGGAGATGCTAACTATGGAGGTGTAGAGACCATGACACATACTGCTGCTTCTATTTTCTTTGAAGAAGGAAGAGGATCATATTGATTGCACTTCTAATTTATAGGGGGAAGGAAAGGACAATAAGAGTTTGAATAAACAATATGAGGAACTTCAGTTGGTCATTAAACAAAGAGAAAGTTTCCAATCAGAAGATGGAGATGTTATTTCAAAGACCTCAAATGGCCATAGTGGCCATCTTGGCAGTTCCTTCCCAGTCATATTGTTAGAGGGAAAGGTCGCCCTGAGTAAATTATACAAATAGATTTATGGACTCCAACCCCCACTTCAGAGCAACAATATCTAAGGCCTTCAAATCCTATAAGGTCATCATTGAAGAGTAGATCACTGGGACCGGAGGGTGGAGTTAAGCAGCCAGGCTTGGTGTAAAACCAGACACGTGGGCCTTGGGGACTTTCTTGGTTTGGAGTCAGCTCTCAGCGTGCTGTTGGGTTCCAGGGCAAAGAAACTGGTAAGACACATTTATAGATTCGTCTCCCTCTCTTCTCCTTATGTTATTCATTGCTTTATTTCCCCTTCTTTGGTCAATAAAACCCTTTATTAACCTTTGTTGTGTGTGCCTGCAGTTGAACCTTATTATAAGTGTCCTTCAAGTGCGCAGGTGAGGACCCAGTCAAGAAAACCCACTTTATATCAGGGTTGCCCTGTAACAATATGATTCTATGAAACAGAGCAACAGTATTCTATCAAAAAGCTGGGAAAGAGAGCAACTAAGTGTCTTAATTTGGGAATCAAAGAGGAAGGTTCAACTCTTGTATCTATGACTTGACAGCTGATTACACCAAGCAAGTTATTTAGCCTTGCTATGATTTAGTTTCAATTGCAAAATGAGGACAATAATAATAGTACGAACCACTTAGGATTCTGGTGAGAACTAAGTGAAGTAATGTGTATTAAATGCTTAAGCCTTGCGTCTGGAATACAGAAAATGTTAGTATTAGCTAGTATCATTGCTACCATTATTATTACTTCAACAGAAGCAAGATAATAACCTAAATGACTTCTTCCCTTTTTTGTCATTCATCTCTCATGCTGGTGGGCCATAACAACTAATAACTGTAATTAGTATAATCATATGGTTACTGTTCTGTTACTACTTCAAGTTCTTTGAGAATTACAAATGAATATTTCCTAGAGCTGCCTTCAGATTTCATGTTCGGGTCAACCTTTAACCCAGTGCTACAATATTAAGCTAACCTGCCTCATTCTTCCACACTTCACTGGACCAATGTCAGCTTGGGCTTCACATCACCAAGAACACATAGTACCTTTTCCCCTGCTAATTTGCAGTTTCTTTCCAAGTCTTAGGGCTTTCAAAATTGGATATGGTCAATTTCATTACTAGTAGTCTGTAGAGTCAATTTTAAAATCATTAATCTTTGTAAACTCAAAGGTGCACCCCTCAGCAAAGGTCCTTGCAGAATTTCCATTATTCTGGACTACAGAGTGGATGGATATATAGGCAAAATCCTCATAGCAGTAAGATCATAATGACTTAATTAACAGAGAAATGGTTATCTGCTGTAAGTGGTACAAGACTCTCACATTCTTACTGGATTAAAAAAAAACTTGCTGAAAATGAGTTGCTGGGAGTTATTAGGAGCATCCAGCTAATGAGGGTTATGCATGAAAGCGCTAAGAAAAGCCAGGAAGAGATTAGACAACACAAGAACAATAATAAAAAACAACAACAAAAAAATGGCTACTTTTCTGCTCAGTTTGTTAGGAAAAGGGAGAGCAAAATGAAAAGGGTTTGCACCTTTGCTTACACACTGACTTTTAGGGTCCATCTATGGGGTCTGAGAAAAGCCATATACAGTTTTGGTTTATTTAGTTTCTGTTTATTTACTTTTTCTAGTTTTAAAACCCAGGTAAATATAATTAAACAGGAAAATGTGAAAATTTGCTGCCTGACTGAAAAATAAACACACACATAGACTCAAGAAAAAATGTTTCCAGTTCAGGAACCACTATTAGAATAGGAAGGGCCTCCTGACATTTTCTCCAAGAAATCAGTCTCCCGTAAATCAGTGGTTGGATGCACGACCCCGTGCAGCAGGAAAAGATGAACAGGGCTAGGGGCAATAAAGTGAAACTACTTTACCCTGCAGAGTGAAGTTGAGATCTTGTTTTCCAAAATATTTTCTGCAGGGTTCGGGGTCTGAGGGATCATCAGTTTAACAAAGGAAACAGAGAACGCCTCCGATGCATGTGAGGGACTCTAACGAGCCAGGTGACAGAAAATACCATGGAGGGGCAACCCTTGTACACTAAATCAAACAAGAAAACAAAACCCGGCAATAATGGGAGTGAAAAACCTTCCTAACTTGTTTTTCTGTAAAAGGCCAAATAAAATCTCCCTGTGAAAGTAAGTTTTTGCTTCAAATTTGGTGATCATTATTTTCACAGCAGATGGGGCCAGAGTAGTTCAAGTCTCTCTGTGTGCAGATACCAGCCAAACTTGCCACTAATTAGCAATGTGCCACTCTGTGAAGTGGCCTTCTCCTGCCATTTGTGGGCCAAAGCCTCGGTGACCTGCGAGGCGCCACCTGAGACCAGCACCCAGTGCTCCCCATTTATAAGTCCTCTTGCTACGGCCACCAGATAGCTGCTCTGAGTGTGTGGGATCACAAGAGAAGCGAAAGGGGGCTTTAGTTCTTACTTATTTTTATGTTTCAATACAATTCTAGCACCAAGAAAATAAATGTTTTTTAAACATGTAAGACTATTTTTTTTTAAGATTTTATTTATTTATGCGTATAAGAGCTGGTGTACAGGCCAGACGGCTGGAGGGTGAGAGGATTCACCAGAGACAGAGTGGGGAGCAGAAGGCCGATAGACGGAAACATACTGCTGAGGGGAGCAGCAGGAGAGACAGGAGAGGTCTGCTGCGCCATGTGGGTCACCTTTCTGGCTGGGGATTGAACTTGTGCTGCAGTGGCTGCAGAAGCCCCACAGTGCAGTGCTCAACCCCTTGTGCCACCAGGGAGGCCCAAGAAAATAAATGTTGTCTCACTTTTTATTTTCCCTACTTATATTTTTTATGTCTCTCTCACACACAAAGGAAACGGGAGATGTTTTTCTCTTAAGGGCGAGGGGAGTTTTTATTTATCACTTTCAAGCTTGCATCTATGTATTCATAACTTGCTTTTTACTTGCTCCACACTACTATAGCAAGAGGAGAATTGGTGGACCTACCTGCTAGACAAAATGAAGATGCGTGGCCTACCATCGCTACCTGGTGCTTCTCCCTCATCTTCTCCACCGACTGCTGGAGCTGGCAGATGGATCTCTGGGAACTGGGACCTTCAGGGTTTCATCTCGGTTACATAGTTCCCTCAGCTACCCTTGAGATTTCGTTGTCAACCAAATTTTTCTGTGGTAGTTCTGGTGGTAAATACCCTGGGACAAAATTTTGTAATAATGCAAGCAAGAAAAGCAAAAATTTTAAGGAGGTAAACAGTTTGCAAGGAAAAGAATGTGAACCTCAAATATTAATAGTTCCTTCCTATTCTTTATGTTTGCCTTCATATGAGGGGTGGTTTAGTCTCATCTTAATCAAGAGATAGCACAGTGAAGGTAGTAGAAAGGCAAGATTGTTTTGATGTTACAGTCTTTGATTTCTACTTCCAATACAAATTATTAGAAAGACCATATTTGGCTAACAAGGACTTCCTTAGTTATTTTAACAGATGTGTGTTTCCCCCAGAATCTCAAGAAGCAACTTTCTTATTATTTTCTCCTCAATGCTCAGAAAAATTAAGTCCCTGAAATGAGATAAGGTCAGCCACCAATGTAGACTCAGTAATGTCTTTCCCATCTCCCTTCAGGCTGTTAAAATTTTCCTCTTTATTGAAATGTGCTCAGTAGAGGTATAAACAAATTGTAAGAGACCATTTATTTAACATTCTGACAGCTTAACCAAATCTCCTTGTAGCAAGGCTTCCAATATAAGATTCTGTTTTCATATGCCACAGAGGGAAATTCACATTCATCGGAGACTGTAATGTCATGTGAAAACCTGTCACATTGATGGTACATCCTCCACAGCTAAACTGTTTATAGGGTTTGTAGTGGCACAGCTACATTACCATATTCATGCAGAGTGTCCACCGTCTCCTTCATCTTGGGAAATCTTGGCACTGAATACGATAATGGAACTGATCCTTCATGAAAATACTGTCAGTGAATATATGGGCCACTTAACCTAGATGCCTTTTCTTGCCGTAAGGAACATTGGTATTGAAAACAATGCTTTTTTTGCCAAGAACACCAGAGTCCTCCTGTCATGAGCTATTAATTCAGAGATCACTCTTCTTGTTGGCAGCTAACCACCAAACCCACAAAGTTGTGTTTAATTTGCTCCTGGAGGATACAGTGAGTTCTTCTTCCTGAACCGTGTGAGAGAGATGCTGAACTACAGTGCCATGGACAACATCTGTATCAGAACTTGTGAACCATATAGCGCATCTGTGGTTATTTGTGGATGGCTGAGCTATTCCAGGAAGATTTACCTGAAAGCAACGACAAGATAAGACACAGTTGACTGCACAGGCTTTTGAGGAAGATTTGGCTCTATTCTGGAAACCTAGAGCTCTCTACTAGCAAAAGTTAATATGGTGTCCCAACAGCCTGCTTGCTCAGTGTCACAGTAAAAGGATGTGCTGCTTTCTTGGCAACTGGAGAATGTATACCAGTAATAGCAAGTTGATGCTGATTTTTTTCTTATGAAATGTACACATGTGACCTGACTCCTCAGCAGGGACTCTCTCCTTGCATCAGTGGATACATTTTAGTGGGGGAATCTGCCTCTTATTCACTCTTAGTTCAGAAGAGCTGGGCAAGTCTCCATCCATAGCCTTCAGATAGAACTTACACCCGGGCTTAAACTAATCAACAGGTAATATTTCTCTGGTCACCGAAATTGAGTCAGGAAGTTTGTAGGTGAATCACTGGGTGTTTGCTATGCCTGGATATATAAAGGCTTTGTGATCTGCTGTTGTATTTAAGTTTTAGAATGTGACCCTGAGGACTGCTGTAGACATTTAATGACCACACGAAGTCTAAGACCTTGGATGGAAGAAGCTAAGGTGAAGGAAAGAAAGTAATTAGTTTATAGTGATATAAGATTTGAATCTGATCAAGCTACACCTGCAGCTGACACCCATGGACGCTCCAGTTTTTATTTAAGTTTTTACCTGATCTGAGTTATATTATCTCTCACATACAACCCATACAATCATAACTGAAATAGTTTTAAATTTACTTATTTTTTAATTCTAAGTATGATTATTCTACTACATTGTATATTTGTATGGTCAAATTTGCTCTTCACTGGAATTTTATCTCTTTCTATAAACATTTTGGGGATAATAGCATCATAAATACATCTTATCAAGCTAATAGAGAATACTAGCAATAAATGCTTTACAGGAGCAAAGTGTTTTAGCTTACTAAGAGCCCTCAGAACTGTTATCTCCTTTGTTTCTTACAAGCAAAATATGAACTATATCGAACAAATTTATTGTCTATTTCACAAGATAATGTCATGTCAAAGCAATGTAAGAATAGAAATTGATGTCAGTGATCATATGGCCAACCTTTCCATATTACAGAGGCAGACACTGTGGATCTAAAAACACAAAAGACTTACTTAACATCCCACAGTTAATCATCCAATTAATATTTTGGGGGGAGGAAAGTTTTTGAATTTCTTTTTAAGTTCAGTTCCTCCATCATATTTATTACCCATGAATCTCTAAAACTTGGATGTTGAAGTAATGCTTCCTGCCTTTAAAAAAAGAGGTCCTGTCTCACTCTCTCACACACAAAACATTAAATGCAATTCAGTTCATGTTCCTGAGCCTTGGAAATGTGACTGGGTCACAAATTTGACAGAAAAAAATTTCCCATCCATATTTCCAGCCATAACCAAGACTGTAACACGGTGCCTTTCCTCAATGGCCCCCAATGTTATCCTGTCACTTTGATATTATAAATCATTTCGCGTGGTGCTTGGTAAATGTGATCATCATAGTTTTATTCAGTGTTCCAGCCACAAGGTTGGTTCTTTACTGGATGTCGAAAGCTCTGTGACTGAAGTCCTGCCATCAGCACTCATGTAAGACAATGCTCCCTGAGCATCTCATTTTTGATTACCATGGGTGAAGTGACTACTGGCTAATATCTTATCCAGCCCTGGCATGGATTTAAATACTCAAGATCATTAGGATTCTGCTGCCTTTTTCCTCAAAGACCTTTTTAAAATTTTGATGATAAGCTCCTTGGCTATTCAAATACTTTCCACTTTTCTAAATGGTGAAAAAAATTCCTACTTAGTATTAGCCAGTTTAGATGATGCCAGTTTTGTGGGCAACATCCAAGGCATCATAGTCAGGAGCCAGATGCACATGTCTTCTTCTCTCTATCGGTCTGATCAGGGTATTGACTGTGGCCTTCTCAATGGCATAGAGCTTCTTCACAGCCTATTTGACCTGGTGCTTGTTAGCCTTGACATTCCCTAGCAACACCGTGAGTTGTTGTCTTCTGTCTTCGTCAAGGCAGACTCAGCGATCAGGGGGGACTTGATGATGGACAGTGGCCAAGCTTGTTTCTGTTGGAGGTGCTCTTCCAAGGGTATTTGGGTTGCTGTTGAAGTTACAGTGTCTTGGGTCTCCAGAAGGAAGGTGACGTGCAGAACCTATTTCCTTGTGAGTGTGAACACCTTTCAGGATCGCTTTATTGGCCTTCAAAGCTTTGCTTTTAGCTTTGGGAAGGGTAGAGGTTTTCTTTGTGACTTTCACTGCCATATTCATGAAGAAAGTACATTCGGTTTTTAAAAAGTCACTCATTCAATCTTTTAAGCAATGCTCTGTGCCACGCATTGTTCTATGTGCCGGAATATAGTTGTGAGAAAAACCAAAAAATCTCTGATCCTACTGAGCATATATTTAAATGGGGGAGAACAGTAAACATGATAAATATGTAGTTAGATAGATGTGTAAAGGGAAAGAAGCATAGAAGTAGGATAAACTTTCCTGATGATTATATTTGAGCAAACAAGGAAATGAGGTATCTGGTCATAAAGAAAACTGGGAAATGAGCATCCAACCAGAAGGAACAGCAAGTGCAAAATTCCTGGGACAGCCACATACTTCAGGTGTATTTGAAGACCAGCGAAGAGACCAGTGCGGTTCTTCACTGGGGTAAGTGAGTAAAAGAGATCAGTAGGAAGTGGGGTCATGTGATAACAGTGCATCATCACATAGACAAGGCCTTGAGTCTGGGTGAGATAGGAAGCCCATGGAAGGTTTTGAGGGTGTCATGATTGCACTTTATGTTGTAACAGGATAGCTCTGGTTGCTGGATTCAAAAGAACCTTTACGGGGCCCAGGGTAGAAGTTGCAGACAAGTGCTACTTAGAGGTCCATTAAGAAGAGGTCTGAAGAGTTACATCTGGTTTGGCAAACTATACCTCAGTGGTGACTGAGCCATGTCATTGAGGTGTAAGCACACAAACCTGCCTTGAGTGGGTTCAGGGGCAAGGAAAGAGACACAACTGGCGGTTACAAGAACAGATGCCTCTCTCAATGGGCTTTTCTTTAAAGGGAAAGCAAAAAGTAGGAGTATAAGCAGCAAAGGAAGTGCAGCTAGGAGGCTTATTCTTTATTTAAAGATTTTTTTTTAAAGATTTATTTATTTATGCGTACAAGCACTGGGGTACAGGCCAGAGGTGTGGGGGGGTGAGAGGATTCACCACAGAGAGCGGGGAGCAGAACAGGCAGATCAACGGAAGTACACTGCTGAGGGGAGCAGCGGGCCAGGCAGGAGAGGTCTGCTGCACCATGTGGGTCCCCTCCCTGGCCGGCCGCAGGGATCGAACTCGTGCTGCAGTGGCTGCTGTTTGCTTCATAGTGCGTTGCTTGACCCACTGCGCCACCAGGGAGGCCCTACAGATTTTTTTTTAATTTGTGTGTACAAGAGCTGGGGTACAGGCAATAGGTGTGGGGGCAGGGGAAAGGATTCACCAGAGACAGAGTGGGGAGCAGAACAGGCAGACTGACTGAAACACACTGCTGAGGGGAGCAGTAGGCGACACAGGAGAGGTCTGCTGTGCCATGTGGGTCCCCTCCCTGGTCAGGGATAAAACTCATGCTGTAGTGGCTGTGGAAGCCCCACAGTGTGGTGCTCAACCCCTTGCACCACCAGGGAGGCCCACTGGGAGGGTTATTTTAAGATGTCAGGTATAACATGTTGGGAACAGTCCTATAGAGAGGGAGAGATTGAAGCACAGGCGAGGACAGGGAGAAGCTACAGAAGAAAATTCCTCTGGTAGGACTGAGGGATGGGATAGTGCCCAGGTCTAGACAGTTCAACACAGTGACAGAAGAAACGGTAGAGACAAGACCAGAGATAGGTGGACTGGTGTATGTAAGGTAGAACCTGCCGACAGCTCTCCTGTCGTTGAAGTAGTGTGCACTTGTGCAAAGAGGTTACTTTTCAACGTGTTTACAAAGCTAAGGAATGTCAGCGTCTAGGATTTTGTGAATGCAAAGTCTGTTGGTTGTGCTATTTTTAGTTTTGTACCTAACTTACCATACTCTGAAGAGGAGAGAACTCTACTATCCTAAGAACTAAGCTGTCTTTCTAGAAACAAATTCCTGACACACAGATGAGATGGCTCTGAGGGAGCCTCACATCCCCGAGGCTTCACTCCTGTGGGAGAGACAACAACCTTCCATTATGTTGGTTTCACGAGTGCTTGTTTTTTTTCTCTCTTCTGTGTGGGTGCCCGCTGTCAAATCTCTTTCCAGGTGTTCAGGATGCCAAGAGGATGCCAAGGAGGTGACAGTGGTGGGCAGTAGATGCGAAGGAAACTTCAAGGGAATTCCAGGCAGGTAACTGCAACTTAGTGGTTTTCTCAGATTTGCACAGATTTGGTATTTCTTACTTGGCTTAACAAAAACAAATTAACTTATTGAAAATAAAAAGGCTGACTTAAAACTTGGAGAGGGGACTCCATAGAACTATGATGGATGTAAGAAATAAACTCTTTCCACAACTGAGAACTGAGATTTGTTTAATAGAAGAGCACTGAAGACAAAGGGGCTTTTGTCTCGTCATCCAGTTCTGACAGCTCTGTGCACAGGGATTATCATCTCTATTTTGAAGATGAGGTTCAGGAAGAATAAATAATTTGCTACAGCCTTGAACTAATAAGTAGAGGGTCCAGGCTTGAACTTGGACCATGGTCTTTTCACTCCATGGTGCTCTATAATCAGTCAGGAAAGGCTAACACCGGCAAGTGAGAACGGTAATTCAGAAACTCCTCCTTCTTGCCCTATTCAGAGCGTTTATGCTAACAAGAACGGTTTGTCATGCCATGGCATTTAGAGCGCTGCTTTCTGCCAAGGTGACTTTTAATTTATCAGAGGTATCTCTGGTATATAGATGCCAAACCTATTTGGTTACTGTTTTCTTAGCCAAAAAATTCATTAGGGAAGAAGTCAAGGCAACCTACTGGAATATGAAGCTGCCTTTTTATTTTTTATTTTTGGTCGTTGGGCTTCCTTACTTTCAAAATAACTTCCATCCTAACTCACTGTACCATTGTTTTCTGTGCCCCATTCTTCTTGGGCACTTCAAGTGGCTATTTCCTACTTTGAACAGATCAGCTTTTCCAAGAATATGTGGTCACTCTGCTATTTTCTGAATCCTCAGCCCCTTTCATTAGCAATCCTTAGTGAGGACAGGGTGGTTGTCCTGGAGAAGCCCCTGAAATTCTCTAGACTCTCAGACCCTTGCCTGGTGCTCATCCTTTTCTTTCTTTTCTCTTAGAGACACAACCAGTGCCCCTCACTGTATCCAAGACCATCTTTCTATGTCTGTCTCAGATCCTACTTCTTCCCTTCTCCTTCCTCTCTTCTCCTCGGGAATCTCCTTGCATATTTTCAGGTTCATATTCAACCTAATATCTAAATGGCACCCTTTAAAAAATGTGTTCTTACCTTCTAAGTGACTGTCCCATTTCCTAAGTTTCACTGCCAAGTTTTGGGAAGAGATATTAAATTTGATACCTTTTATTGCAATGTGTCCCACCATCCTACTAAAATCTACCAATTCGGGATGTTGTCAATGGCCTCTTAATCACCATGGTAACAGGCATGGTCTAGATCTTCATTCTGTTCAGCAGCTGCAGTTAAGAGTGTTAGCTGCAGTCAGGTCTGGGTGCAAGTCCTAACTATGCCTTTTCTTAGCTTTGCTAAGAGTTTCAAATAAAACTTGGAAGTTAGTCAACAGTCGCCCGAAGCAAGTTGGTATTCCTTATAATAATTATTAGCCATCCACTCTTTTGGAAATTCTTTCATCCCTTAGCTTCCCTCCACTGAATTCTTGGTTCTCCTCCAGGTTCCAGGAGTTTTCCCCATGCTCACTCCCAGGCCCTACTGGGTGAGAATTACATCTCTAGCCCCAGACAATGACTGTTCTGATTGGCTAGAGGTCCCACAGCTCCTCCTCATCTGGTGGAGGTCCATCTTTAATGCCACCTCCTTCAGGAAACCTTCCAGTCTCAGCCAGAAGAGGGATATCTCTCTTCATAAAGATTCCCATATCTGCACTTACTCTTATGTAAATTAGCCTTTGGATTATGGTGTCTATGTTTCTCTCTCATTTGACTCTAAGTTCAAAAAGGTAGGAACCATTTAATTAACTTTTTACCCCATATATGCTCGATGTGGTATATTTCTCATGGCGTGCTCACCTATTTGAACTGACAGGAAGGGTAAGTGGAGTATCATGAGTATTCAGATACCAAGTACCTCTAAACTTGACCACTTAAAGATTGCTTATGGGATAGCTCAGGAAAGGCAGGGAACATGTGTTAAAGAGAAATCAAAGGAGGAAATCATAAAATTGAACCACAGGGATGAAAATGAGGTTACTACAGAACCATGGGGGAGAACTGAGACAGGACAGCAAAAGGAAAGGCCAGGTTCTGCTTAGGGAAACAGGGAGCAAGGACAGTTAGCAGGTACATTAGGGTGCAGGTAATAGAAAAGAGGGGTGTCTTATATCCTGCCTCATGACTTAGGGTCTTTACTTCTTTCATGCAATTTTCCTGGCCCAGTGAGAATAATGTCATCTTTCTCTGGCATGCCTAGAAGTTTATTATGTATAAAGTTTGGAAGCTCTTCAAACATGAAGTATAAGAAAGAGAAAGAAGGATTTTATTGTTTCATATGTAGTCTTTAAATATTTAAGTGTGACAAACATCTTTAAATACAACTGAAAAATAAACCATAGAACATTTCTTTATTTTCCTGATGAAACACTATAAATAGGATACACTGACCAAGCTGACTATAAATACCTATTGAATAAATATTTAAATGACCTGTTGATAAGTGGTGACAAATTATGCAAAGCATGCATTTTTGTACCACTTTGCTTTACTTACCCTTGTACCAAAAAAGGAAGGGGAGCAATATATTCAATTCATTTTTAATATCAGTTGTCTCCTTTTCCCTCCATTCTTCTTGGCATTGACCATGTATGTTTTAGTTAATTAAGCTTAAGTCCAGCTGCTCTGCTAACATGATCATTTAAACACAGGTCAGAAACCATGCTGGACAAGACCGTCTCAACTACTTAGGGCCCTCCTAGAAGCTTTAGAATTTTTATTTTTGAAAACTGGCATACAAAACATTTTCCACAACAGAGAAGAAACCAGCAATATGCCATCAGTTGCAGAAGAAAACACTACTGGGATGGAACCTCAAACACACATTTGATGATGGCAGATCACAAGAAAACTTGGCTCTGCAGTCAGTACACAGGGTCCAACCAAAAATGCAGACACTGGATCTAAAGACCCTCTCCTGAAAGCTCACACTTCCCTCCTGGGTGGGTTTCCAGATAGGAAGATCAGTAACATTTGCAGATGACTCCAGAGAAACAAGGATCCCATCTGCAGACAGATGAAAAGAAGGAGGAAAATTCCTTGGGTGCTTTGCCTGAGACAGCTTAGCAACAACATCGTCTATCACATCTCTCTAACGACATCGGCTGAAACTCTCGCCAACAGCTCAATTGGTTAGGAATGTTAAGCTTGGGGAATTGCACCGTCCGCCTCAGAGGTTTACAGACTCACTTCTGCCTACCTTGGCACTGGTAGTCCATCCTTGCTGTTTTGTCTATGCACCCACAGATACAGCAACGTCTTTAATCTGATCTCACTCGGATGTACTCCATCACCCCCTCACATCTTTCCTCCACTCTGTCCTGCTGCAGGGTGTGACTTGCACAGACTGCATCAAGCAGATCTGATTGATAGGACACATGGGCAGGAGGCTGGATGGTGAGGAGTGAGGCCTGGCATTTACTTCCCCAGGCCCTTCCCTGCCAGACTGCAATGGCTTGGCTGCTTCATCGCCGCAGGTCATGGTTCCTATTCAAACCTTTCACCACACAGCCACGCCTTCTGGATTTCCTAAACCACTTGTTCCTTGAAGCCTAGGGGTGACAAGGGTGAGCAAAAGTTCCCAAATTAAACACCCCCAAAGCTGAGTGTGCGCATATCACCTCCTCCCTGCCAGGTCCCTGACTGAAATATGAGTCAACAGTGATGAATTATCTGTGGCTTTTTCCAATAACACTGCACAGAAGATTTCAAGGCGCGTATACAGATTACACTAACAAATGCTGTATTTCTTTGTTGTTGACCTTGGGCATGGAGGAGAGGGGAAATCGGAAAAAGCCCCCTGTATTTCCTATTCCTGCTATAGACCTTTATCATGGTGGGCAAAGACTAGGCCATAAGTCATTGCATTTGACCGTCAAGTCTTTGATCTTATAATTTAGTCAAGGCTTATTGATGGTTTTCATTTTCATGTTGCAGGTACTCAAATGCTAATGTCAATATAAAGAAAGGGAATTATTTATTACTAGGATGACATTTTAAACTTTAAAACTATATTGTCTACAGGATTTACCACTGGCAACATTCCAGGATGTTTCCTTTCTTGCTTGGCAGTTTATGCTTGGTTCTGTGTTTTAGTTTTTCTCCATAAATCTTCCCATTTATATGGCAACAAGATCCTTATTGCCTTAGTAATTAGTTCTCTTAATTTTCCACTTGAAGTTATTTAATCTTCTCAAAGAAGGCAAGTGTGTCCTGGAAGCCAGAGCAAGGAACAGGAGCACATTGATCAAATTCTCTTTCTCTAAGTTAAATTTGAGTTTTTGTGTCTTAATTTATCTCTTGCCAAAGTGAGAGGTTGAGGGCTAATGCATTTGCAGTCTAGGAAACTGAGTCACATGAAAAGCTAACATTGCCTCGGGATTCCTGGTAATCTCAGCTTTTCTACAAAAAGATTCCCTGGTTATATCATATGGCATTGTGCCTTCTCACAGAAGGCTGCAGCAGAAGGTGGTCTCAGAAATGATGTTTTAATATGACTATATTTGACTATAAAAGAAACAAGAGGAAGAGTATTCACTGGTCCAGAGATGTAGACACGAATTTTTTAAAAGGAAAAATGATCTTGAACTATCAGCATCTTTCAGCCAATTGTTTGATGAGAGTAAGGCCCAAACTGTCAAGATTCGGCCTGGATGATTTATTGTTATTATTTTAACATTGTTTATAAGGCAGAATAGGGATTTGGATCACTGAAATAAAGACCAGGACCACAGAACTTGGTGAATATGACCCATATCTCTTTCCTATTCACTATATATCTAGATTTATTCATTCAAAACCATTTATTGATAAACACTGAGCTATACTAGTATAAGTGTTCTCATTAAGATTTGGGCCAGAAGCTCTGGGATCACTGAATAAGCAGAGTTAGTTCTAGAGTTAGAGGTGGTCCTGAGGGACACTCACACTTACGTTGGGCATTGACAGATGAAGAAGAGTTCATAGTCACACAAAAGGGGGAAGAAGAAATGCTAGGCAAAAAGAGAGCACATGTGAAGACCCAGGCATGTGAGGATGCCTGTTACCATCAAGGGAGGGACACTGGTCCAGAAGGTCAAACAAAAGTCTCTGTACCAGGCTGAGGAGTCTGAGCTTTACCCTAAAGGCTCTGAGAGGCCTTAGAAAGAATCAGACCTAAAGACAGGTCATGATCATATTTGTATTTTTGAAAGGTTATGTTGTTTGAAATTTGAACGGATGGAGGAGGGTTGGAAACCAAGCAACAGATTACTTTTCAGTCAAGGTAGTGACAGTAGGTTTGACTTAGGGCAATGTTACTGGAAAGGTGAGAAAGGGATCACTGAAGATATTTCAGTGGCACAAATCAACAGGACTTGGGCTTGCTGACTAGCTGGGGACTGGAGGAGCAAGGGAGAGTGAAATGAGTTTGAGATAATTTTGAAGCTTCCACCTAGTGAACCAGAGAAATGTGATTGAGGAGCGAGAAAATGAATTCAGTTATGAATACCCACAGCTTGTGATTGTTGGGGCCGCCCAGATGAAGATGTTCAATTGGCAGATGAAATATGAAGCCAGAGCTCAGAAGTCAAGTAAGGGCTGAAGATGTAGATTTTGATACTATTTCATCAATATCAACGCCAGAGCGATGGAAGAGATCACATAAAGGAAACACACAGAATGAAGAGAGGAAAGGAAAATGGAAGAAAACCAGAATCCACTGGGCATGCTTTCTTTTACTGCACAGCTTTCATTCCTTTTTTCTGGCCTGGTTCTTCTTCTATCCTTTAGCCAGTTACCCTTCCCCACTCCGTGCAAGTCTATGGAAGCAAATCTCCATGTGCCCTGTTTCAGCTGTGCTTGCTCTCTCTCCAAGATGGGCAGCGTGTCCTCTCATTGCTCTGGCCACTGTGATTTTGGTCAGCAACATGGTGGGATGAGCCAAGGCTGGTCCCTTTGGCTCACAGTGGGGTCACACTGTCAGTTTAAAGTCAGCCATGGTAGAAGGATTTTCACTACAGAAATGGACAAACATAAATCAGCCCCACTGCACAATCCCCACCAAAAGTCAGTTTTCTGGTTTACTGCTAGATATGGGTATAAACCCATACAGAACCATGCACGTTTTCCTGAAGATTTAATATCAGTTTTAGAGAAAAGGTATCTTTTTTCATCCTGGACAGCAAACCATGAGGTGTGTCCTTGTTAGACTTTCTTGCTGTGTATAAAACAATCTGAGGAGGAAATCAAACCACACGGGGAGGGACGGAGGAGAGGAGAAAGGACAGAATCTCTGGTGCAGAATTTGTTTTGCATTTTCAAAATGTAACATATTCATAGAAAATCTCACATAATTAAATGTTTTCAATTAAGAAATAATGAGAAAATGCTGAATGACCACAGCCCAGATCAAGACATAAAATATGGTCACCTCCCAGAAGGCTACAACTGTACACTCTCTCCCTCCTCCCCAACTTGACCTTTATGGTTACCATTTCCAGGCTTTTAAAAGGCACTTTTTACAACCTGTATATGCATGCTTTGGAAACTATCTTTCTTCTTTCCTTCCTTCCTCTTTCATTCATTTCATTCATTTCTTCTTTCATGATCAGGAAAGGGAAGCCAGAATTTAAGGAAGTTTTTTTTTTTTTTTTTTTTTTTTTTGGTGGGGTGGGGTAAAAGTGGTATGGATTTNAGGAAAGGGAAGCCAGAATTTAAGGAAGTTTTTTTTTTTTTTTTTTTTTTTTTTGGTGGGGTGGGGAAAAAGTGGAATGGATTTACAAGATGATAGGAAGGAGTTTGTGGAGGAAACTTGAGAATACCAGAGATACAGAGAATAATTTAGAGCATGGTTGGAAGATGGAGGGACACAGAATCCAGTATATCAAAGGAGGCCTTGGTTTTGGAATAGAGATGGCTCTTTCTGATACAAGAAAGAAGGCTGGTGTCTACTCATAAATGCCCTTCATTACTTTAATATATGCAGGGTGCAGCTGAAAAATTGTAAGCGCCCCCAGTTTGATCTTAGCCCATACACTGGTCTCTGAGCCCCTCATGGATAAGGCTTTGCATTCTTGTGTGTTGGAGTTACTGACCTGAGATCTCCTCTCCCTTTTCCTTCAGTCTGGCATCTCTGGGCACAGTTCTTCATGCTTGGCTCTCCTTCTAGAAGCTGGCATTCCTTGACTTTCTCTCTAGCACAGGACTCTGACATTGGCTTTGCCCAGCCTGTGGCTCAACACTCCTTTTTGCTTCCTTGGAAGAAGGCAACACCCTAGTCCAGTTGGCATCCTTGCTTTCTCTTGCCCTAGTTTTGCCCTTAGAAAGTAGCCAGTCCCTATCATAGGGTTAAGGTGGGTGGGGTATAGGTTAGCAGGAGGGGAGCAAACAAGTTCAATGTGAAGTCTAGTGATGGGCTCCACCTCTGTGATAGCTGCTGCTGAATCTTTATTATTAGTCCATGATGATCATATCCACACCAGGATTTTAGGCCCACTGATATATGCTCATGCAAGAATTTTTGGGACCTCAGCAACATTTCCCGGCCTCCTTCGTGCTGCTGATAAGTGTGTGTTTAAGCTGCCCTGGATACATCAAAAACAAAACATTTCTGCAAATTAAAAATTTTCTGGTTTCTTTGCCTCATCTTTGAGCTTGCACTGAAATATGTGCTTGTGTTTCCAAAAAAATAAAAAAGAAACCCCCACTAAAGAAAGCTAAGAGATATATGCTTTTAAGAAGCTGCAGTCAAATGTTTGTATATCCTAACAATATTTAGCAAGAGCTTTCTTGTGCCTTCAAGTACAGAAATCACTGAATGAGAATTCTCTCACAGAGAAGGCAACAATGAAAGGCTTTAGACTTTGGGAACTAAAGGCTGGATTACATAACCTATTCCTCTGTGCGGGTGCAGGAAGCTCAGTTAAATGGCCCCTTAGCAATGCCTTGGCTCTGGACTGGAAAGGGTAGGCATGGGTGTATGTGCCATTTTAACTAAGCTAACTCCAGAGCTTTTCATCTCTTCTTAATGGATGGCAAAGGTCGCTCTCACCCTCCGTTTGATGAATGACTGTGGCACCAACACATTTATCTTATAACTGGCAGTGATTCTCAAGTTAGTGATGATGAGGGTCTTGCTAACAAGGGATTCCGTCAAGTGCTCTAGTGAGCTAGTTGAAGGCCACCGCCTCCCCCTGTCTATGTCTACACTGTTTATCATTAAAGAAGAATCCTGCTGGCCAGGGCACCTAGTAAGAGGATATTAATGCAGGAATGTTTCAAAAGGTATCTGTCCCTGAATATACAGTCCCTGACTATATAACACTGTATAACGAGCCCAGAACTGAACAGAGCAAAAAGGTCAAATTTACCTCATTTACAGGAATTGTGGAAAACTCCAAATGTCAGCACCCCACTCCCTACCACACACCACTGGGAAAGAAACTGCAGCAACAGTAGACAACTGTGTATCAGGTAGTACTGTAGGTGGCTACTTACATATTAGTGTGGTGGCTGGGAATACCAGTCCATTTTTAAGAAGAGATACAGATCTTCAGAGTGAGGAGCTGGGTCATTACGGGAGAATGCTAAGTGCTTGGTCCCAAGAAAATAGATGACATAAACTTAAGAAAGCAAAAAGCCAAAATTATTATTTTGTTCCATTAGACCTCATGAGAGTTTTGCTCAATGACCTCTAAACTTGGACTTTATTTCAAGTAAGAATTAGAATTCCCACTCATCTTCAGGAAAACTTAAGTTCCTGTGACTAGCAATGCCTACAATTCTCAGACCATGTTTCATGGTGAGTCAGAAACTGTAGGAGAGATGGTGTCTGGGATTCTCTCTACTAAATTTTAGACATAAAATAGAATTAGGTTCCTCCTTCTCCTAGAGCTTTATCTGATGAGCATGCTCCATAGAATGACTGGAGTAAATAGGATTACAGAGGTCCTATGTTCAGCCCCATAATATTCTTTAATATGAATCAGTGTTAAAACTGACACTTTATTTTAATGCTAGAAATCATAGATGCATTTTTAATTTTCATTAAATCATTCATTCTTTGGTTTATGTACTTTTAAAAAAAATATCCCTTACATTTACTAAGCATTTTTTAGGAGCTAGAATTTGTGCTTTATATTAAGGAATCAAAGAGGACCAAACAAAACCACGGTACCTACCCTTAAAGGTTCTCATTGTCTAGTAGAAAGAGATAGATTAAAAAACAAAACAGTCAAATAAAATCTAACAGTTGCTGTTAATGGAAGTATTTCCTGAATGTGGTGACGAAACTAAAGGAGAAAATGGCCATTGGTTAACAATAGAGGTGTGTGCACGTGTGTGTATGTGTGTGTGCATGTGTGTGCCGGGGCAGGTGGTGTGTTGACAAGGTGAGTTGGTGCTGACCAGAAGACCAGGGCTGACCAGGCAGTCCAGGGAGGGGTCCAGGGAGGCACAAAGCACCTGGAATGTGAGGAGAAGAGTGTCAGCTTTTCCTTCCGGTTGGGACCTGGAGTATTAGTGAAGGCATAAAGTGACAGGACAAAGCAGTGCTGGAGGCCAGCTTTCGAAAGACCGTCTATGGTGAAGGCCAGATTCTCCTCTGGTCACAGAAGGGTTTGAGCATATTACGACTGTGAACAAACTGGTGTCTGGAGGAGTCATTCCCTCAGCTGTGGAAGGTAGATAGCGGGAAAGAGAGCCAGCCGGCAAACCTGCACCAGGCTATTGCAAGGATGTCCCTAGCTAAGGGAATGGGAGTGGGAAAGGGGGAGAGGAAACTCTTGGAAGGATGCCGGGGAGGAGGATGATCCAGAATGAAGGGCTGGGCAGCCTTGGCGTTGACTATGTTTGGGACTTAGGTGATGGGGACTGCATGTAGGAGAGGGCGTTGTGGAAGGAGCAGAGGATGGACAAGTTGCTCACTCTACTTTTTTTTTCCAGATGTATTTATTTATGCATACAAGAACTGGGGTGTAGGTCAGAGGCAGAGTGGGAGCTGGACAGATCAGCTGAGATACACTGCTGAAGGGAGTATCAGGTGAGACGGGAGAGGTCTGCTGTGCCATGTGGGTCAGTTCCCTGGCCCGCCAGAGCTGCGATCACTTGATAATGCTGTGTCTTTAAGCCATATGCCACCAGGGAGGCCCTCACTTTACTTTTTATTTATTTTTTAAAAGATTTACTTACTTATACATATAAGAACTGGGGTACAGGCCAGAGGAGGTGTGGGGGGTAAGAGGAGTCACTAGAGACAGAGTGGGGAGAAGAATAGGCGGATCGACTGAAATACACTGCTGAGGGGAGCAGCAGGCAAGGCAGGAGCGATCTGCTGCATCATGTGGGTCACCCCCCTGGCCAGAGAAGCCTCTCTACTTTTTCAACTGGAATTACCCTGGGACTTCAAGATGAGTGGTCTAACTGGCAGGAGGAGATAGGGGAAGAGAGCAGTATCTATGACTCTGAAGTGAAAGAGTTTAGGAATCTGTGAATTTGCATTGGAAAAAATTGTCTTTTATGTTCCCTAACTTTCAAGTTAAATTTTCTTTATTCCTGAAGGCCACAAACCATAGGTTTTAGCAGTACCCCTGATTTTGTTACTAGTAGAAATAGTAGATATATTCGTATCAATTTTCAGTTATAGTTGCCATCTTGAAATATTGTTTACATGTATCACTGCTTCAGAATTAGTTATTAGTAGTGCTGATATAGTTATTTCATATTAACAAAAAAGTATAAACATTACATAACATACTTTTAATATTTTAATTATATGATTTATTTTATTAGGAATCCCATGTATTTCATATTAAATTTTTAATATTAAGGAAGGGATTTATGGGCTTCAGCAGACTGCCAAATATATTCATGGACCAAAGAAAGGTCAAGAATCTCCAATCCAGTATTTGAAGGTTTGGGACTGGTCAATAATTCACAGACTTCTGCTGAGCAATGATATGCTGAGAAGGATATGACCTATTCCAGCAGCTCCATAAATAGACTGGGACCAAAAGGAAATGGTTGACTGCAAAAGAAAACGAAGTTTATACAATTTGGTTAGAAAGCCTCTGGCCCTCTTCCCAAAATAGTTGGCTGTTACAGATCCAGTCTCTTGTTCAAAGTGTCCTTGGGTTTGATTTCATTTATTGAGCATTGGGAAATTGTGCACAGGAGAGCTGGGAGCCAAGGTGAGGGTGTAGTGAAAGATATGGATATCTAATCTGTATATGTACTGATCCCCGAGTAGGGAACGCTTAGCAAGAACATCACTCAGCAGAGAGTTTGAATTGTTTGTAAAACTCAGTTGTGATGAGGGATTTCTGAAATCCAAATCCTATTGTCATTAAGTCACAAAGCACAATGCATGCCGTTGGGTAAAGGGGAAACTTGGGGTGACCAGCTCAGCTGGCCACAGTGCAGACGTAACCACAGCCTTTGTCCTTTCACTGGACTCCCAGGGCCTCTCACTGTCCATAGCACATCTCTGTTTCCAGTTTTCCAAGGCTAAAAACAAGAGGTTGAACTGGACACAGAGCCTTTACACACACTCTCATTCCTTAATTCTGCATCTTGTAGCTGCTTTTGGGAAGCAAAATAAAATTTCTGTATGATGTTCAATGCTTTGAAAATATGAAAGTCCATGGCAAAAGGTCAAAACCTGTCAATTCACTTCTAAAAATTGGTCCTATCAAAATCTCACTCATGTGCACAGTGGTGCTGATTGAAGCTTCATTTATGATGCTTAGCATAGGAAACAACTAAAGCTCCATCCAGAGGCAACTGGTTAATTATTTACAGTTCACTTATACTTATGGAGTACTTCAAAGTGGTTGAAAAGAATACAGCCATATAGCCAGATAAACTACATCGTTAAATGAAAAAAACAATGTGGAGTAACATACACAGTAGGGCCACATAAACACAATCCTTCCATAAATCTGTAAAGGTCCAGAGAAATCCCCAAAAGTTGATTCTTGATCTTAGTGCTCATTTTGGAGGTTGCGAAAGGAATTCATCAAGAAGATGAGAGCTTCAAAGAGAAAGTTTCACTCTTACTCATATCACTGTACTGTTTGAAAGCAGAAAATTGCTTTTGAGATTTAAAATATAATTGAAGGAAAGATTCCATCAGCTCTAATCATGTATAATGGTAATAATTTAGTAATCGTTTTTCAAATTTCAATTTGCTAAGGAAACCAAGCAGTTTCAGAAAAAGTTTGATGTCTGTTAGGTTTAATGGAAAATAATAGATCCCTCCCCCAAATAACACAATGTCTTAGACAAGTGAGGACTATCTCTTTAGGGGCAGGCAATCCAGGGCTAATGTGGCAGCTGTTTCCCTACAACTCCTCCCTCTGCAGTCGGTGTCCTCATCCTGGGGATCTGAGCAGGGCCTAGGGCCATAGTCGTTTCTCCCATTCTCACAAGCAAATGAAGGAAGGGACAAAGAAGGGCCTCTTTTAAGGGCACCTTAGACCCACCATCTGCATGGTTTTTCCTAAATCACTGACCTCTATTCTATGAGAGCATTGCACGTGAGAGTGTGATACACACAAGGAGGATTATGATAGTGCATAGCTTCTACCTACACAGGAGAGAGCAATACGCAGTGTGTATACAGTATGATATCACCTACATGAATCCAAGAGACAAAGGTAGTCCACAGTAACTAAAGTGAGGGAAGTGGGTGCCTCTAGGCAGCAGGCAGGGCTGGTTATTGGTTGGGTAGAAGCATGAAAAACCTTCTTATATTTGGGGACATTCTATTTCCTTGTCTGAACGGGGTTGTACACACATGCAAAAGGAAGCTGTACCCTTAACATCTGCATTTTCTGTATATATGCTGATCGCATGTTTTTAAAGTTAAAAGAAAATGAGCCAGCAAGTTCCACGGGGCAGGGGTTCATGACTTTGTTCACCATAGTGTCCCCATCAATGGTGGGACCCCTACTTAGAGGAGGGACACTACAGGCATTTGCTGAATGAGCGAAGGCACCACATGTTGGTTTGTATCCTATTTAATCACGTCTACTTCTATTCATTTTGTGCAGTTTTTTGCTCGTTTTGGTTGGGGAAAGGCGGGGGGGGGAGCTCTTAGTATAGCTATGGGAAGCGTGACTATGTGAAAACTGACGTTCAGAAACATGAAGCTCTTGCTCAAGAGAATCCAGTGGGTTAAGGATGGAATCATCCCAGATCTATGTCATTCTGTTAAGATCCCACACTCTGCTTCGTGAGGAGATGGCTGAGAGCCACAGCAAGGAGGATGAGAAAAGGAAGGGCATATTTTTGATCTAAGTGTCAGATGGGGAATAGTGGGACAGAGGAGGCATCCAGGCAAGGAAAGGGTCAGTCCCAGACTCAGAAGAGTGGAGCCTGAACTCAGCCTCTCCTGGAAGGCTTCTTAAGGCCTCAGGGGCAGGAGCAGTGACACCAGCCACAAGGGCAACTTCTCTGAGGCCCAGAGTTTCTAATTCAGTATTCCTCGGCAGTCACACAAGCTGGTTATTCTAAGGGAGGTCAGCCTGGCCCCCATTTCGCTTAGTGTCCATCATCTTGGAGATGATGAGAAGGCAGACAGTTTCCAAGAAAGTGAAGAGAATTCTGATATTGTTTAATGGGCTCTTCATCCTATTCCCTTTGCCTACTCAGTTTCTTTACTTAACATAGGTTAAGCAAAACGAAGAGATCCTCTATGGTTTGTAAGACACAAGAGCGGTAGGGACCTTGTTCTGGCAATGGACATGTGAGATGGGCAGTTCTGAGGGTGGGTTCTTGAACCCCCATGGTCCCTTCTTATATCCACTGAACTGTCCAGTCCCTCAGATGGGCGCGCACACAGGGACTCCGTGAAGACTGCAGCAGGTTCT
Source organism: Galemys pyrenaicus (assembly GCA_019455555.1). Lineage (NCBI taxonomy): Eukaryota > Metazoa > Chordata > Mammalia > Eulipotyphla > Talpidae > Galemys > Galemys pyrenaicus. Next base: position 10,249,070 of record JAGFMF010011823.1, read on the forward strand.
ATTCACCACCTCAGTCTCTGCCCCTGTGCAAAACTCTTCCGGAAGGCCCTGGTTGGGTAACCACAGATTGGGTATTTCTGTCTCCTGCTTTAGAATCTAGGATCTTCAGATGGGAAAGAATATGCATTCGAAGTGGAGGATCATTTCACTCACTCCCAACACTCAATTCTTCACCAACTCAACTATACTCTCCAGAAATGTATTTGGAATCACTACTTCTCTCTACACCCACTTACTTCCACCACTTAGTCTAAGTTATTGCAATATTTTTCTAAGTGCTATCCCCTTCCATCCTTACCTTCCCATTCAAATCCACACCACTAATCCACACAGCAGCTGACGTGATGGCTTTCTTCTTCTTTGTGACCAGGCCCCAACTGATAGGAGCTCTCTGAGAATCTCCAACTCCATCTCATATGTCCACCACTCTTGCTCCTCAGTCTCCCTCAAAATATTCAGTTGTTTATTTTTTTTAAAAGTTAAAATGATTTATGGTTCATATATCATATGAGTGACAAACTTCAAGCATACAACTACATGGTTTTTAGGATAGTCTCAGAACTGGGCTATAAATGCCACAGTAACATTTAGAATATTTAATCTTCCCTCACAAAATCCTGTACCCATTAGCAATTACAACCCACTGTCCCCCAAGTCCCCCAGCCCAAGGAACACTAATCCGCTTTCTGTCTTGACAGATTTGCCAGGTCTTATTTTTAGCTCTTGAGCACACCAAGCTCTTTCCTGTATTAGGCTCTTGCACATGCAGTTTCCTCTGCCAGGAAGTTTCTTCAGTCTGCTCTTCTGGGCTCTACATTCCCTTCTCCCCACACCTTGTGTGTCTGGTTCCTCTTCTTTCATCCCAGAATGAAATGTAATCTACCCAGGGATTTCCTGAATATACTAAAACTAGACTTCCAATGCTTTCTTTTATTGTAGTTCCTGTTTATTTTCCTCTTTGCTGGTAATCATTTGTTCAATAATTTTTTATTATCTGATTCTCTGCAGTTGACATTAAGCATAATAAAGGGGAGGAAAGGGCCTCTCTGGTGGTGCAGCAGGTTGAACGCAGCACTGTGAAGCATTTGCTGCACAGCAGCGCAAGTTCGATCCCTGCCCAGGGAGGGCACCCACATGGCATAGCAGACCTCTCCTGCCTTGCCCACTGCTCCCCTCAGCAGTGTATTTCAGTCGATCTGCCTCTTCAGCTCCTCATTCTGTCTCTGGTGACTCCTCTCACCTCCCGCGACTCTGGCCTGTGCCCCAGCTCTTGTGTGCATAAATAAATAAATCTTGATAAAAAAATAAAGAAAGGGGAGTAAATATCTCTCTCATTTCCTGCTGTTATCTCTAGCTCCTACTTCAGGGTGTGGTCTTTAGTAGACCCTCAATAAACATTTGAAGAATGAATGAAAATACAATGATCTGGAACTGCTTGGAAATAAGACTACTTGACTATTTCAAGAAGCAAATATTGTAATGTACAATCATGTTCTAGATTTTCCACTGATTCAAGACAGAAGTTTTGGATTGACCTTCTCTTCAAATTATTAACAGTTGACCTGTAGTATTCCACCCCCTAACCCCCTGCTCCAAACTAAGGGTAGCTGACCCAAAGAAGTTTGATCAGAATGATGAATTGCAATATGGTAGCAGAGTGCTTCTGTGTGAAGTGGGGGTGAGAAATATTTGGGAGGACTTACTTTTTACTCTCCTCTTAAGAACTCTCCCCTTAAGTTAAGACAATAATTTGCTGCTTCTGAATGCCGGGTGACTGAGGGGAGGCAGAGCTCATCAAGACTCACAGCTCCTTGACTCCTGGCTCCAGATCTTTCACTGTCATGCTCCAACCCTCAGGACCTCCCGATCCCTGCTCCACCAGCTCCCAAACACGAGTCAAAGAAGTAAGACAGCCTCCCTCTGGCAGGAATCCTGAAGGGCAGGAGTCTTAGAAGACCTGATTTCATTCAGAAGTCTTACTGCTCTTTGATCTGGAGCAAATACTCTCTTCATATTTTCCTGGTATTGCAATATTTCCAGGGTTAAAGAGAATATCATTGTGATAAGATTTGGCAATGCAAATTATGTAAAGACAGGGACTACGGTGTGTAGGTTTTACTGTGCCAAGCAAAGGGCCTGACCAAGGGCCACCTGCTCATGAATCCATCTATCAATATTTGATGTATGAGGGGTCTCCACTATGTCTTTGGTGTCACTGATGACACAGCTAAGATATGCGTTGTGAACTCGTACATCCTGAGTTTAAATCCTGGCTCTATTATTGACCTGCCTACCATTGTTCTTTGTTTTCTTCTTAGTAGTTTCAGCATTGGTAATCATCTATTTAATAATTTTTTTCTTATTGCCTGATTCTCTCCAGTTGATTTTATGCTTAATGAGGGGAATTAATATCTCCCCTCTGAGTAATTAATTAAATTAGTTAAATTAATTTAAACACTCTGTGCTTTGGTTTAAAATAAGTAAAGCATTCTTAAAGTTGCTGTGCAGATTATGTAAGTATGTACATACAAAGGCCTTAGCACTTTCCATAACAACTCAACAAACACCGGTTATGATCTTTTGTGTCAGCCTATCTCTGTCTCTCCTCTTGAATCTTGCTGGAGGAGGAGAGAAGAGATACAACATGAGAAAGGGTCTTTGAGCATCTTGCCTTGGTTTCAGAACTACAGTTACTAAGGAGAGGCTGCATTGTACCCCCCAGTGGATGCAGGTACCTGGAACCATGGCCTCTGGGCTGGCCCCATTCTTCTTTCTAATTTTTTTTTTAATTTTAGAAGGCTAATTTACTAACACTGAATTACTTTTAAAAATAGACTACCAAAGTTTACATAGTTAATCAATAAAAATTTTGTTAGCTTGTAAAACATAACCTCTATAGGTCACAACCTTTCAGGGACACAATATTACCAGTATTACTTTTTAAACTCCTGAGATATATTTGGTACATAACATATTTGTTTCAGAAGTATAACATGATTCAATATTTGGATAGGTTGCAAAATGATCTATCATATCATCATCACACATAGTTATATATTTTTTAAAACTGAGATGATAATACTTGAAACCTATTCTCTAAGCAGCTTGCAAATTTACAGCACAGTGCTATTAACTTGAGTTGTACAGCAGGTATTCTTGCTCTCTTCTGTCCCACAGACCATGCACTGGTCTGCAGGCCTGAACTGTCAGATCCCAGGAGGGTTGGTACTTGCAGCTTTGCTATCAGTCACACCCTCCTCTCCCCCCAGGGCTGTTTCTCAGTTGGAGTTTGCTTTTCACCCAACATTCCAGTTCAGCAGGCATCTCCCTCCCAGACCAATAGGAGATGCTATCAGAAACCCATCCCCATTCATAATACTGACATGGCTTCTGCTCTTCAGATCAGCTTTTAATGAAAACTCCCATGAGATTAAAGTAAAGCAGAGAAAGGAACACAGAATGATAAATGTCCTGAAGCAAAATGAGACACGGTTCAGAGATGGTTGGGTTGCAGTTGCTCTTTTAGACAAACATTTTATGAAAGACCTTGGCAAAGTATCAAAAACCTTCCATCTGATTTTCAAATATTAGCACAGGATATTCCTTTCTGGTCATTATCAGAGGAGAAATGCATTCCCATTTAGGGCCTTGCATGAAGCTCGGTGTCCTTCTTCAACTGGAATATCTTTCTGAAAACTGACATTAAGGTTGCAGAATGCAGAATTCGCTGCACAGAAGCATGCAGAGAGGCAAAAATGCAGTTGGACCGGGCTTTCAGAATATTATTAGGAAAAAACTCAAGTTTACAAAATACCACATAAAAATTCACATTTCTAAAGGATTCACTACGCATGCAGGCAGAGCAAAATGTATGTACGTAAGTACATCCGGAATGATAAATCCAGTGATTATCTTCTGTCACCATTACTATATGTACATATAATTGTTTTCTTTTATTTTCCCCATCAATTGACTCAGTAACAGTCTCCTAAGTTCTCCTTCATAGACACCCTCCCTTCCAATCCCTGTTCTCAGCAACTTATTTGTCTGATGTCCCCCAAATATGATAACCTAAGGAAATAAGGGAATCTACAAATATCTTAAAATAAGTCTCCTTTTCCAACTCAGAATAGTCCGTTTGCTTATCCTAAGCTTATACTTTAACTGGAGGTATCTTATCCTCACCTATCTTTATAGAATTTTTCTTAAGTCAAACTTTAATTTACAAAAGATTTAGTAGCACGTAACATTTCTGGACCAAAAAAAGAAAAAAAGGAGCAGGAGGACCTAAGGTATTAACCAGTCCCAAATTTTCACTTTTTAGATGAAGAAACCAAGAATGACAAGATAAAGAGAATTCTTCCAAGGTTATAAGAAAATTCTTCCAAAGTTAGAATTGGAACCTGGGACTGCTGACTCATGATTGATTACCAATTAATTAATTAATTAGTTTATTATTGAGAATTACTGTATGTCAAATGCTGATACCGAACAAGAAACCCAAAACTACATACTCCAGTGCTTGTGTGTGGTGGGAAAGCAGATCTTTAAGTAGAAACTCCAGTGTTGGTAACTCCCAGACCAGGAATGGCTCCCATAATGAAATGATATTCAAGCTGACATCTAAGAGATGGATGAATGGGTGTTAACTAGACAAAGGGGTGGTTTGGAGGCACAGGGGAAGGTTCGGGATAGAAGAGCCCACATATACAAAGTTCCTAAGTGTTTATCTTTCTTTACTCTTGAATCACGATTTTTTTTTTTTTGGTTACATTATTTTCAGCTTTCCTTTGATCTTATTAGTTGTAATTTAAGAATGTAAAGTCCAGTCACCAATTCCTCTTGGTGACAAGAATCAGGAAATACTAACTATACTTAAGAGGGAGGTAAAACCAGAGTCTGGAGTGACTTGTCTGGGATGATTTGTAAAATTATGAAAACAAGGAATTGACTGGAATGCATTCTAAACTCATCAAATCATTGGTTTTCTGTCTTCCTTCTTCTTATCCCAGAACTGGAAAAGATTTACCTCATTCCAAGTCTCTGGATTTTCACCTAAGTCCCACTTAGCTCAATCCTTTATGCTTTTCCACTTTCTCTTCCTGAAATACCAGGAAAAGAGCATGACCTTGGAGCAGAGAGATCATGATGCCAGATGGGAAATAAGAGCTATAGAATGACTAGGGAGACTTCGATATCTTGCTTTCATCTTAAAAGCAAGGAAATATGATACGCGTAAGTGAGTCTGTCTATAGGAGGTGGTGGGAAAGAGTGATTAGGAAAGGTGATTCCAGGGAAGCCAGGCCTGAGGATGTTAGTGGTTGCAGTCCATTCAACGGTATGTGAGCTGCTCCGAACTGATTTGAGTTCCGATCTGCATTACCTCCCTTAACAACCCAACCCACTGCGCTTTTGAAATTGCAAGGTCCAGAGTACTTAGAAGTTGTAATGAGATGTAAGATGCAAATGGGCAAATTGGTACATCAGCCAGATTCATGGATAAGTAGTTCCTGTCCTAATCTCAAGTGGGAGAACAAAAGGCATTGGATCTATGATGGACAGCGAACACCTCGTCTTGTCAGGGGGAAGCATGAGCAGGCGATGACCACAGAGATGGATTATCACTGTTTTTCCGTGCTTCTGTGTCTGTGTTTGACATATGTTTGTGAGGGTTTTTTTTAATAGATTTATTTATGTATGCATACAAGAACTGGGGTACAGGACAGAGGTGTGGGGGGTGAGAGGACTCACCAGAGACAGAGTGGGGAGCAGAACAGGCAGATGGACTGAAATACACTGTTAGGGGGTACAGCGGGGGAGACAGGAGCGGTCTGCTGTGCCATGTGGGTCCCTTCCCTGGCCGGGGATCGAACTCGTGCTGCAGTGGCTGCAGATACTTCATAGTGTAGTACTTAACCCCTTGCACCACCAGGGGGGCCCCTGGTGAGATTTTTAATGTGTTCAATCTCAGTGGGAAGTTTGATTTATGTGGATACTAAGTAATATAGTTTTAAAAGAATTTACATTTTAAAAAAAACATTTTAAAAGAACAGGCTTATATGGAAAAGTAGAAAGAGAGAGAGGCAACCACACAGTCACCGCAGGTAGGAGAGCTCAGAAATCAAGCATAGGATGCAGGCTACAAGACGATGTGGGAACACTGGTTTAGAAAATCTTGGAATAACTAGAATATCAGAAAGTCAGTGATAATAGGTAAAAAAGCCACACATGACAATGGCATAATTATGTAATTAGTCTTTACAGATGATCTCCAAGAACAAGGCTAGCTGATAGAGTTATCTTCAGAAAGGCCACTAACTCCAAGAATGATTTAACAAAATCGTCTCACAATAATTATTTAGTTTCCTCTTCTCTTGGTTTTTATATATCTGTCGGTACCAACCTCTCATCAACTCCAGGGCAGAGCCTGAAGTTAACTTTTTCCATTCCCAGTCGTTAATCATCTGTACATAATCCATCACCAAGTCTATTTGCTTCTTCCTTCACTAATCTCTAGGGTTAATTCTTTGAGGTTCTTTTTGTCACTATCCAATTCTAAGCTCTCATCACCTCCGTGGGACCACTCCAATTGTCTAACTAGTCCATGATTAACCAATTCCTTTCCTGTGTTTAAAGAAGTTTAGAGGTTTCCATTGTGTGAATATTGATGGGATGCTTTGATATTGTGATTTATAGTAAGGTATATATATATGGTCTTCATCCTGGTTTGACACAGTTCCTAAGACTCTTTGCATTCCCTAAGTGATCAGAGCCTTGAAGATGTCTTTTATTATGTTAACTAGAGGATAACTAAAGAATGGGGATAGGTTGCCAGGGGACCCAACCATAAGATTAGAGGGCTGCAACTTTCAGTCCTACCCTGTGACCTGTGGGGAGGGGATAGCGGGGCTCAGAGCTGAGATGGAGTTCCATCACCAGTGGCACATGATGATGCAAAGAAACCTCTATAAAACCCAAAAGGACAGGGTTTAGGGAGTTTTCCAGTTGGTGATTACAAGGACCACCACCAAGAGTGGCTTGCTTGGAGAGAGCATGGAAGCTTTGAGCTCTTTCCCCACACCTTGCCTTATGCATCTCTTCCACCTGCTATTCCTGAATTGAAATATCTACATAACTGGTAATCTAATAATTAAAGTGTTTGTGTTTTGTGCGTTGCTGTAGAAAATTAATCAAATCCCAGGAGGACAGTCCTGGGAAACTCTGATTTATAGCCAGTTGAAAACTAGAGTTCTGACTGGGATTTGAAATGGGCAAGTGTGTGTTGGGGGTCAGTCCTGTAGGACTGAGCCCTTAACCTGGGGGTCTAAGGTCTCTGGGTAGCTAGTATCAGGATTGAGTTGAACTGTTTGGTGGTGTGTGGGGCTCCTCTCCCTTACCACATGTTGGAACTGGGTTCATAATTGTTGGAGACAGAGACAGCTTCTTTCTGTAGAAGCCAGAAAGAGTAGATTATTTGTCCCCACCTCATTGTCAGTGAGGGCCCCTCTGCCTGCACTATCAGAAGCACCATCCTAGATCCTAAATCCGGTGGCTGGAAATAACTGAGAATTCTTTTAGGACAGTGGCATTAGTGTCAGTATATGTTTTCAGAGCCAACCAGGAGACTCTGGCAGACCAGGCTAGCTACAGTGCCCAGCGCTCAGCTGCTGTGCTTGTCCTTACAAGACTAGCTGGGGGGTAGGAGAGAGTTTCAGCTCTGGCTCTGGTTCTAGTCATATAGCTTTCTCCAATTCTACTCATTTTCTCAACCTGGTTTTCTAAACTTCCCATAATTTCTGTGAGTTATACAATATTCTGTTTATAAAGATCCTTTCATGTTCAAGATTGCGAGAATTGGTTTCAACTCCTTTTTTAAAAAAAGATTTATTTATTTATGCATACAAGAGCTGGGGTTCAAGCCAGAGGCATGGGAGGTGAGAGGATTCACCAGCAGAACAGACAGATCAACTGAAATACACTGCTAAGGGGAGCAGTGGGCCAGACAGGAGAGGTCTGCTGCACCATGTGGGTCCCCTCCCTGGCTGGGGATTATTAAACTCTCACTGCTGTGTAGCGGATGCTTCACAGTGAGGTCACAGTGCGGCACTCAACCCATTGCACCACCAGGGAGGCCTAGTTTAAGTTCTAAGAACCTTCACTGATGGTTCAGTCTCTCATTTTGCCCCTGCCCCCAAGCTGTCACTCATACTACTGCCAATTCTTCTTCAAAATTTCTTCCTCATCGTATCACTACTTAATATGTGCTTGAGAAAGAACAAAGGATTCCACGTAGCCAAGCCCTTTAGCTTGATTTTCTAACACCCTGAACAAATCACCCTCTCAAATCTAACAGGAAGTGCCAGTTTCTTTGCTGGTCAGCCAGCCAAGATTACAAAATTTGTTTTTATGAGATCCATAGAAATAAGCAAAGAAGTAGTACAACTGAAGTAAATTCTTTATGAAAACATACCTATTCTTACTATATGCAATATAGTATACTCTACTTTCTATTCCATTCTCTCTTTTTTCACTTCACAATGCTGATTGACATGCCTCAGATTGATTTGTAAAACACAGATTGAGCCTGTACTTGTGGTTTCCAGGCCACCCACACTCTGTCACACTTTATGACACGGGCAGGAAGTACATCAAAGAACCAGTGCGGTTAAACCTTCTATTAATTCCACTTTCTTATTTAGGGTTTCTTATATTTACACAATATTGCAGGTAAAATAAAAAAAATTGGCAGCATGACAGAGAAGGCCTACAATAAAATATTCTCAAGGCTACTAAACAAAACTTGAATACATAAATCAACCTCAAAATATTCTTTCTAAACGTTTATTTGACTTTGCCTATTACCATGGAAAAGCAGCTCACAAAAGGGTTTTTTGCCCAGAATTGGTCTCTTGGAAAAGGCACTGTTTTGGTTTTTGGTCCAAGGGTTAGGGCACAGGCTACCCCATTTGACTCAGAATGTTTCTCTACAGAAACTCTAAGCAGCTATGTGTGTCACAAGTCATTGATGAATTTTTTCAAAAGGATGCTTATATTAGTAAAACGATCAGATTCAAATAATTCCAAAAAGTCATGTATAGGGGTGGATATGAAAGGTTTCAATGAGCTGTTAAAATTCCAATTCTCTTTTTTATTGAAGTAGCACTGATCCATAACATAACATGAGTTTTAGGTGTATAGGTGTGTACTCCATTGCCATTTAGCTTCCATCCATCACCATCCGATCCCCTGTGCCTGGCTCACCAGTCTCTCTGGTAATCAACGGTCTGTTGTCAGAATCCTAGGGTTTATTTTCATTTTGTTTTGTTTGCTTCTTTGCTTTATTTCTTTATCTTCCACACATGAGCAAAATCATCTTGTATTAGTCTTTCTCTCCCTTATTTCATTTGACATAATCCCTTCAATTTCCATCCATGTTTTTGCAAATGCCAGGATTTCACCTTTTTTCGTAGCTGAATAATATTCCATTGGGTCTCCACACCACATCATTCTCCATTTCCTGGTGGGGGAGCAGTTAGACTATTTCCTTATCTTGGCTGTTGGAAATAATGCTGCAATCATAGCAGTACCGGTAGAGATTCTCAGGTTAGTATCCCACTTCTGGGTATTTGGCTGAAAAATACACACCACACCTCTTTATTGACATTCAAATGCTGATGGAGGTTGGAGTCTAGAAACAATTTAGGGGAAGACTGACAAGACACTGAAAATCAGGCTGTCCTGGCTCCTTTGAGCCCCCACCCTGGGGACAGCCTCTCACCAGCTGCTGTCTTTTAAACAGTCTCCCACTCCCTTTCCCCAGCTTTCTGATGTCAATGTATTTAGTCCTGCTGTTGGATGGTCTGTAGCCTTTGTGATTTGCAGCCCAATGTAACAATCTGTTTACATGTGTGAATACTTCATAGATAATAGATGTGCTCACTTGAGGTTAGAACTACCTACTGAAGTAAGAAAGGAAAGATTTTTCTTTCAATCAATGCCACAATGGTTCATCTTGCAGCAAATCATCATATTCATCTGTCTTCATGGGCTGGCCATATGGAATCAGATACACAGGGCAGATTCTCCTCCATAAGAGACTGGGAGAGCATAAATAATGACCTTTTCTTCACCCTCCTATTGGCTGAAATGTCGTAGAGTCCTGGCCCTTCCAATCACTTTGACATTTCTGCAGTCCTCTACTTGACCGCTTCCTTTCTCTACATTAGAAGCAGCACGGAAGAGGCGCCAAGATAAAGCCAAACTGGAAACCCATTGGTAAGCAGAAGAATACACACTGCATCTCCTTCTGCTGGTCCCATTCTTTTCCTTCTACCTTCCCAGTCCATCTACACAGCACTTTTCAGCACTTCAGGCTCTTGTTGCAGGGAAAACTTGTTGGTATTGGGAAGACCAACATTTTGTGTGTGTGTGTCTTTTGTCTAATCCACAGGGATGGATGAGGGCTTAAATCCTGCTCTGCCTCTATCACCTTATCTGACCACAACACATTACTCAGCCTCTCAAAGCCTTGGTTCCATTCTTTGAACTCTACTTATTATTATCCCTTGTTGTGCTACCCTCAACAAGCATGCACTGGAATGGGAGGGGCACTCAGACCTGTGTTCTGCGTTACTGTCATCCCAGTGTTGTTTTGTCAACTAAGGATACTGTGGCCATCAAGCCCCTGTGAGAATGTGAGCTGACTGCTTTCCTTAACATGCCTTAGCATTGCAGGCTAGGTGCTCACCCACTGTCCACAGTGCATCTGATCTTTAAAGACAAATGACACCCTTGGCCTTCCAGGTTGGTTGATTTCCTGGTGATGTGACGTCAGCTTGAGGTTTCAAAGCAGAATCTTTCCTTGTCAACAATATGTATGGCACATGATGGGCATTCTATTCTGAAGCAATGACCCTTGTGCTCAAAACTGATGCTTTTGGTGGCAGATGGATGGATTTTATTTTCCAGAAATATTTTTCTTTTTAAAGTAAATTGAGTCATCTTTACTCCCTCCCTCCCTCCCTCCCTCCCTCC
>JAGFMF010011823.1:10260153-10314829 GCA_019455555.1 Galemys pyrenaicus
TCCTTCCTTCCTTCCTTCCTTCCTTCCTTCCTTCCTTCCTTCCTTCCTTCCTTCCTTCCTTCCTTCCTTCCTTCCTTCCTTCCTTCCTCCCTCCCTTCCCTCCCTCCTTCCCTCCCTCCCTCCTTCTCTCCTTCCTTCCCTCCCTCCTTCTCTCCTTCCCTCCCTCCCTCCCTCCCTCCCTCCTCCCTTTCCTTTCATCTCTTTGCCTGCTTGCTGCCAGAAATCACTGGCATATTTGGGACATCTTTATTTTTAAATAGAGGTTGTTAACATCAGCTGGGTATTACAGCTCTTGCAAAATATCTAGATAGTATATCTAATTAGATCCTGGCATTGTTAACAACTCATATGTCTAATTTTCTTCTTTTTTTTTGAAAACAAATTTGGAGGACATCAGAGTAGACTAAAATAATTTCTCCATCTGCAAAAGATTTCCCAGACAAATAGTATTTAAGCTGAGAAATCCCTTGATAAATTTGCTAGTGGACCAATTCTCCCTGGCATGAGGGAGGCTTATAATAGGAGCCCTTTGTGCATTGTGGAAGGCAAAACACACATGCATTTTACATGAGCAAACTCTAAACCAACCAGCCATGATTTATTTTCAATCACACTTCCCCCCAAATAACCTCCTTTAGAACAAGTCCTCAAAAGGTTTCTCTCCATGATTGTAAGCTGCTCTTGAAATCCTGGAATGGATGGGGAGCAAAAACTGAGAGTCAAAGGTTTCCTTGTAACCACAGTTATTTCTTGCATGGAAGCTGCCTATTTTTGTTTTCTCAAGAGAGAGAATTGCAGAAAATTTTTATGTCTGTCTCAAAATTGATTATGTGTTTTTAGTTTTACCAAAAAGAATCCCAACAAAAGAAACACCAAAATAACACTTATCATCCCTTTCTGCATATGTCAGCAAGTTCGCTCAGCAATTGTGTATACGTGGAGCACCATTACTTAGTGGCGTTTGTGATGAAACACGACAAACTTAAAAGTTGTGACAGGGGGACTTGATGAGGACAGCTGTGGGCTTTGTGTGACTTGATTCAATGTTCTCATTCATACATTTGCTAGACCTTTTGGTTAGTTTTTTATTCTTTCCTAGGTGACACCTCAATAAAGTCGGGATCCAGCCACTGATTACCACTAGTGCCACCATTAAACAAACTATTTGAAGTCTGTTTTTACTTCTGGGGGGAGGTTTAAAAATGTATATTATAAACCAATTAACTTAGCTTTTATTCTTGTATAACTGGTGGCCCTTTGGGAAAGGGGAGACATGTTTTACATAATATAATGTTGATGTCAACACAGATAGGAAAGTTAGTAGGGAAGTAAAAATGGAAAATATGGGGACTGAAGCACAGAGGAGATGAAAAAGCAAGGAAGGGAGAAAGAGAAAATGAAAATTCTAATGACTGGACTCTTGCTGGTAAGAACAGCATAACAGACACTTAAAGTTAAGTCCAAAAATTCTTTCAAGTTCAGCTACAAAGTTTTCAAATGCTTCTCCTCATGCAGCCAGCCATGTCAGAACAGCCTGAGTGACGGCTGTGCTTAACATCACCCTCATGACAGCTGGAATCACCTAACCCTGTACTTCTGGATGAGTCTGGTTTATGCTCTGTCTGGTAAAGGCCTAGATCCACACTGTCGTTTATCTCGAGTCTTTTTTTTTTAACTTTAATTTTTTAATTTTAGTTTTATATACATTTTACATTGTTTTTCATTTTTGTACAGTGTGTATTTCTCATCTCCATGAAATTCCCATCTACATATTCTTAATATTGTCTTTTGATGAACAAAGTTTCTAATTTTATGACATCAAATCTGTTCATTTTTCTTTTGTGATTCATACATTCTAAGTCCTACCTTACAAATCATTCTCTACTCCAAAGAGGAGATTAAAAAAAAGATTCCAAGCAACTTTAAATGTGATATCTCTTCTGGTCTCCCTGACACCCCATTCCCCAAGACTTCCCACTGGCCAACTCCATGCAGACATTTGTTTTCAGATCAATACTACCCTCTGGCCCTCATTCCTACACATTCCAGATGATTCCCCACTTTATTCTCAACTCCAAATTCTTTTACATCCTCTACAGTCACTCGACTTTTAACACTCTAGGATTAGTGTTGCATGACTAAAAGCTATAAGCTGTCCAGCAAGTCAAAGGAGTTTCCAGAACACAGTTTTTATTGTAATTAACAATTATCATCTTTACATTATTGAATTAACCCCCACATCTGGCCAAAGTTTCCCATCAAAATGTTGGTTTTAAAAACTAAACCCATCATTTACTAAAATAATATAAAAAACTTGCAATGCCTCAGACACTTGTTCTCTTTCTGCCTATTGAGTCCAAACTTCTGGGAATGATGTGTTGTGGCTGAATAAGAAATGAATTAGCTACTCCTCTCCATGGTAACATCTTTGTCTTCTGGTCTTAATAACATTCAACAGAATCATTCCGCAGTTGAGAATAGGGATTGTTTTTCTTATTTCTAATTCCAGAGACTATTTTACCCAGGTCTGCCTGTGGAAAATTCCAGGCATTGCAGAGTCACTTTATAATACAGGAATTCAATATTAAATTGCTCAAAAAATGAACCCCAACTTTATAATTAATAGGTTCTTTAAAAATTCATCTTTTGTTGAGTTTTGAACTGTTTTGTCAGCTCAAGTTCACCATGCCCCAAAGAAAATTTGTTTTTCCCTCCAAAATAGCTTTTCCTTTCAACCATGCTATGTCTAGCAGAGTTCCAATCCCTTTGGACTCTGATATCCTCATTACCTCTACCTGTACTATGAGTTATTCTTTTGAAATGCCTAAGACCTGTCCCTTCTTCTTCATCTCCCTTGTTTGAGTTTTGGTCTAAACTTCTAATCTGTTCTTCCTATATTCTTTCTCTCTTCTCATGCCCTTGACCTGTCACCAGCTCACATCATTTCTATGCTAGGCAGATCTTTCTGCACATGCTCAATAATCTAATCGGGCTCCTCTCTCTTACCACACCAGCCTTACTTTGAAGACTCCCAGAGGAGGCAGGAGTCACCCCACCTACTTCCCAGTAGGGGTTCTGGGCTAGGAGCCAGGAGGCCCTCCAGGCTTACCCGTGCACACCAAGCTTATTGTAGCTTTGAGTTCCTCATTTAGGCTACTGACGCTCTCCAGACTCACAACTTCAAGTGCCACCCTGCACAGTCACTTTCTCTAGCCTTCTTTTTCAAAACTTGATTTATTTTACCTTCTCCAATTAATGTCTTTCTTCCCTAAACTATATAATATCACATAACCCAGCGTTCATATGATAATTGAATGAAAACAAAGTCAATATGCTTAATACAAAGTCTCTATTAGACCAGATTTAGCCCCCCGAGGGCCCTGGTAAGTAGATTTGGACGCTGCTCCTCTCCTTGACATTTGCTTTTATAAGCACTAATTTGTATGGGGACAGAAAGACTCCTGGGGAAAACAAAAGGCCTGAGAGGTGAACCCTGAATGGCAGCCATGTCGGATGAACTCGGTTGACCGCAAAGGGATCCAGAAAGACAACAGTCTTCACAGAAAAGTTATCACAGGGAAGGAGTGTGATCCAGTGAGTCAGAACGGAGCAGTGATTTCAGGAATCTGAAACAGCTGATACCACAATCTTTCTGACCTGGCCCAAGTGGCCGCACTTGTCATTATAGAAGAAGGACTTAGTTGTGTGAAACACAACAAGCTGGCTATTAAGCACCATAGCACACTGAGGCTCAATGATCCTCACCTTCAGCCCTTTCTTCTCTTTCCCCAGCCCCCTGCCTGGGCTAAATACAGAAGCACATTCTTCCCTCTTTGCAGGATGGTGACAAGATCTCTGGCCTTGAGGTACAGTGGCAGAATTCCAATTTCCTAAACAAAGGGTGCAGTGGATTCCCACCTCCACAGGTGGCCAGAGGGATTGAAGCCAAGCTCCACCCCTGGAGGGGCTGCCAGGGACCCAGCCTGCTTGACACTGTTCACAGTGAGTTACTGAAACACAGACTCACACTTTGAGATTTAGCTGTCATTGCTCTGAGGGCCCCTGCACCCAATACAGCTCTCAGAGTGCCTCAGGCATGTTCCTTTTCCTCCATGAAGAGCAGACCCTTGCGTACACACCAAAAATAGGCACCTTTAATGCTGCCCAGTGTCCTACCATGTGAGACAAGGGGGTAAGGGAAGAGGAGGCGTCACATTAAATAAAAGGGCCAGAACGTCTCACCCATGCATGGCTTAGTGCAATCTGACACTGAAGAGGGTAAACTCTGATGGTCTGTCTGTCCCCCAGGAGTCTTTCTGTGCCCATACAAATTAGTGGCTATGAAAAGCTGGGTCCTTTTTCACTCATATGGGGGAAGAAATAAAGCAGGTAGTAAGTCTTAGGAGCGACAACAGAGCTAGCACAGACCAGGTGACTGACCCAATTCCTCAGCTGCTCTGGCCCTTCCCAGCTAATGTGGACAAGTCTCTAAAGAGAACAGCCAGTCATGAAGGGCTGAGGTCTTGTCACACCACAGGCGACAGGGGGGAAATGACCAGTAACTGAAAATCTTGGCAACAGCCACGCCCACACTTGTCTACCAAGTGTAGGATGGCCATCAACACTCAAAATACTAAGTTTATCATATACAAATCTATCCCATGGATTTCAACTGCACTAAAAGCACAATCTGATGCCAAAAGAAAGAAAATGTCATTACAAAGTGGCTTCAGCTAAGGGAGACTTAAAAAATGGTCACAGAAATAAGAGTGCTGAGGTCTTCACCAAGATGTTACATGTAATCAACAGGAGACTCAGCCTCTCATTTTAGGAGGCTCACCTTTTTTTAAACGGGCAAAAGATTGAACAGGCATGTCACCAAAGGAGATAAAATGAACGGTAAATATACATTCAACATCAACAGTTAACAGGAAAATAAAAATTGAAACTATAACATATTACTATCGTCTGCCCATTAGAGTAGCTAAAATTAAAAAGACTGTCAATACCAAATGTTGGCAAGGATGGGGAACACTATTTAGACAACTCTTTAGAAACTTGTCCACGTTAGCTGGGAAGAGCACCCTGGTGGTGCAAGGGGTTAAGCACTGCACTATGAACATTAGTGAGTGAGGCTCTCTGGCTGGAAGACCCAGAGGTAACAGACCCATCACAGCATGATGTGAGCCAATTTTCGACTAGGCTATTGTCATGGAAGTTGAGCTGCATAAGAAGATACATTTAGATATTAATTTCCAGTAGTGTTTGTTTTATAAGCTTAAAAATGTTAATGTTTTCAGGATCCCATAAAACATTTGTGTACATTTCCAACAAAGAACAAATGTTACCTTTTCAGATGATACCTGTAGAATTCTTTTAAAGTGTAAACAAAATAGATTATGGTTAGAGTTCCCCTTGTTGCCATCTTAACTCTATTTATTCCCTCTCCTCCTGCAAAGCACATCTTCTCTTGATTATCCTCATGTCCATGTCTTCAATCACTTTTCACCTTATCTCTATCTTATCCATGGAAACTGTACGGGACAGCTTTGTAGCTTTACTTCTAAAACAAACCTATGATATGTGCAAATCTTTGAGCAGCTTATTTTTTTCTGCTATGTTTTTCTAAGCTCTATCCATGTTGATACAGATACATGAAGTTCATGTGTGCAGTATTGTCTTGTTACGCAAAATGCCAAAAGCACAAGCAGAGCATGACTGGGCAGATTTTTTTTTTTAAGATTTATTTATTTATGCATACAAGAGCTGAGGTACAGGTTAGAGGTGTGGGTGGTGAGAGGATTCACCAGAGACAGAGTGGGAAGAGAACAGGCAGATCCACCGAAACACACTGCTGAGGGGAGCAGCAGGCGAGGCAGGAGAGGTCTGTCCCGCCATGTGGGTTCCCTCCCTGGCCTGCGGCAGGCATTGAACTGATGCTGCAGTGGCTGTGGTTTGCTTCATAGTGTGTTGCTTAACCCATTGCACCACCAGGGAGGTCCTGGGCAGCTTCTTAAAAAGGCACAACCTGGGCCTTCCTTGTGGTGCAACGGGTTAAGCACCACACTATGAAGCATTTGCAGCCATTGCAGCACGAGTTCGATCCAGGAATGCTGACCCACATGGCGCAGCAGACCTCTCCTGCCTCTCCACTGCTCTCCTCAGCAGTGTATTGTGGTCAATCTGCCTTTTCCGTTGCCCACTCTATCTCTGGTGAATCCTCTCACCCCCTACATCTCTGACTTGTACCCCTGTTTTTGTATGCGTAAATAATTTTTTTTAAAAGGCACAACCTTGAACCCCCTTTAGTACTAACGAGACTCAGTGGTTTCTTTTCAAATGAAAGTCAGGAAAAAAACTTATGTGCTGCATTTCATCATATGACAACACTACAATTTACTTATGTTATACAATCTACAAATACATATAATATGCCTACAAGTATATTTTTTGTTCCTTATTGATGGGCATTCAAGGTGTTTCCAATTTTTTTGCTCTGATGTTGCTATGAATATGCCTATGTGTATCTTAAAGTACACATGTATAATATTTTTTAGGGTAATTACCTGAACATAGACATGCAAATTTGAAAGTATACACATCAATTCATCTGCAACTGGATATTGCCAAGTTGGTTTCCAAAGAGGCATTGTGAATTTTATATTCCCTTTTGCTATATACAATAATATCCTTGGCAATACTTGATATTGTTAGGGTTTTTGAATTGTGCAAGTCTGATGAATGTGAAATTATATCTCATGTGAGGTTTTTTTTAGCTTTATTGACATATAATTAACACACATCAAGATGTGCAAATACAATTGGATGACACTAGATACGTACACACCTATGAAACTATCACTGTAGATAATGAGATGTCTGGCACCCCCATCCCAGTTACTCATGACTTCCATATTCTCTCCCTCTTACTCCAACCCCACTCACCACTTTGTGACTTTCTGTTACAATAGTTTTCATTTTCTAGAATTTTATGTAATTGGAATTATATATTACTTAGTCATTTTTTTGCAGATAATCTTTTCCTCACCATGCTTACTCCAAGAGTCAGCCATAGTTTTACATACATCAATAGTTCATTTGTTTTTAATGCTGAGAAATTTTCATTGTCTAGATATATAGCCATTTGTTTATGTGACCATATACCCATTCGCTAACCCATTCTTCTGTTGGTAGACATTTAGGTTGTTTTACACTTGTATTGTAAATAATAAAATAAAAAAAAATTTACACTTGTATTGTAAATTTGAATATTTAGTACAAGTTTCTGTGTGGGCACATATTACATTCTCTCAGGTAAATATTAGGTGTGGATTGGCCTGGTTGTGTGGTAGGAGTGTTAACCTTTTAAGAAACTGCCAAACTGTTACCAAAACAGTTGTGACATTTTACATTTCCACCAATAAAATGGAAGTAAAATGGGAGTTTTTGTGTTCCACATCCTTGTAAACATTTGGTATTGACAGTATTTTTAATTTTAGCTACTCTAATGGGCAGATGGTATCATGTTATGGTAGTAACATGTTATGGTTTCAATTTTCATTTCCCTATTAACTGTTGATGTGGAGTGTATATTTACCATTCATTTTTATCTCTTTTAGTAACATGCCTATTCAATCTTTTGCCCATTTAAAAAGTTGGGCTATTGTCCTTATTAATGCTTTTGAGTATTTTTCATATTTTCTAGATAAATCTATTTTATCCAAGATGTGACTTTCAAATATTTTCTCTTAGTTCATGATTGTGTTTTTATTCTTTTAATACTGTCTTTCAAAAAACAAGTTTTTAATTTTGATGAAATTCAGTGTATCAAACTTTTCCTTTATAGATCATGTCTTTGGTATCATATCCAAAAAATCTTTACCTAACAAAAGTTACAAATAATTTTCTCTTATGTGTACTTACAGAAATGTCATAGTTTAGGTTTTATATTTTAGTATATTATCCATTTTGAATTAACATTTGCATATGTTGTGATGTGTGAGTTGTGGTTCTTTTTTTCAGTAGCAACATTGAATTGTTCTTGGACTATTTATTGAAAAGATTCTCTTTTCTTCATTGACTGCCTCTGCAGTCAATGTGTTGAAATTCAAATGACCAATGTGTGGCTCTCTTTCTACACTCTTTATTCTGTTTCCTTGATATGTTTGTGTCTCTCTCTGCCAACACCACACTGTCTTGACTATTATAGTTTATAATAAGTCTTGAAATAAAGTAATGTGACTTTTCCAAATTTTTTCAAAGTTATATGTGGAACGTAGAGAAACAAAACAGAGTGAATTACACTTCTTCACATATAGCATAAGAACCTTATCCAAAATGATTCTGCCTCCTTCCTTCAGTTCTTTGTGTAGTTTGTTCTCATATCTTATTCCTATTACCTTTTAAACCTCACAACACATTGTTACAATTTTGTTTTTAAATGGTCAGTTATTTTTCAGAATGATTACAAATAAGAAAAAAATTTGTGTTACATGTGCCTCAAACCTCTGTGTAGATCCAGATTTCCTTGTGAAATTGGTTTCTTTCTGATGGAAGGACCTCCTTTAACATTTACACAAAAATGCTGGGTTGCTAGGGAGGAATTCTCAGCTTTTTTATGTTTATATGTCTCTCGTTTACCCTTGTTTTGATAACTCTTGTCTTGTTTTGTTTTTCTGGCTCTGAAATTATAGACCTGGATTAAACACTTACATAGTGAAATTAGTTAGTACAAAGTAAACAAGAAAAATAGGATTTTATCATTACCCAAACCTAGGACCACTGTTTTTTCCAGTGTGGCTGAGAATCGCCTGTGTCATTTCTTCACCTTCCTGATATCTGCCTTCTGATTCTTCAATTAGACTCTATAGCAGTGATAATCATTAAAGCAGATAGGGTTACGAGGATCACAGGTGACTCTGTTCTACAACTTGTGAGAGTGATTTTAATCAAAATGATATCCTCATACACATTTCCCTTCATTTAATATCCATCACGTAAGCAATGGCTAAGTACCAGCTACTGTGTTAAGTGATGGAAAATAGATATAATTAAGACATAGACCTTGTCCATAAGGAATGCACAGTTTAGTGGAGGATATTGACCCAGAAAACAGACAGTGTTCTATAAATAAAAATACACCAACACTAAGTCAGTTGTGGGGCGGTCTGGAAAAGCAGCATCCTGTAGGAAGTGATACCTGTACTTAGTTGAAAGAATGGGTACTAGATGTCTGATCAGAGAAGGAAAGAAGATGTTATAAGCAGGGAAGACAATGAGCAGAAGCATGGAGCATAAATTCTAGGGAATTGAAAGTTGTTTAGTGCTTTTGCATCTTAAAGGTCAGGAAAAAATGGAGAGCATTAAAACTGTAGATGTGTGGCAAGAGCCAAATTTAAAAAAGCCAAATACCTTAAGGATATCAGAGTTTGACTGGCAGTTCAGTACTTCTCAAACTTTACATCTGAATCTCTGTGGATCTTGTTAAAAGTTGATTCTGATTCTGAAGGTCTGGGATGGCACCAGAAGCTCGACATTCTCTAAGAGGCTTCCAGGTACTGGTACTAGTCTGTGGATCATATTCTGGGTAGCAAGGCCATGTAAGTTCTGTTTAATGACTGTGAGTTGGGCATGCTGGAGAGACTACAGGTAGGCACTCCAGTTGAGGGGGCTGGTGGACCCCAACCTGATTTCAGTGAAGCCATCTTGGAGACTCCAGTCTACCTGTCTCCTAAGTATCAACAAGGAGCCCAGCTGATGTAGAGCGGGAGATTGTCCCAGGCGAGTCCCAATCTGTGAAATTGTGAGAGATGATGAAAAGGTGGTTGTTTTAAGCCAGTAAGTTGTTGAGCAACTGAATTTTGCTGGATATCAATAGGTAGCTGAAACAGGATTTAGTCTAATAGGCAGTAGGTGCATATTTAAATCAATGAGGGGGTTTTAAAAAATATTGATTACCAAACCCTATCCCCAGAAACTCGGATTCAATTGGTCTGAAGTGGCACCCTGGCAGTGATAATTTTAAGAGACCCCCAAGATATGTCTTGTAATAGATTCCACATAGATTTTCATGTGCAGCCTGAGTTTAAGGTCCTTAAGGGATTAGGGGATGAAGAACCTAATAAGCAGGGAACTGACGTGATCATGCTTGGGTTTAATGCAATCGTGGTCAGCTCTACAGATGATAGAATTGAGGGGGGTGAAGACTGGAGTTAGAGAAACCAATTAGGACACTGCTGCAGAATTCCACATTAGGAATGGTGGAGGCTTAGACTATAAGAGTGGTTGCATGGTTGCAGAGGACAGGATGAATGAGAAAGTTTGATAAGACAGAGACTGGATATGGGATAGGAGGCAAAGGAAGGCACCCAATTTGTAGTTTAGGAAAGCAGCTGAGAGGTCTGGGTAGATGGCTGCCACATTCACAGCAACTGGAGACATAAAAAGAGAGCAAGTGTAGCAAGTAAGACAAGCTCATTAGGTGATATGTTGATTTTGCATTACCTGGAATATCTAGGCGGGGCTGTCTGGAAGACATTTGGATCTATAACATCGGAGCTCAGGGTAGAGGTGTTAGCTAAAGATATTGATTTGAGTGCATCATCATTTAGATAGTTGATGAAACTAAGAGAGTGGGTGTGATTGATCTCCCAGGCATGGCCATGGGAGACACTGAGATTGTTTAGCTCATCCCCATTCCACCCTCCTGTTATGGTGTCTTCCTATTCTGCAGAGATGCAAAGGTCTCAGATTACGCTTGCTGATGTTTGGAAGGCAGATATGAAACATCCTCCTTCAGCCGTTTCTGTTGCAAATAAAGTCATGTATTTATGAGTGGGGAAGTAACTGCAGGGCCAGGCTCAAAAGGCCAGAGGCTGGCTTCTTGGCTTTTATGCCCCCAAACTCCATTCTACCCTATCTATTTTTCTTATGGCCTCACAGAATACTAGGATCCTCCATCTCTTTGATACAGCTCTGAATCCATATCCTTGAAGTTAAATTAGAAAAATTGTTTTGCTTAAGTCAACGGTTCTTAACATATTATAATCACTTGCACACCTTAAAAAAATTGATGCCAAGTTTTCAAGCCCAACTACTCTGATTTAACAGGTATAAGGTATGGTCCAGGAATCATCATGTTTTGGAAAACATTCCAGGTGATTCTAATATAAAGTCAGGCTTAAAATACTGACTTTGCTAATGTGTGTAATTTGATTATTTTTTGTGCAAACTACAAAAACTTACTTGTCTGTAGCATCTTCACTCTACAGATCATTAAGTTTGGTGATTAGCTGAAGAAACCGAGGGACATCTATTTATCTTGATTTATACTCTGGTTAAAGCAAAACTTAGGTCAACCAAGGATTCTTTAATTCAACAGCTGTGTTATTCATGTTTCTATACTTATGAGCAGCTTTTTCGCACCAAGTACAAGATGCATAATACATAATTACATGGTGAGTATTATTGATTTGAGTATTTCATAGAAGATTGGTCCATATATGTGTTAAATCTCCATAAAACATTTTTGTAAGTATCCATTTGTTTGTAAAATATTTAGTAAGAAGCTAGGTTTGGGTTTCTTCTGGACTTAGGATGTGAATATAATACATGAATGAGATGAACTAGGAGTTGAATCTTTTCAACCTCTAATCATGCTAAAGTCCTTCAAGTCACTATTCTGATTAAATGCCCCAATTACCCATTAATTGCTAGAGAATAGATGCAACTGACTCATTTGTCTTATAAATTCCAACTTGGAAGCCTCAAATGAACAAAAATAATTCTAGCTCCACAGCTAGTAAAATGCCAGATTAAACCTGGCCAGGGTCACTATAAAACAAGCCCTCAAGCATCACAAACAGCTTATAGCACCCAAGAAATTCAACATTAATAGGGTGTTTTGAAAAGCACACAATCACAGCAGAGAGCTAAAATCCAAAAGCACAAACAACATGGATTCACATTTTCCAAGATAAATACTTCACATGACTCCTTAATTAAATCCATTAATGATAATTAACCCTAGGGGGAAAATGACTCATCTGATTGGTAAAAATAACTTGGTTTCCTTTTAGTCTATTGTCTTCTTTCTAAGATTATAAATGGGCTGTCTTTCTTTGTGTACATGTATACTCATCTGACCACAAGAGAGTTCTGGATGGCTTCTGTAGGGTTTTGAAAGATTCAGAGTAAAAAATCTCATGCTGTATCCTGATCTCTCTCAAATAAGCCTGCTACTTCCCCAAGGAGTCATGCAAAGCTCACCAGTTCTGTTGCCTTAAACATTACATTGGATGACCAGTGATAAATAATGCAAGGTTTACTCACTTTATTGGCTTGCTCAGAAAAATCAATCCAGGGACTCAAATTTATTGTTCACTGAAATGCATGGATCAATTAATATGCATTGTTTACTCCTGGGTTTTAATCAGATTTGAAAGCAATGCACTGTATTATGACACCACGAAGGAGTAAGATGTACATAGTTCCCAGGACAGAGGCTGAATCTCTCCATTTTCTCATTTTCTGTATAGATCTGGTGGTGAAGAAGAAAATCCTTTGAGTTCACTGTTTACATACTTGCAAGATTGGCAGCCCCCCTCTCTTGCCCTTAGACAATCAAGGTAAATTCAATTGTCAAGGGATGAGTTAGCTGTCCTTTGGGCCTCTCTGGGGCCAGGAGTGGAAATTACAAGGGTTTGGGAGCCTATTTAAAACAGTATAATCCTTGTTAAGGCTGCCATGACTATTATACTTAAAACAGACCTAGTTAGCTCTTTTCTCCAAGAATGATTCTGGCCATTCCTCATCGAGCATCTCCAATTCCCGCATAAAATCCTGGATCACAAAGACAATGAAAACTTGCTCAGCACTAAAATGAGGACCTTGGTGGCAGAAGGGGTTGAGGGCAGCACAGTGGGGCTTCTGCAGCCACTGCAATTAGATCCCTGGCCCAGGAGAGGGACCCACGTGTTGCAGCAGACCTCTCCTGTCTTGCCCACTGCTCCCCTCAGCAGTGTATTTCAGTAGATCTGCCTGTTCCCCACTCTGTCTGTGGTGACTCCTCTCACCACCAGGGCCTCTGACCTGTATCCCAGCTCTTGCATGCATAAAATAAAATCTTTAAATACACACACACACACACACACACACAATGAGGACCTATCTAGCAGACTGTATGTCACCTGCTTCATAAGCCAGGACTTTAAAGTCAGGTTATATTTTGTGTGGTGTAACAAATGTTGTGATGTGGTGCCCAGATACCACTTTCAGGATTCAAACACATTCCCAAGTTTCCTGGGGTCTAGACTGATAAGGCTCACAGTCAATGTACCCACAAGGAACTGCCAATAATGGAAGGGAGCTTCGTTGCACAAGGATTTGCTTCTCTTTTACAGGATGCGTGCATGCATGTGGTGTGTGTGTGTGTGTATGTCTGTGTGTGTGTTGGTGGTGTTTATACAAAGGCCTGAACCCTTGCCTCCATTTTGGGTAACTGCAAAGTACCACCCAAGCTATCAAGAGCTCCCTGTGTGGTCAAAAGTGATCTTGAGAAAACTTTATCACAGTGCATCTTCCTTCTCCGCCCAGTTCAGCTCTCCCAGTTCCTTAGGGGTATCGTTCCTGAACACTTCCCAGTCAACCTCCTATAAATATGCCAAACCTTTCTAAGTATGTTTCCAAGAGAACCCAACCTAAGCTACATTTTTAGCATCCTTTGAAAAACTGAGTGCTCAATTCCTAGAAGCATTCTGGGTCATTTGTACTTGGAAAATGCAAATAAATTATTACCAAGTTGGAAAATTTCATTGATTTGGGTCAAATTAGTGTTTGCTGTCCTTTAGACACCACAAAACTAGGTCATTTAATGTTATACGGTGACTTACGAGGTTAAATGTAGAATCACACCCTTATTAATTTGGTTTGTAGGATGTACATATATGTAGCACACATTGCTTGAAGCAGACAAAGTCTCCCGAGTGCTAGACAGAGAAAATTGTTTTCAAAACTCAGTCACTTTAGAAACACTGCAAAAATTAATATGCTTACTTCACTATTTTCTTCTTTAAAGGAGGCCATGAAAGGGTTTTATTTAGGAAACACTTTATCAGCTAAGTTCTAATCATTGTATATGTTTAACCAGTGATTTATTTTCAAAATTCTTTTTTATTAGTATGCATCTCTTTTTCTTTCACTTGTTCTCTTATTGTCATATTTCTATTGTGATCAGGGGTGTATAAATTAACACTAACTACCACAAATACCATAATGCCCAAAGTTGAATCGGCATACTGAATACCCACTCTGTCCCAAGTGCTTCCAATAAAGCCATATAGTTCTTTCATGAGATAGTCACTCTCATAATCACAATTTTCCAAATGAGGAAACCTGATGAAGTCACAACTCTAGTAGGTAGCATCGCTAGGTTTTGGATCCACATAATTTGGTCCCAGAATCTGTGCTTAGTCACGCCATCCCAAAACCTCCTGATGGTACAGACCTCTAGGCTAAGGAAATAAAAGGTAAATTATTCAACACTTAGGTTGTTTATAAAAAGGAAAAACTACATTTATTGAGAGAACTCAGGAAAGACTTCATAGAAGGATGATATTTGAACCTGGACTTAAAATATAAGCAGCACGTGGAGGTTTTAGTGAATCTCTTTCACTTTTAAGAAAGTCCCTCCAAGGAAACCTGATGCACTGACAGTTTCAGCAAAGAGAAAATGGACAGAAACAACCATCATCACCACCTAGCTGACTGTTTTCTCCATCTTTTATTTATTATATTAATAAAAATAAATCAATTTGTGCCTAACATATGACATGAAGACCTTTGAGCTATGGTAAGTGTCTATAGAAATTTATAATCTAGCTGGGTAGAGGAGACATTGAACTTGAAAAGTCTCCATCTATATGATGAATGCCAAATGAGGGCTGAGCTGGGTGAGCAGGTAAGAGAGAACTGTCCAATATCAGCAATCCTGCCCCCCTCCCCAATGCTGCCTCAAGATGTATTTCCAAAGATTCACTGAAAGAAAATTAAAAGGAATTTTCCAGAGGGCAAGTTTTGCTAAAAAGGACTTGGAATAGTAGAAGTGGAGATGAGATAGATAGGTCCAGGGAACAGAAGGAACTGAGACTAGATTGTGATCAAGTTCTTCAGGCTCCAGAATTTTCAAGATTTAATTTTATAACATACTGTGGAGATTAACAGACCTAAGGGGAAAAGGCAGGGTAGTGTTCTTCAGGGAAACTATGTCCTGTTCTATGAAGCCTCCAGCCTTTTCTGAGATCCCTCCAATACCCAAATGGGGTAGAAGTCAGAGCTGACTGAAAGGACCACGCTGTCCAGGCTTGGACAAGGGTGTCTCAGTAGCACTCAGTGAAGACTCATGACAGAGTTTTCCTTTGTCATCCTCACTAGTAGAATTCCAAATTATTTTAAATAATATAGAAAAATAAAGCTGTAGCATCTTGCTGAGATTCAGTCATGATTCAGTGATATTTTTTTTAACCCACCCACTATGACAGTGGAGCAAAATTCATAATAGCTGTAGGCAATCATGTAATGTATCATTGTAATCAATAATGTATTGAAATAATTACTGACTGGGCATGTTGAGTAATTTCACTAAAAAAGATGAGATTTAATAGTATCCTTGAGGACTGAATAAAATTGATAAAAGTGAAAGAAGGGAGCAGACAACATTTGGACATGTGCTACCACATAAAGATAGGACCTACAGGTCTTGGGAGATGAGAAACTGTAGGAACCACATAACTTCTCAAAAAGCACAGAAGGCACATGTTAATAATTATACCTGAGGCGGTGCTAAATCTCTCAGCAAGAACTGTCCCTTATCCATTTCTAAAGAGCCTCCAATGTTTCTCAAAATGTCCCCAGACTTGTATAAACTAGAGCTGCAGGCAAAGTTTACATTCTACACCAACCTTCATTCCTCTGAGATGTCCTCTTCAGGCGGCTGCCTCTTATCTATGTCCACATTTTTGCCATATTCTTCATGAGGAGTCAGGGTAGGCATGGGTTCCTTCAGCATTCTTCGGACCCTCTATTTGATCTGTTAGTTAAAGTCAGAAAATGTGGGGCAAGTGTGAGAAGTGAATTGCACATCCCTTCTTTAATCACAAATTTGGACTGTAGTCCTCATGTGTTTATTATTATTATTATTGCTACTCAAAGTTTAAAAAACTTCTTTTCTCTAGTTAGTGAAAAATGCTGAACCAGTTCTTTTTCCAAGTCATCCATTGTTTTCATTGTGGATGTATATTATTAACTTGTGTCATCTGGGTGCATAGCCAGCAGGACCCATATTTTTCTATGTAAAGTATTTTTTGTTTGATAAAGGATAAAGGACCATGGACTGATATTCTAGGTAAATGCTATTTTTAAATACCATTAAATCTAGTATTTAGTTATAGGAATTGGTGACTATTTGGAAAAGCCCTGGTATTTAATTTTATCTATGCATGTTCAGTAATGACAAAATATATGCAGACACATAATTTCCTCTACTTTTTTTCCTATGTCTTCAAACTTTGCAAATATCCACTCCTTCTTCCTCTCCCTGGCTTCCCCCTCTGCTCTGTCTGATTGTATGTCTGGGCTCTGATCCACAGTTTCAAGAGAACAAGGAAAGCAGTCTCCCTAACTCTTTAGAGCATCTTTCCTGGGCACCTTGACAACAAAGAATTACTTCCTTACCCAATATTTTTCTCCCATTTCTTCTCCTTGCTCTTTGCTTCTAATGACAATTGACATTAATTTCTGCACAATTCAGTTTCTATATCACAGAGCTACCAGACCCCAACTTTACTGAATTGAAAAGCTCTTTCCTTTTGATCAGTTGCATATAGTAAAAATTTAGGGTGATATATTTAAGATGGATAATGATTTTTAACAATGAACAGGTAAGGTATGATTTAGTGTCCTAAGATATTTATCTTTGTTCTTGAAAGATACATCCTTGCTCTTTAAAGTTACACACTTCAGATGGGGGAAAAATATTCACAGGATGGATGAGATGTTCCTTGTGGGGAGTTAGTAGTGGGGAGGAAAGAAGGTCCTTAGAAATGATCTACAAATAGAGCATGATTTTCTATAGACTTCTGCAAACAACAGCAACAATTACTGAGGGAATGTGCATCTGGCAAGTTTTCTCATTTAGGGAGATGTCCATAAAAGGCAAGAACAGAAAATTCCAGTTGATTCCAATGGTAACTGAATGTTGCAATGACTACTATTTATGTTTCCCTAAAAGTCCCAATTTGGGGGAGGCACACCCATACATAAACAATCAAGAGGAGTACCATAGCCCAATTCTAGTCCCTAGAAGAATCAGGGATGCCCACAAATGAATATTTACATCAAATAAACTCTAAGGTACTGCAGTCCTGGCCAATAGATACCCTCAAAGGGACAGGATAGTAGCCATATAACTACCAAATTTGTCACTGCAGATGGTGGACAGAGAGCCAGTCTGGGTATGAGACTGACCTGGAACTTAACACTTCACTTGAATGAAGCCCAAATAAGGCACTCGAGGAACATGGTCACCCCACTGCAGGGGACATACAGCTTGGGCTTAGACAATTTACAGCTAGGAAGCACAGTGGGGGAGAAAATGAGGCTAAGTCTGAGGGCTTGACAGTCCCAGAGAGAGCAAGACACAACAGGTTGGCCACACACAATCAGTGGCTCATGTCCCAATGTCAGTGGTGAGCCCCTCCTCCTCACAGATTCCCTCCTCAACTCAGATTCCCTAAATAGAAACCCCCCAAATGCATTTGGTTTAGTTTTTTTTTTATATTAATATGCTACAATTGCTGTAACAAAATACCCCAAATGGGGGGACTTAAACAACCTAATTTTTTTTTAATAAAATTTTATTGGCTTAAAATACTATGTAAGTCTCGGGAGTGCAGTTTTAACTGTTATATGTATACAATACACCTCTGTAGTTCTAGTACCATGCACACCATCAAACTGAACCCTCCAACTGTTCCTCCTAAACCCCTACTTTTTCCCCTCTAGTATTCACCCTTTCCCCAGTATCTAATGTTATTTTTATTGTGATTTATAGTTCATTTGCTTTGCTTATTTATATTCCATAGTTGAGTGAAACCATCTGGTGATTGTTTTTCACTTTCTGACTTAACTCGTTTAGTATAATCACCTTTAGTTCCATCCATGCTGTTCCCCAAAGACAAAATTTCATCTTTTTTACTGGATGAGTGGCATTCTATTGAGAATATATCCCATAGCTTCTTTATCTAGTTATCCAACAATAGACATTTAGGTTGTTTCCGTGTCTTGGCTATTGTGAACAGGCTATATGGACAGCAACTTTCCAAAGTGGTATTTTCATAGTTTTTGGATAAATACATAGGAGTGGTCTTGCTAGATATATGGTATTTTTAATTTTAAATTTTAAGAGAATCCCCATACAATTTTTCAGAGGCTACATCAATTTTCATTCCTACCAACAAGGCATGAAGTTTCCTTTCCCTCTCCACCCTCACAAATACTTGTTGTTTCCTGTCTTTTTGATATAGGCCATTCCTACATGTGTGAGATGATCTTTCATTGTGGTTTTGATATGCATCTCCCTAATGAAAGTAAATTTAAACATTTTTTTCATATGCCTATAGGCCATCTGAATGTCTTCTTTGGAAATGTGTCTATTTTGGTCTTTGCTTATTTTTTGATTGGATTGGTTGTTTTGTTTTGTTGAGTTGTATGAGTTTATATTTTGGAAATTAACCTCTTGTCAGATGTGTGATGTGCAAATATCTTTTCGTCAGTAGGTTGCCTTTTCATTTTTGTGTTGTTTTCTTTTGCTGGACAAATGATTTTGAGTTTGAGATAGTTCCATTGTTTAGTTTTTGCTTTTGTCTCCCCTGCTCTTGGTGTCAAGTCTCCAAAGACATCTCTGAAGTAGGTGTCAAGAAAACCATTTATGTTTTCTTCTATGTATTTTGTGTTTCCAGGTATTATCCAAGTCTTTAATCCATTTTGAATTAATTTTTATACAGTCTTAAATAATGATCTGATTTCATTTTTTGGTATCGTATATGCCTGTCCAAATTTCCCAACAATTTAATTTCATTTCCCCCAACATTTCCAAAGCCTACTGAAGATGCTTTCCTTTCTCCACTGTAAGTTCTTGGTTAAACTGTCATAAATTAACTGTCCATAAATGTGTGGGTTTATTTCTCAGCTCTCAATTCCATTCCTTTGATCTGTGTGTCTGTGTATATTCTAATATAATACTGTTTTAGTTACTATTGCTTTATAGTACAGTTTGAAGCCATTTTTCTTCTTTATCTTTTGGTTAGTATTGTTTTAATCATTTGGGGTTTTCTGTGGTCCTATATGAATTTTAGAATTTTTTGTTCTATTTCATTGAAATATGCCATTAAGAATGTGCTTGCTATTACGTTCAATCTATAAATTGCTTAAAGATTGGCTATTTTAATAATACTTATTTTTCCAGCCCATGAACACAGTATATCTTTCTATTTCTTTGAAAAAACAGATATTGTTATCTGACAATGTTATAGAGGACAAAAGGTCTACATCAAGGTGGTGGCAGAGTTGGTTGCTTCTGAGAGTTGTGAAGGAAGCAGCTAGCAGTTCTAAACCTCTCTCCTTGATCTGTATAAGGCCATCTTTTCTGTTTCTTCATCTTGTCTTCTTTCTCTGCATGTCTCTACATCCAAATTTCCTCAGGTATATGGGAAGAGAGCCCACCTTCATGACTTCATTTTAACTCGATGGTCTCTGTAAGGTTGCTCTCTCCAAATAATGTCACTTTGGGATGGTTTCTTTCTTGAATCAAGTATTCCAGAAAAAGCCAGTATAAAAAATATGGCAGTTTGTCAACCAATACAGCACTAGCCAAAGAGCAAAATGTCTTATTCCAAGGTATCTGTACTCTTTTGGAAAGCATAGCTTATGCTGAAGAAGCCCGCATGCTCCTCTAATTGCTGTTAATTCTAAACAAGACTTTTGGGAAAGGGACACCTGGTTTCATCAATGCTTTGGGGCCCCACACCTCAAACAGAGTCTCCATCAGGAACATGAAAATGGGCTCGTTGGCACTGTTCCCTATCAGAACTGTTCAGCCATCCAAAGCTTCATTTCTAAACATTTACAAAGTACTATTTATCAGAATGAAAGAGAATGTTTCTGCTTCGCAATGTTGGGCATATGGTAGCAGCATGAAATAGGAGATAAATCGTGCTGAGTGATTCCAACTGGATTTAATGCCAGCAATAATTATTTTTAATCAGATGGAAAGTTCCCTTGGTGATACTAGACCATCTAACATAGGAAAATAATTTTGTCAGTTCTCATTGTCTGATGCTATTTCTATAAATAATCTCCATAAGGCCTTCCGAAGTCTAACTTTGTGTCTTTTCGCTAATCCTTTCTCATTCTTTCTTTCCATGGGCATGCTCTATCAATTCTCTAAATTCTAACTTTTGACTATGGAATACCTTTACAATATTTTATAAATCATTTGGAGCTTAGGAAACCCTCTCACAATTACATGGAATTTCAAAAAATTTCTTGTGTCTCTGTGTATGTCTTCCATCCCCCCACCCCTAAGAAAAGAAGGGGGTCAGCAAAATATAACTAATAACCTGAGAGCAGTTCAGATCAGGGGATATATAATTTGTGTTAGGTATGTGTTAGTGGTGTAAGGCTAAAGAAGGTTAGAAATGTTTCCCAGGCAGTAAGACCACAAATGGCACCTCCCTGCAAGAGTTGTGTTTATGTGACACCACCATACCCACCCACCCCTCAAAAGCACAGAGCATTTGCTAACAGCTATGATCTGGAATTTAAATTACTGATAATTAGCTACTTACTTTTTAAAAATAGCTCATAATTTTTCAAATAGCTGGCTATTGGAATTATTCACTTGTAGTTCTAAAGAAAAATGTATTTGGAGATACAACTAAAAGTCTTGACTCAGGTATATGTGTAGTTTATATCAATAGGTGGACAGGGCAAAAGGCATATCTCTGAGGCACCCAGAGTCCAGTTCAGACTTATGAATCCTCTTCCACAGAGGGGATCACCTTCTTGAGCTTTGTGAAATGGGTGACACCTGAACCCTAGGTGCTTCTCCATCAGAGCCAAGTCAGGCTGACCAGACTTGCTCACTGCTGGGTGCTCTAACCTGTAAGCCCAGGTCTCAGTCCATAAAGTAAAACAGTTTTGCTAACAAACAAAAACAATTTCCTTTAGGCAAGAAGATGAGTCCTGGGTATAATCCCCCTCAAGTTCTGAGTATAAACCTTTGTACCTACCTGAGGTAAGTCCCAAGATTCTGCTTCTGGATCCCTTGGTGCACCCATCTTGCTGGTTCTTGGAAAAGTGACCCCTTGCCTGGGTTCCTCCTGCTCCAAACTGTAGGCCAACACATTGGCAACTGAACTGCGCACGCCATGGAGACACCGGTCATTCCTGCTGCTTCCCTCGCTCAGCCACTTCCAGGTCTACTGCTCACAGAAGACCCCCCAACAGGGCAGCAGGTGGGTTGCAAGACTGTCCACGATGCCATCTCAGGTGGTACCTGGGGGCCAACATGAAGCAGTGACATTCAGTTGCATTCTTACCCCTACTGGACTGCTGTTCATCTTGCCATCAGACAAAATCCATTTCATATCCTGGCTTTACCCCAAGAAAGGCCTATCCGTTTTCTATTTAGAGTTTTATGATGTCCCAGGGGTATAAAAACCTCAGGGTCCCCACGCAAAGGAAACTTAGAGACATAGCTGCAGGCACTGGAAAAATGAATGACTGATGACTGGGGAAAACAATCCTTCTCCAAGTCAAGTGATTTCAAATTATTTGTTTTTAACAACAAAAAAAGGAGTTGTCACCTGATATGTCATTAAAAATAATTTTTGTATAGGGCCTCCCTGGTGGCACAGTGGGTTAAGCAACGCACTATGAAGCAAACCACAGCCACTGCAGCACAAGTTCGATCCCTGCCCCAGGCTGGGGAGGTGACCCATGTAGCACAGTAGACCTCTCCTGCCTTGCCTGCTGCCCCCCTCAGCAGTATATTTCAGTCCATCTGCTTGTTCTGCTCTCTATTCTATCTCTGGTGAATCTTCTCATCGCCCCCACACCTCTGGCCAGACCCCAGTTCTTGTATGCATAAATAAATAAATCTTAAAAAAATAATTTTTGTATAATAAATCATCATGTGCTTCCTTTTTTTCTTATTTTGAAAAATAGTTCAGTGGAATAAACACATCTGGGGACTCAACTATAGCAAAACTCTTCCTACTCCACTTAGGTAGCAGTTGGCTTAAATAATTGCACAGAACTTACTACAGGCAGGAACAGGTTCATGCACTAAACATTCATTTGCTCATTCAATCCTCACAACAACCTATAAGGTAAGTTTTTTCCATGATCCCTAATATACAGATGAGAAAGGAAGCTCAGAGAGGTTGACCAACTGTCCAGGGTCATGGAGCTAGTAGGTGATAAGAGTTGGAACTTGAACTCAAGTACCAGTTCTTGAATTTGGTCTCAGAGTTGTGTAGATAATGGCTATGCTATGCTATGATTATTTTTTTTAACGTATAGAATAAAAACAATAATGGGATCAGAACAGATGCTAAACCCAATTTTAGCATTAAGTTTATCTATCTACTAATGTATCAATGAGTTGAAAATTTTAAATTCCCTGTCCATATTAAGAAATACATTTCCAATAAAATTTTTTTCATTTAATTATCAAACTTTGTAACAGTTCCTTGTTATTAACTTGCTATTGCTAATATTTATAAGGATAATGAATTTGGAAGATATTTTATTCTTTATAGAGTTATCAGTAAAGATTAAAGATTTAAAATTTAAATTTCTATATATGTGCATTTCTTTGTTACAGGATGTGATAGAATACTAACTATAAGCTTTTATTTTTTTTTTAAGATTTATTTATTTATGCATACAAGAACTGGAGTATAGGCCAGAGGTGTGGGCAGTGAGAGGATTCACCAGAGACAGAGTGCGGAGCAGAACAGGCAGATCAACCAAAATACACTGCTGAGGGGAGCAGCGGGTGAGGCAGGAGAGGTCTGCTACACCATCTGGGTCACCCACCTGGCCGGCAGCAGGGATCGGACTCATAATGCAGCGGCTGCGATTTGCTTCATAGTGCGTTGCTTAATCCACTGTGCCACCAGGGAAGCCCACTATAAGCTTTTAAATAAAATACTGTATTAAGTTTCTGTAGAGGGTAGTTGAAGGGCTTATGTATTTTTCACCCTTTTGTATTTATCTGTGGTCTGACTTTCAGATTATACATTTCTTTCTTAGATAGACATAAATATATAGATTTCTTTGAATTTTTTAAAAACCACTTTTTTGAGGTATAATTGACATATAAACATTACCTATTTAATGACACAATTTGATTAATTTATAGAAAAGTCTCCCTCTGAGACTTTACCACCATCTATGCTATTACCATATCCAACACCTCCAAAAGTTTTCCTTTAGATATTTTTGAAAGAGTAACGCCAAGGTCTATTTTTAAATGCCAGTACTCCCATATTCCAATATACTGAAATTATGTTAAATCCCAATATACTGAAAATTACGTCCTCTGCAACAACTTAGACTAGAATGCAATTTTTTCAGTGTCAACCTAAAAATACGCAAGGG
Source organism: Galemys pyrenaicus (assembly GCA_019455555.1). Taxonomy (NCBI): domain Eukaryota; kingdom Metazoa; phylum Chordata; class Mammalia; order Eulipotyphla; family Talpidae; genus Galemys; species Galemys pyrenaicus. The sequence continues at coordinate 10,283,875 of JAGFMF010011823.1, forward strand.
CTTACACTGTTTTTAAAAACTATCTTAGGTGTGATGTGAACAAATACAATAGATCCCTGCCCTGGCCAGAGGCACAGCCCCTCTCCTCCTTGTGTTTGCCTCTCTTACTCCTAACACAGCCTCAGGTAGTTTATTAATTTAATCAATATTTATTAAGCTCCAGCTATGTACTAGACAGGGTAGTGCCATCCCAATGAACAAGACAGAGGCATTACTGCCTTTGCTGAAATAATGTGATGTTAGTTCCTTTTGTATAATTGTTTTACTCTCCTTGATGACATCTGGATCTCTCTTTTCATGTATTATTTTCATTTGGGGCCTGATTCCTCTGAATAAAAGTACATTGCAATTATTTAAATTATGAAATATTTCAAACATACAGAGAAATGTCAAGAGCAACAAAATGATAACTTATATTCTTACCACCCAACTTTAAGTCTTCTTTTTAGCACTTGGCCTGAAAAATTTCATCGTAATCAGTGAAACAAAATAAGACAATATTATGTAATTTTCTGACCTAAATACCTCTCCCTACTTCCACATGTATTCCTCTCTCCTTGGAGATAAACTCTATCCTGAATTGAATTTATAATTCTTTTTTTATATATATCTTTTACATCATTGTTCATTTTCTAACAATGCTTTCTTCTCTCAGGTGAAGGCCCCATAGAGTTTCCACCACCAACTCACCCACGCACCATCCCCTATGTTTATTGCAGCACTATTTATAATAGGTAAAACATGGAATTTATAATTCTTTAAAAAATTCGCATTTCTGTTTCTAGGGAGTGAGGAAGGGGGTCACCTGATTCTAAGAGAGGGGTCCTAGGTGCCTTAGTGCTTTTTATGAGGACTTTCAATCAGTTCTCCTTTTAGAAGTACCCAATTTCAGAACCACTATTATTTGGGGGTGGGAGTGGTATAAACCAGCTATGATATTGTTGACTTTTCCCTTTCTAGATTCAGGTTTCATCTGCCAAATCTGTTATGATTTATTCAATTACTTTCCAACTTTCAAAGCTTTATATCTGTTTTCTTTTCTCCTACTTATAACTTGGCAGATTTATGTCTTTTTAATCCTTTCACTGTCATTTTAGTAAAATCTTAGCAAGAAGTAGCAGCAAATGAATTTCTAACTAGAAGTCAAAGTTATTATCTCTCTAATCTCTAAATACTTAAATATTTTAAAGTAAATGCTTAACTTCTTACAGATTTAAATCTCTTTAATTATTCTTTATTTTCTTTTTATTTTCTTTTTCTAGAACTGCTATTAAATATGTTGAAGAATTCTAGTTTTTGTTATACCCTTTAACTGTTTACTCACAATTTAAGTTTTTGTCTATCTGTGCTGTGTTCTGGATAAAATACCAATAGTTCATTTTCTCTTCATTCTAACTTAAAGTAAATTATACCTAATCAATTTTTATTTCAATGACATTGGGAAAAAAGTCTGATGATTTCTTTTTCCATTCTTGTTTAACTTATCCTTGATTTTGTTTCATGGTTTAAAGTTTAGGCCAAACTTTACTTCAAAAATTATCTCCTATAGTATAAGTTCAAGTTAAAGATTTAACTTTGGTCAAATTGAGTTTCTTTATGCATTCTGGAATTCAGATTTACAGGTCAAGATTCATTTTCAGTATTTTTCTTTTTTTTTTCCTCACTCTGTGCTTAATTTTTCTTGCACAGAAGTCTGTGAATATCATTACTTCATTCACAAATCTGGTCATTTATTAGGGGTTTTGTATGTCTACCTGAATATTTAAATTTACTTGACCAGGGTGGCTTAATTTGACTTCAGGTTGGAAGACAGTCTCAGGTGTTCCTATACTCTAGACCTATCTTTCCAGGCAGCCATCTAAACTAGCTTTTACTAGTCTCTTTTCAGGATCAGGCTATCTCTGCTTGCATGGAACCATTCAAGTGTCATTACAACAGAGATCTACTCCTGGGTGCCACGGAATCAAAGAGCTCACAGAGACCAGTTATTTCAGCTCCTTTAAATACTTTACCATTCTTTTTCAAATATAGATTTAGGCTATATTTATCTTATTTTTGATCGTGGCTTATGTCATTTTGGTTCTCTAACTCTTTTTACATGATTAGAGTGATCATTATGGAATTTTCAGCTCATTGGCAAATGGTCAAATACTTGCAATTTTACTGTATATGATTCGTTTCACTACATGTTTGACATGTGAGTACATCAAAGCATGACTTTTTGACTGATGTTCTCCATAAATTCTTTGATCCTTCTTTCTCTCACCAATGAACTCAACCTATTTACCAAAAAGTCAAACAGCCACATATGAAGAGACTCCACTCTCCCCCCCTAAAATGACCATTAGATTTTGTAAGGCTCCAGTGAGATGGGGAGGTGGTGGGGGAAGATTGATAAATAATGGATTGTTGAGAAAGAACTTTAAGCCTGTCTCCTCCAAAAGGCATTTTTCTTCTTCCTGACATTGAATTGTTTAAACCAAATGAAATTTTATGGAGCTGAAGGATTATGATTGTTTTGTTTCATTTGGTAAAGAAGGAAGAACTAGAAAGTATGCATAGTAATAGAGGAAATAGCATATTCATATTTTTGTCATTAAAATCTCTCAACTCTTACCCATTGCCAGAAAACATATAAAAAGTCCTAACATACACAATGAACAAAAAGTCAAGAGTAATGAAAAAGTAAAAATTTTTTGTGTGCACCTTGGGAATTTAATTTTTATAAAAGACAAGGCAGAGAGAGCCTTGTACAAAGATTTTCAAAGAAGAACCCAAGTATGCATCATCATGAACAAGTCAAGCTTCCTTTCACATATAGCAAGTTTAACAAACACTGGTATCTTTTAGCCTCGAAAGATTCACGAGCCTTGAACTCATGCCCAAATCTGTCCATTCTCCTCTTTCTCTTAGTAATATAACCCCTGAACTTCAGTTGAGCACATTGCCACCAAGTTTAAAAACTTACTTGACCATGAAATAAAAATATGCAAGTTTGTCTGCAGAGTTCCAAGCGACTACAGGGACGGCTCCTTAAAGGAGGGGTAAGTGCTTTGCATCTACAACCACCTGGCTGTCTGGAGCAAGGGTATGATGACTAGAGTTCAAGAAGCCATCTCAGAGCATGAGGCAGGGCACAGCAGAGAGCTGGGAGGAACCTGGGTCTCTGATGACTTACAGTAGAGACCCCAGGTCAGCTCTTGCTTTCAGACTTTCTTCTACTTGAGGTCCAAGCCACTGTTTCCTTCGGTACTTTTGTTCTGTATAACCAAATCATAGAGCCTCAAATTATTTTATTCTTACAATAAGTTACATTTTATGACACATTTATTTGATGGTAAAGTTTAGCACTTTGTATTTTCATGACAAAGTGAAAGGGCCTAGAGAATTGTCATTTTATTCATTCCACTCTAGTTCCAAGCACTTGAAAACCAGTTGGGTTTCCCTCAAGTTTGCTTGGTCATGCAGTGATTTCCAATGACTTTAGCCAGCAGGTTGGAAAACTGTGGTTTTCATGTCATAACTGTCTGGGCCTCTATAGTAAAAAGAATCTTTTCTTTTCAAATGCCAAACTCCCTAGGAAAGAAAAGAAATACTTTAAAAAGCCTGACCCTATTAATTGCTGTGAAAGTGCCTTGTGTTGTTCATCACAATAAGTTGTTTTCCATTGACTGGAGAGACTGACACTCATGCCTGGATTCTCTCACAACTTTCATTGTGTCCCAGGCTAAATCCTCATCATCCTAATGATAAGACAGCTACTTGTAAGGAAGGTTTTGATTTAGATGAGAGAAATTTAATGCAAACTGACTTAACAAAAGCATCATTTACTTGTTCATGTCACTGAGTAGTTCAAGGGACATGCCTGTGCGCTTCAGGCCTGACTTGGTCAAGTGGTGTCATCAGAAATCTGGCCTGTTTTAGCTAAAAACCTTTGGGGGCCTGAGGGAAGAACTAGGGAGTAAACAGTCCAGACTCAGGAGGCACTTTGAGAGATGGAGCGCATGTATCTCTACAGGAAAGGGGTAGCATTGACAGTCAGCATGAAAAGGATGCTAGAACTTATCTGTCACAGGTCATTACACCTCAGGAATTGCAGCTCCAGTTCACGCAGGGACCTCAGTGTGAGTCAGGCAGAGAAGAGGCCAGGCCATCATAGAGCCAAGTGTGAGCAAAGAATTGTTGCCCAGTTCTCCAGATGGCAAATGGTAGACTCAGTCTTGACCAGGAGCCACGTGCTTCTGACACAGGAGGAGGCATGAGGCAGAAGACAGTGTGAGTCAGCCAGTCAAGGGGTAACTGAGTGGAGCTTGGAGTGTGGGATGGGCTCCACTCAGCAAAGGTGACCTCTGAAAAATCAGTGCTCTCCCCTCAAGAACAGGTACTGGCAAAAGTTGGGTGAACGCTAGACTTTAGAGAAGTGGTTTAGTATTTAAAGAAAAACTTCACACCAGTGATGAGAAAACAGCTATTTTGAGTTTCTGCAACCCAGTTCATACACAGAGTCTGATCATTTAGCTAAAAACCTGAGTTTAGGGTGATCCCCCAACTCACCCCAAATTTCCTCTTTGCTTTCTCCAAGGTACCTTAAAAAAAGCCATTCAGAACTGAGCCCTTGAAAAGTTAGAAACTTCTGCCCCAACCACCTTGTAAGTGATGGGTCCTTGCTACCTGCTCTCGCTCTCCAGCTCCTGCTCACAGGTCAGCACATGGAGGGCTGCCCTTCCCGGGATTACTGGGCACTCTCTGTCCCCTCCCCCACCTTACCCCCATTCTGAGACCGTGGATAAGAAACCTTGTGACTTCCCTTGTATGCATATATGAAACTGCCTGCAATCGAACAGCCCCATGGATCCACTTCCCCAAAGTGGGAGCTTGGAGGCTGAGGGGAAGGCCCACCACCCTATGTGAGCCTGTGCCTCATAATTCAGCAGGTCATCATACTTAATGTGCAGCCATTGCTCATTTTGCTGTGCTTTCCTTTGTTCCCCTCCACAGGCACCATGTTTGATACAAAGGGGGAGTTTGTGGCTACTCTGGGTCCAGTGCATCTACTGGAAACATTTTCCCCACAGCATGTGCTCACTTGGTCAGTATCTGTGTCACAGGTGCTAATGCTTATAATATTTCACTTCTTCATTATTATTACATCTGTTATGTTGATCTGTGGTCAGTGACCTTGGTTATCACTGTTGTAGTTGTTGTGGAGTACCCCAAACTGTGGTAAATGATGGTTAAATGCTTTGTGTGTTCTGACTTCCCCACCAATCTACTGTTCCCTCCTCTCTCCCTCTCCTCAGGCCTCCTTATTCCCTGAGACACAATGATACTGAAGTTAAGCCAACTAATAATCCCATCTGTAAGTGTTCATATGAACAGAAGAGTCACACGCCCCTCACTTCAACTCAAAAGCTAGAATTGATTTAGTGCGGAAGGCCTGTTGACAGCTGACATAAGGCGAAAACAGGGCCTCTGGTATCAGTTAGCCTAGTTGTGAATGCAAATAAAAAGTTCTTCACGGAAATGGAAAGGGCTACTCAGTGCACACGAATGATAACAAAGCAAACCAGCCTTATTGCTAAAGTGGAGAAAGTGGTCCGGAGAGAAGGCCAAACCAGCCCCAACATTCCCTTACCAAAGTCTAAACTCATAAGTTCTATGAAGACTGAGGTGAGAAATATAAGCTAGCAGAGATTGCTTCATGTACTTTAAGGAAGAAGTCATCTCTATAACATAAAAGTACAAGAGGAAGTGACGAGTGCTGATATAGAAGTTGCAGTAAGTTAATATCCAAAAAATCTAGCTAAGATCATTGATGAGGGTTGGCCACACACAAGACAACAGATATTCAACATACATGAAGCAGTCATATTGGAAGATGCATCTAGGACTTTCATAGCCAAAGAGAAAGTCAATACCTGACTTCAAAGCTTCAAGGACAAGCTGGCAATGTAGCTGATGACTTGAGGTTGAATTAATGCTCACTTACCATACAGAAAATATTAAGGCCCTTAAGAATGATGCTAAATCTACCCTACCTGTGCCCTATCAATGGAACAACAAAGCCTGGTTGACAGCTTATCTGTTTACAACATGGTCTACTAAATATTTTAAGCCCACTGTAGAGACCTAGTACATGTCAAAAAAGATTCCTTTTTCAAAATATATTTTTAAGAGATTTATTTATGCACACAGGCACTGGGATACAGGCCAAAGGTGTTGGGGAGTAAGGGGGTGAGAGGATTCACCAGAGATAGAGTGGGGAACAGAATAGGTGGATTAATTGAAATAGACTGCTGAGGGGAGCAGAAAGCGAGCCAGGAGAGGTCTGCTGTGCCATGTGGGTCATCTCCCAGGCCAGTGGCAGAGATCGAATGCATGCTGCTATGGCTGTGGTTTGCCTTATAATGCGTTGCTTAACCCATTGCACCACAAGCAAGACCCTCGTTTGAAAATATTTTAACAATGTAACTGGTCACCCAAGAGTTCTGATCAACATGTATAAAGAAATTAATGTTTTCATGTCTGTGAACACAACATCCATTCTGCAATCCATGGATCGAGGAGTCATTTTGACTTCCAAGCCTTACTTTTTAAGAAATGCATTTTGTAAAGCTATTGCTGCCATTGTTATTCCTCTGATGGGTTGGGGTAAATTCAACTGAAAACCTTCTGGAATGGATTCACCATTCTGGATGCCAACTAGAAGATTTTGTGACTTATGGGGAGGGGATCACGGTATCAACATGAACAGGAGTTTGGAAGAAGTTGATTCCAAGCTTCATGGATGACTCTGAGAGTTTCAAGACCTCAATGGAAGAAGTAAATGCAGATGTGGTAGAAGCAGCAATAAAATTAGAATTCTAAATGGTGTTTGAAGCTGTGATTGAATTGCTGCAACATCATGATAAAACTGTAATTGACAAAGAGTTCCTTCTGTGGATGAACAAAGAAACTGTTTTCTTGGTATGGAATCTACTCTCAGGGAAGATGCTATGACTTTGGTGAAGTGACTACAAATGATTTAGAACATTATATACACTTAGTTGCCAAAAAGAAGCACAGTTTGAGAGGACTAATTTTGAAAGCTGTTCTATTATGGATAAGATGCTATCAAATAGCATCCCATGCTATGGAGAAATCTTTAGTCAATCAATAAACAAAAGTTGATCAATGCAGAAAATTTCACTGTTTTATTATTTTAAGATATTTCCATAGTCACCCCAACCTTCAGCAGCCCCCACCCCCCTATCAGCCAGAAGTCATCAGCACTGAGGCAAGATCCTTCACCAGCAAAAAATTATGACTCACTTAAGGCTCAGCTGGTGGCTAGTATTTTTTAGCAATAAAGTATTTTAAAATTAAGGTAGATACTTTTTTTGGACATAATGCTATTTCATACTTAATAGACTGTGTATAGTGTAACCATAATATTATATGCATTGGGAAACAACAACAACAACAAAATCTGTCTAGTCTGATCTGGAATTGAGCCCACAATATCTCCAAGGTGTGTCTGTACCAGGGACAAACTCAACACAACACCCACCACAGAACCTCAGTTATAAATCAAGAATCAAAGGCCATAAAGCATAATCGTGATGGCTGCTTGTGAAGGCTTTGATCTGGGGCAATGAAAGGCCAGGTGAATCCCAGATGATAATGATTGGAGGGACTATAACTGTTGATATTTTATTGACTTGGATCACATAACTGATTGACTTGGAACTGAGTTTTTTCAACTTAGAGAATTTTACAATGATGAGGAAAAATACTGGTTTATAAACTTATATTAATATCTTAAAATATCTACTTCTGTGCTGGGTGTTGACCACATATAGACTTATTGAATTAAAGGATAAATGACATAAACGTACACTTATCTGTCCCATATGAACACACCTGAAACGAGGGGTGACAATATAGCCACAATTGCTAAGAATGCTGGCCAGGTCACCTGGCCATGTGGACGAGTGTTCTAGCCCAACAAGCCAACCAGCTTCCAACTCATCAGGTCCACCAAACTCTTGTTAAAATCAAGAGTTTTGTTAAAATCAAGTTCTAGATCCAAAGAAGTGATGTGAGGTTCCTAGGTCTAAACTATGTTGAACTTGGAAGTTATTGAAGAGACTAGTGAGCTCTACTACACATAGAAATGAGGTTTTCACTCCCAGAATGGTGACATCTCCAGGCCCAGGACTACCAAGAAAGGAACTTTGTTACTTTTAAATTCTTATAGGAATTTATAAGGTCACTCTATTATGAGGACATTCTCACCCATTGTATCTTTCTGGCTGCAATATAAGGAGACGTATCTTACCCCTCATTTCCCTCTCAAACAGCATGTTACAGGGAAAATCCTTCATGCCTTCAAGAACCACTTAGTCAGATGAGATTGCTGTGTAGTTTTGGGAACTTCTTGGAAATCAGAGAAAGTAGGTGTTGCCAGATTATCTTGGCCAGCATTGGACTGACAGATGTCACATCCAGGTTGTCCTCACGCACAGGTGATTACTGGGAGCCAGGCCAGTGTCCCATGCTGGTGTCCAAGGGCACACACAAGCCACATGGGCAGTGGGCATGAGGCACAGGCCAACTACTGGAGACAAGAGAGGCAGCTAGCCGGAGAGGTCATTGACGTTAAACAAGGCAAGCGTCCCTGTGGGAACAGAGAGAGCATTTGCAACCTGGTACCAGAAAACATTTAAGGAGGAGAAAAAGAATGGAAAAGAGTCCTTGACTAGCTCCTGATGGAGCCCTTGTCCCATGAGTGCCGTTGTGTTAAGGACAGGCTGCTTAGAGACCAGCAGGACGTGCTCTCATCAGTCACCAACTTAGGATCAGTCACTCTCCTCTTCATTATTAGACCTCAATTTGTGAAAGGAACTCTGTTCCCATTATGTGAACTTTGTTTCCATGGAATCCTCTTCAGTGTCCATCCACACCTAGGCGAAATCTCAGTCTTAGTTTCAGGGAGGCACAGGTTTTTATCTGAACTAGGTTTGGGGAGTAGCACGGTGGGGACGAGGCCTTCCCTGTTCTGGGGAATTCTGCGGCAGCGAGCTGGGTAGGTGTTTGGGCTGAACACCATGAGTCACACGCTCGTCAGTGACCAGGTGGCCTTGGCGTTTATATGCGAGGTCCCTGGGTCTCTGCACTGTGTCCAAGCACTTGGGAGAAGGTGGTGGCAGTGGGCAAACATTCTCTCCTCACCCACAGAAATCCTCAGAGGGCTTCCCTTCGTGGGTTTATAAAAGCCCATTATCTAATTCATGACTCAGAGAATTGAGCTCCATGGCAAGAGGCTTTTTAAGTCACATTTTGAATAATTTCTCAGCAATTCATTACATAGGAAAACAGGCCCCTTTTGTTCTAATACTTTGCCCAGGAATGCAACTCCTTTCTGCTAAATTCATTAACAAACCTGTGTATGAGGCCTGAGCATCTCTGACCGGTTTTTGAAATACGCTGACTTGCTAATCATTGAGATGTAAACTTTTACCTTAGGCTAGAAATGATTCATGGACTCAGGTTGTAGGAAACAGCAATGTCACTTTCAAATCCTCAGGTCAGGGTCTCCCTGGTGGCACAGGGGGTTAAGGCACAGCACTGTGAAGCTATCCGCAGTCACTGCAGTACGAATTTGATCCCTGGCCAGAGAGCTGACCCACATGGCGTGGCGGACCTCTCCTGTCTCACCTGCTGTTACCCTTAGCAGCATATTTCAATCTGCCTGTACTGTTCTCCACTCTCTCTCTGGAGAATCCTCTCACCCCCTGCACCTCTGGCCTGTACCCCAGTTCTTATATGTCTAAATAAATACAAATGATTTTTTAAAAATATTTGATATGTTTAAAATAAAATATCAAAATACGTTAAGTCACATATGCCTTAACATGTTTTTATCACGATAAAATATACTATGTAACGTTTACCACTGTGACCACATATTGCTTAAAGAGGTTTTGGCCATGAAGATCACATATAGGACAGTGGTTCCCAGGACACATTTTGTAGGCTAGGTGTGGAGTAGGCTGTGCCATCTGGGTTGTGTAATGATACTCTATGCTGTTCATACAGGGGTGATATCACCTACTGATGCATTTCTCAGAATCTATTGGCATCATTAGGAATGCACAATTATTAGTGTACAGTCTAGTGGTGTTAAGTATACTCATACTGTTATGTAAATATCACCACCACCCACCTCCAGAATCTTCACCTTGTAGAGCGGAAACTATATTCATTTGACAATAATTCTTATCCTCCTCTCCCCCTAGGCCATGGCAACCACCATTCTACTTTCTGTCTCTGATTTTGATGACTCCCATGACCTCATATAATGGGAATCACACAATATTTGTATTTATGTAACTGACTTGTTTCATTTAGCATAATGTTCTCAAAGTTCAACTATAATATATGTCAAAACGACCTTCCTTGTAGAACTGTATAATATTTCATTGTATGCATGTACCACAATCTGCTTATCTACTCATCTGTCAATGGATAGTTTGACTGCTTATGCTGCTATGAACATGGGCTCATATCTTAGTCAACCTGGGATGCCTAAATAAAATACCATAGATGGGGTGGTACCTAATTTCCACAAGAAGTTAATTTTTTCAGTTAATGATACTAGAAATTCAAGATCAGGGTGCCAGATTGGTAAAGTTCTAGCGAGACTCTCTTCCTGGTTAGTCAAGTTTTAGTGACACCCTCTTCCTGGTTTGTAGATGGACACCTTCTCTCTGTCCTTACATTGTTGGGGGGGGGGGAAGGTGACAGGAGAGAGGCATCTGATTTCTCTTCGTATGAGGACACTAATAATCATATGTATATGTGTGTGTGTATATATATATAAAATATACACACACAGGAAAATTAGAAAAAGAAAGTCTATCCTACCACCTATAAAAATATAAATGAAAATGGAAGACTTCATGCTAAATGAAGTAAGTCAGAAAGAAAAGTACTGTGTGACTGCACTTATATGTGGTATCTTAAAACACACACACACACACAGAAAAGACAAAATGGTCTATAGAAACCAAGCAAAGAGTGGTGTTTTCCAGTGACTGGGAGAAAAGAAAGCGAAGTGGGGAGATCTAAGTCAAAAGGAATAAACCTTGAATTACAAGATAATTTCTGAAGATCTAATGTACAACACAGATTTAAACACTGCATTATATTCTCAAAAGTTGCTGTGAGTAGATCTTTAGCTCTCTTACCGCACACACAGAGCTATACAGACAAGGTGGTAGATTTGTTAATTTTCTTGATCTTGACGATGCCACAATGTATATGTCAATCAAGTCATCACTTACACTTTAAATATACACAATTATATTTATCAATTATTCCTCAGTGAGGTTGGGAAAAAGAAAGCTTTCCAAAGGTTTCTCCTCACTCTTAAAATAAAATTTAAAATTTTTAAAGAAAAAAAAGAATATATATTTCCTTAGTAACGTTTCTCAGTCTAAAATTACTAAAAATATCTATGATTATTCCATACAGCAAGTATTTATGTAAATATTTATATTACCCAGAACCCAATTCAGTCCTATTTATCAATAAATTCAATAAATTTCCCATTAGTATCTACCAGGACCAAGTGCTTTCCTAATCAGTAAGAAAATAAATGATTCTGATCTTAGGGAGCACAAAAAGGCTTTCTAGATAGTGCAAAGAGAGAAAGAAGAAAGTAATAATTGCCTATAGACTGAGAAGAGTTTGGTCAGCTCAGTTTACTTAAACTTTGACACTGGATTCAAATCTTCCTATGCTACAGAATTGTTAGTGGTGCTACTAAACTGAAAAAGAAATGATAAGTTTCCAATCCATCTTCATTCTCCCTCTCTTTCCCCTGTGTTATTGGAGATTTGGGAAAAAAAAATGTGCCCATTTGTAAATTCTGTTGTCATGTCAAAAAGAGACTGTGTTGTTGCCAAATTTGTAGGATTTGGGGGGAAGAGTCTGCTGGCATGGCAGACTGCATAGAAGATAGAAGCACAATCTCCTCTTACTCTTACAGAAAATCTACTCCTGCCCTGCAGCTTGTGATTCTATTTCCTTTGCTTTGATAAACTACAAGTGGTTTTAAATTGAGTCATAAATTTCCCAAGCCTTTTAAAGACCAACTCCTACCTTTGATCCCCTCATCTCCCGTGGCAGTGAAATCTGGCTGGAGATGTGCACACACACAGAGCCCTGAGCGTTTAGACAGGGAGTTTAACATTTACAGGTTGTGTCTTGCAGAGCAACCTCGACTATTTAATATTCTTGAGCTGGAACCAGAGAGACTGCAAGTGGGGATGTGCAGGCTTGACAGGTCCCCAGGACATACCCAGCTGCATCCAGGGAAGACCCTAGCGCTGCAGCCAGTGATCATCATCGACGCCTCCAATGAACATCTCAGGGTGGCTCTGCTGACCACTGGCTTCGATATGGTCGACTAAAGTGAGTTATCTTTCATTTAATCATGATGTTTAGCATGCACAGTTTGCCTTGATTAATTATGTCCGAGGTACAGGACTGAATACTTTTAAGTATAAAGCCACTATGTTCAGCAAGAAATGATCAGTAAAATCAAAGTCACCACCAAGTCCTTATTTCCCTGGTGGGTCACCTGCAGAAGACCCCAGGCAGGTCTGCAGACCCCACCTACCTGCTTTTTCTCAGATCAGTTTATCAGGTGAGAGATAGCAGAGCGAGCGAGCGGTGCTTCTACCTAAGCAGGTCTCACACTCGCAGTCTGAAATAGGAGCGGCAATCTTTCTTACACGCTTCTGTGGCCTGATCCCTACCAGCTGCTCAGTGTCAGGACAGGCTTCACTTTTCTAAGTCATGGTCAATTCCAGGCTGTTCTCCGAGGAGGCCTGACTTTGGAGATGACTCTAACTTCGAAGTATTGCCTGAAGTCAGACCTATCCCCTCTCCTTACTTATAATATCCAATCTTTTCTTTTTTAAAGATTTATTTATTTATGCATACAAGAACTGGGGTGCAAGCCAGAGATGCAGGAGGTGAGAGGATTCACCAGAGACAGAGAGGGGAACAGAATAGGCAGACTGACTGAAATATGCTGCTGAGGGGAAAGTGGGAGAGGCAGGAGAGGTCTGCTGCACCATGTGGATCCCCTCCCTGGCCGGGATCGAACTCATGCTACAGTGGCTATGGGTGCTTCATAGTGCAGTGCTTAACAACTCTTGCACCAGGGAGGTCCCTAATACTCACTCTTGGTTTACCTTAACCACACACAGCCCCAATTCTCCTTTCTTTCCTTTCTTAGTATTCCCATTCTTTCCCTCAGTACAAGTAGTCTCAAGGAATGTTAGAGGTAAAGATCTTGTTGAATTGATTCTTATTGAAAGGTACATAGTCCATCAATCTGTCACTACCCTCCTGCCATGCCCTTAAGTCTTCTTTACTTTTAAAGTTTGAATTGAGACCAACTTTCCCTTCAGCTAACTGAATAGTGTCACATACGTTACTTTGTGGGGTTTTCATCAATTCACCTATATTTTCATTTATTCATTCAAATATTCATTAAGCACCAGTGCAATACAATACTTGAAGTATGTACTTGGCTTGGGTTTAAAGCCCATTTCTGAATCTAACAAGCTATATAAACCCGAGAGATTTGTTCAACCTTTCTATGTCAGTTTGGACATCTTTAAAACAGAGATAAAGTAATATTTATCTCAAAGTATTTGTTATTTATTACTAAATAGTTTTTTTTAATTTTTTTCCTAAATAGTTTTTAGAGCTTAGAATGTTCAGGTTCTGTTCTAAGCTTTATAAATATTTTTATACATTCATATATATTATTCACATATATTATGCATACAATAATGTATGTACAATATGTATGTATACATGAAAATGTGCTCATATATATAACTAGTTCATTTTCACATTTTAAAGATACGAGGTGGGTACTGCTATTAATCCCATATTATGTATGGGGAAACTGAGACACAAATGTTAAAATAACCTGTTTAAAGTCTTGTAGCCAGAGAGTGGATATAACGACTAATTGAGTTAGTATGTGAAGCACTGAGAAGAGAGTCTGGCACACAGTAAGCACTATCCAAGCATGAATTATGATTATGATAGTGTTGGTATTATAACATCCCAGGCTCTCTGCTAGGCACTAGAGATATAAGATACAGTCCCATCCTTGAAGGACTCCCCAGCGAAGTCATCCAAGGACATCAAGCTAATAATTATTTTACACTGAAAATGGTGAAGGCACAAGGGACTGCTGGGCCACAGTCAGGAGGTACTTGGATAAACCAGGAGCTATTATTGAGCAGCTGGCCTAAAAATATATAGTCCAAGCTAGATATCAATTTTAGAATTTCATGAAGCCACATTGAGAAAAGTAAAAGAGGGTCTCCCTAGTGGCTCAAGGGCTTAAGTCATAGCACTATGAAGCTATATGCAGCAGGAGTTCAATCCCCAATCAGGGAGGTGACCCACGTGGTGCAGCAGACCCTTCCTGTCCTGTCCATGTATCCCCTCAGCAGTATATTTCAATAGATCCAACTGCTCTGGTCCCTACTCTGTTTCTGATGTATCTTCTCACCCCCCACACCTCTGGCCTGTACCCCAGTTCTTGTATGCATAAATATTTAGAAAAAGAAGCAAAAGGAGAAATTAATTTTATAATATATCAAAATGTTATCATTCTAACATGCAATCAATACTTTAAAAATCACTACTGAGATATCTTACATTCTTTTTGCATATTATATCTTTGAAATCAGATGTGTATTTTATGCCTAGAGCATATATCAATTCAGATCACTCTCACTTCATGTGCTCAAGATCCACATGTGTCTGGTGTCTCCTAGATTGGTCAGAAGATACAGAAGACTTCCTGGAAGAAGGGACATTTGAGGTGAATGAGGAGGTTGAGTCCTATTTCTAATGATTCATGGGGAGGGGGACATTATGCATCACAGGTGACTTTGACCCCAGGTTCCACTTCTCCAGGACCATGTTCTATATGATCAGCAGAATAATGGCCCCCAAAGATCTATGATCCCCAGAGTCTATAAGTATATTACTTAACCTGGCAAGGGGGAATTAGGGTTGTAGATAAAATTAATGTTGCTAATCAGTGGCTTTTGAAAGGGGGAGAGTACCCTGTCTTATCCACATGGGCCTAATTTAACTATATAGGTCCTTATAAGAAAAGAAGGAGCTAGGAGAGTCCTTATCAGCAGGACACAGCCTGAGAAAGACTCCACCGGCCATTACTGGCTTTGAAGACAGAGGAAGGGGCCACGCAGCAAGGAGTGCGAGCAGCCTACAGAAAATGGAAAGGCGAGGAAACAGATTCTTCTTGAGAACCTCCAGAAGGAACACAGCCCTGCTGACACCTTAATTGTAGCTCAGTGAGACCCACTGCAGCTGTCTGACCTCCAGCACCGTGAAATAATAAAGTTGCCCTGTTTTAAGCCCTAAGTGTATGGCCATTTGTTACTGCAGACCCATCTCCCCATGCTGCACAGTAGGAAACCCAACCTGAACCCCCACTCCTTGAAAGGCTCCTCCAGCCCCTGGGTTGGGTTCCTGAGACTTGGAGCTGGGCCATTTTGCAGGCTGCCCCCACTGGCATTACCAAGGTCAGTCAGCATCCCCTGGAGGCACAGTGTCCACCACCCAACATCCTGGGGGGTTCTTGTTTCCTGAACAGTCCCTGCTGAATGAGGTAATGTAAGTGAAAGTCCTTTGCCTTCTCAAAAATGACCCTCACCTGGCATTGCTGTTCATAATGTTAATAAAAATATAACAGGAGAAGCTGGGGAAGTGAGGAGGCAGATGGGAACTCTGCACTTCATTTACTATTTTGTAATCCTAAAACTGCTCTAAAAGATGAAATCTATTACTTTGTAAAAAGTAAATGCAAATATAAAAAAAATTAAGAGAAAATGACTCACAACGTTAGTCCTGCAAATATGCAAAAGACCTTGTGTTTACAAGACATAAAGGAGAGAGGATGAGGAGAGTCAAGAGGCTGCTTTTCAAAGCACATGAGGAAGACTGAACAGCATCATCAAATGAGGAGCCAGGAAGCCACAGCTCAATTCCAGGGAAAATGGACATGGCTGTACTTTTGAACTTGGGGAATACATGACCTCTAGTGTCCCAGACCCTTGCTCTGTGTATATCAGGAAAGGAAAATGGACCAGTGATCTCGGCAAGTGATCTAAATGATGATCTCAAGTCCTCTCTGCCAAACTCAGAGTCCACTCACTGGAACAGCTTGAGTATGTTGGGGATCATGGCTCATGACGAGAAAAGGCATCCAGAGGTGCTAGTCAGGTCTCTGGATAACTACCCATGACCTCTTGTCAAGGGCTGTGAGGGTAGAGAGGCTGGCATGAGCTGGGAGAAGCCAGAGAAGGACTGGACTGTTTCACATGAATAGTCTCCTTCCTGGCTCCGCGGGAGGAGGCCCGGAGAACACAGAGACGTGTGGGGAGGACACGGTCCTCTGTTAACATTCCTAATGTGTTTCTGAGAGCTTGTGCTGAACATCAAGAAGAGTATCAGTTCACTCTCTGCTCCCAGCTGTCCGAAAAGACAGATTTGTTTTTTTCCAGTTTTCAAAACTGCACTGTAGGAGGGTTTAAGAGGTCAAAGAGCAGCGGTTGCAAGGCCCCTTGGGGGAATGAGCGGAGAGAAGAGGGGTCCTGAGAAGAGCACCAAGTGCAACTTGAGGGCCTCTACACCAGACAGGGAGATGTATCACCACCGCAGGTTGGAGAGCAGACGCTGGCTAGCCCGAGAGCGGGCACTGTGGGATTTATAGCCTTAATACAGTTTATGCTTTCATGGCCTCATTGGTTGGAAATGTGCAAGGTTCCATAATAAAACTCAAAGCCGAAATGGTAAAATATATTGCCTGGGAACCTGGGGACCAACAGAGAACCCTCCAGCCAAGGACCCAACAAACCCTCAGCTTGGGACAAAGGGACAGGCACTGCCACGAGCAATTCCGTAGCTCTGGGCATTGGTTTACCCCCATCTCCACCCTTCTTCAGTGATGGAGCAGGTGTGTCCCAGAAAGGGACACGCAGAGGCAGAAAACAGGTAGAGATGAGCAACTTGGTGTGTGACCAGACAGGACCCTGAGGGCTCCTTGGGAACACAAAAGACGCTGATGTGGTTCTGCCGTGGGGCTCTGCCGTGTGAGCTGGACGCCACTTGTCACAGCAGCAAAGAGGAACACCCACCCGTTTCAGCTCATGGACACAGCCTCACACAGATATGGGAGAGAATTTGGTAAATAATTAGTTATCTGAAATCAATGTTTTCTCTTTCTTGGTGACATCCTGAAGTACTTATTACCTGGCAGGAAAATGAGGCAGTTCAGCTGGAAGCTTAAGGGGTCCAGAAGCGGATTTAATTGAATACCATCCTCGAAGCACATCCCTTAAGCACTTGGTTATTAGAGGAGGAAGAGGAATACGTCTGTGCATGGCGGGCTGGGAGCATTCCTAAGAAGACACCATTTCTGTCACCCCTGTCATTTCAGGACCGAGTTGGGCAGACCTGGGAGAGGTGGATGAGAACTGAAGGACCAGCAGTCCCAGGCTGCCCGGAAACTTGTCTGCTTTAAATACAATGCACAGTTGAGGGCGAAACAAAGGGAATAAGGCAGAGGAGGAGGCTGTGACTCTGCTATTTTTAAACTACCAATTAGAATGTCTAAATTACGTGGCTAGAACTACCACATCCGCTCCAAGTTAATCATACTCTGCTGAGCTGAAGTTTTAAGTCTTCTGTTTTCCAAGCCCCTGATCAGAATATTTTAAAGAATCATTTCTTGGCTGCGTCCAGCCCAAAGTGAGTTGTGGCTTAGTACAGTTACCCCTGAGAATTTTCATGGTGAGACTTCTAAAAATCTGCCTTTTGAGTATGTTTTTCTTTTCTTTTGATTTCTGGGGGGAAATAATTTTGAAAAAGAGAAAGACAAAAGAGAAAAAAAAATCTGTATGGAGATTAAAAAGCAGAAACAGTGGTAATTATTTTGCAATTCTGTCACACCAATCAAATTAACATGATTAATGTGGGCTGCTCACCACTTACCCTCAGCCTCCTGTGAGCGCTCCTGTCCCTCCAAGGTCCTGCCATCTAAGCAGTAAGAATATGGTGTTTTGCTGAGGGCAAATGACTCCAATTTTCTTGGACCCCCAGAGTTCAACTAAAATGAAAGATGAGAGACAATGCATATTGAAAGCCTTATCAAACCCACTTGGAAGTTCTGATACAAGGTTCAGGCTTTCTGAAGATTGCATGAACCATAAAGGTGCAGGAATGCCCAATAATTCCAGCACTATCCACACTGCACAGCTTCGACACTGCTTATCACCGGCCGTGGGGGTCTATGTAATGTGTGGTAGTTCATAATCTTCCAAAGCTATCTGAGACGAAACAAACAAGAAAAAAAAGCAACTGAGAGACAATAAGGACTGAGAGGAAGAAAGTGCCAACAAAAAAGTGTGCACACACAGCCTTGAAACAACACTGATCTTATTATTTTTTAAAATTTATTTATTTATTAATTATATTTGACATCATTTGTAGTCCCCAGGGAGTACCCACCACCATTTCACCTGTGCACCATCACCTCAGTCCCTTGTGCACCTCTTCCTCTGGCCTCTTCCTCGTCTTTGCCCTTCCACCTTCCCCCCCCACCCATGGTCCCTTTGGTTTATCCTGGCTTTTTGGTCTTGTTGAGTTTTTTTGTTTACTTTTGGTTGTAATTGCCCAATTCCTTGAGCTTATTCTTTGTTGTTGTTGTTGTTCTTTCATATTCCTCCTAATAGTGAAGCCATCCGATATTTTTCTCTTGCCTTCTGACTTGTTTCACTGAGTAATTCCTTCTAGTTCCATCTGTGTTTATATAAATGTCCCTAGTTTCTCATTTCTGATTGCTGAATAACATTCCATTGTGTATATGTACCACATCTTCTTGATCCAGTCATCTACTGAAAGTAAAAGGTTGGAAAACACTGATCTATTTATTTACTGAGGTGTTAGACGGTAGCACATGCCCCTATATGCTGTGGGGAAGCACATTCCATTGGGTTATTGAGAAGTTGTGTCCTGTCAATATTTCCTAGTTATGCATGAACTTTTTTGAATCCTATCAGTAAGGAGGAGAATGTTAATTTGTTTTTCTCAGAAAAGAGTAAGAAAGATTCTTCAGGACACACACAGCAAATGTTTGAGAAATACTGCACTCTCTTTTAGCAACAGCTCTGGAGAGACAGAACAGGAGCTGGGGGCACCATGTGCAAGCATGTTCGGGGACCACAGCTGGTGCGGCCGGCTCCTTCCACTGTCTGGGGCCGCCTGCACTGTAGTTTCCTATTATTACATTTTCCGGCCCAAGGCTTCATGCCCTACGATCTCACATTTACCAAAAGACTGCCTAGACCATTAAAAAATTTTAAGACAAATGATGGTGGACATAAAATCACTTTTTAAACGTGTGCTTATGGCTTTTAAGCATTAAAAAAATGTATCCGTGTGTATAGTGGAACGACACATCTTGCTGTGGAAGCACCTTTTAAAGGAGGCTCTTTTGTTCTCCGGAGCTGCAGGCATTTGAATGAAAGCGAGATGAAGCAGACAGTACCAGCGGGGTTCCAAGGCAGCATCATAAGGGATCGCAACAGACACAAAACAGTCGTGGTTCTATCTTCTTGTTGGGAAGTTGCCCAATAATTAAATAATTCTTTGAAAAAAAAAAAGTCAGGAATGGGGTGCAAGTGGAACCCCAGTCTCTGAGCAGTTCTCCTCTAGCCCTATCCTCGCTGTAATACTACAGTAGATTTTCTTCCTGCCACAAAAAATAATACCAGTTCTCTTCGCTCCTGCAAAGAGTTCATTTTAGGGTCCAGAGAGGGTGCCCATTTCCCTTTTTATACTGAGCCTCCGTCCTGTGAGCACTGATGAAATGATGTCACATGCTGAGTTCAATAACTGCAGTTGCCTAGTTCCTGACCATGTGTTTGAGCTATAATGAGTGTCACTGTTTTAAAGGAATGACTGATACACTGAAGGAACCAGAATAGGGCTCTGAGCACTAGCAAACAAGGACTCCTATTTAGCAGCTGTGAGCAGGGCTAAAGGTCATCCCTGCCCCCCTCTCAGGCGCACCCCACGCCCCTCCCACCCCACACCTACTGCTCATAAACTGCAAATCCACATTCAGAGTTCAGATTTTAACCTTGCAAACTGCATCAAAAAATCTGATGCTCATAAAGCCAAGGCCTGTCTTCCTTGTTTGGTGTTTGTCATTTACCAACACGCTGTCCTTGGGCAAGAGACTTCATTTTTCTGAGGCTGCAGTTTCTTGCCTGTCAAAGGAAGAGCATCGCTGGGACTGAGTGACATTCTGTGGTTCTCACTGGGCACATTGTTAGTTACTCTCAGGGAATGCCACTAGGATCAGCCAGAGGGAAAATGGTGAGCTTCAGTGTTAGTCTACGAATTAGAAAGGGAGCCAGCGGTGGAGGGAAGGAGGAAGGAAGGAAGGAAAAGGTCTATATTAAAAACTGACTCTATGTCAAACTTAAAAGAGGCAATAACACATAAAACTAGGAAAAGGAAACCAGCAAGAGTGCATATACAACATTGACAATTTATAAATTGTCTAAAAATGGTTCTTGATGGTCAAGAATTCACTAAAATAGCCACAAAACATTTACTATGTAAACACTGTATCAGGAGTTTGTAGGAGAACAGGACACAGCCCTCAAGGGGTCCCCTATACTGGGGACATGCGGTCCTGGGTGTCTGCTGAATTCGACCATGGGTGTATGCAGAAGACAATGCATAAGTGTAAGCTGAGTCTTAAAAGTAAGTAGGTGTTAGCCACATAGAAAGGAGGTGAAGAAGCCCCATCTGGGAAAATACAAGAGGCCAGGGAACACAGGCAGGAGAGACACAAAGGGTTTGGACAGGCTTGAGCATGGAGCATGGGTGACTGGAGGTGAGAGAGGCCAGGAAGGAGAATGGTGGAGAGAGGCAGCAGGCCCAGGACTGGGTCCACCCAACAGCACAGCTCTGGGGGCACCTGGAGTGGGTGCTGAGCAGGAGGAGAACATCAATTCAACGTGTTCACTCTGTAGGAAGATGACTCCGCCAGCACAAATGGAGAAACAGGTGAGGGAGTGTGTGGTGGAGGTGGGGCCATGGAGTGGGGATGTAAGCAGGTGAAGGTGGTGGTGACATGTGGTGACATGACTGATATTAAAACAAGGAACACTTATCCACAGAGGGCACAGCCAAAGTTAGGGGTCTAAGCTGTGGCCCTGGGGCCAAATCCTGCCCCTTGTCTGGTTGTGCAGCTCAGAGCTAAGGATCATTTCTATATTTTAAATTGCTGAAAAGAAATTTTTAATGACCATTTTATGAAAATGATATGCAATTCAATTTCTCCCAGCCACATCTATTTGTTCACTGTTGTGCGGGACTGCGTTAGAGGTTCAGTGGCAGAGCTGAGTAGTGGCAATACACCCAATGACTTTGAAAGGAGAATATATTTACAATCTGCCTTTTACAGAAAAAGTCTGTAGCCCTAAGATTTGAAAATGAGAGGGTATAGGCTCCTTAAGGGCACAGGTGATGTTTCCATTTTTATGAAGTAATAAAAAAGACATATACAGTATAGTGATAGATAACAGACCAATAGATCCATGGAGCACGGAGGTGGTGGGGGGAGGGGGGAGGGGGCATTGAGTGCAAAGGGCATGAGGAAAACATAGAAATGTTCTGTATCTTGATTGTGGTAGTGCTGGGAGGGTGATGGAACTCTGCACCTAAAGTGAGTCCTTTTTTGTGTGTTAAATTACACCTCAATAAAACTGACAAAAAATAAATCATCCTGGCGCTGCCATAAAACTCCTGAATTAAAACGTTTGTAGCCTGAGCCCAGGGTATAAGTGTTTAAGAGCCAGACAGGTGATTTTGAATCACACTCGAAATTTGCAAATGACCTCATTACCATCTTACTGAGCTGGCTGGAGATACCTTGGCCATGGAGCCTTTCACCAGTGTCAGCTTTTGAAGACAGTGATGGTGACACAGTCGCTTCAGAAGAGACTTTACTAAACTAGAAAGAACCTCATAAGCTCAAGCAGGCCAGTGTCCTCCCTCTCAGCAGCCCCAGATGCAAATCTGCTTCCTGAGTTCTGCCTAGACTTACTGCAGGCAGGCAGAAGATTCCAGAACACCTTTAAAATGGGTTCCTGAGTGGGTTTCACCCTGAGAGTCACTTCCAAAAGACTGCCCCAAACCAAATCTCCCATAAGTGAGCAGATGAGCTTCTCCATCCCCAATGCTCCCCTGTCACCTAGGTAATACTATAGTCCCCTCCATACCAAGAGCTGTGCAGTGTTAAATGATGGGTTATTTTCAAGTCTACTTGCCTCTCTATGGAAATTAAGAAAGGTATGCATTGCACATAACTTGCATAAAACTATGCCTGATTTGGAAAAAAAAAACAGGTTTCAACAAATAGGTCGTAGAAAGTTACAGGTTTTAACAAAAGAAATATGTCACTTTGGGAAGGGATGAGAAATTGTGTGTGATGGCTCTAGGGCTGGGTTCAGAAGTTCAGAGTGTAACGCAATCCATGACACTACCTGTGATGAAATGCTTCTTAATGTTGGTAACTAGCACTCCAGGGTTGCTTCAGCCTGTTTAATTGTGTAAGATAGCATCTAGATGTTTAGCATACTGTAATTTGGAAAGCAGTGCATTATGGGTTAGAGTAAATTACCACCCAAATGCTGCTAAAAACTTCCAGCCAAAGGTAGAAATGGGTATTATATGGGCTACGGCAGTAGAAATTTTACCCTCCTGGAGGCTGACTGGCTTGTCTTGATCAGGTATTGTCACTCCTCAGGAACCTGCATTAATAGAATTCCTGGTAAAATAGAGCAAGTCACAAAGCAATTGCTGCATAAAGAATAGCTTGATTACACCATCTCTAGACAATGTCAAAGAGAATCCAATATCCAAGTCAGAGGGACTATTACTGGATTATTGGGAAGATTATTTTTGTCCCTATTGGTTTTATTTTTGTTTCTGTCTTCAGAATTTTTTTGTTCCATTTTAAAGCAGCCTTGTTTTATAGAACAATTCTTAATCTGGGAGTGGAGCAGATCCTAAATAATGTAAGACAAAACATTGCAGGTACCGTGCAACTCTCAGAAAAAAAACCCAAATATCCTAATATCCATGCATCTCAGATATATTTAATATGAGAACAAAAAGAGAAAGGCTTTGGTGCCTCAAGAAAGCAGGCAAGTATATTCATCACTTCAGAGCAGCAGTGTCTGGAACTGCGAACGGAAGTTTTTTGTGAAGTAACAGCAGTGGTCGCATTCACAGCAGACACCACACTACCATACCCCAGACCACCATCTGCTATGAGAGTACGTGCCAAAGAGTTATAAAGATGACAGAAAGAGTGTCTGTAAAACCATTGTCTGCGAAGAGTGTCTCCTCAGACATTGTAAGCACTGACTAAAGGGTAACAACCGCCACCATCTTTTTCATCATCAACCCTATTTCAGCAATAGTTGTGACTTGAGGATCACAAAGACTTCAGCATCCTGCCCAGTTTCATAAAGTAGTAAATGAATTAAGAGGATTCTAATTCATCTGATTGACTCTAAATCTATGGTTTTAACCAAGCGCTAATACCTTCATCGTGTATTGCTGCCTGAGCCAGCTGAGAAAATGATTTCCCCAATACAAAATTACTCTCCTGGGTCTCAGTAAAAAGAGATTTCGGAAACAATGCAGAGATCTATATTTATCTATTGGTGGGTCTCCAATTAGGACACTTGAGTTGAGTGAAGGGGACGCTTCAGGGCGAAGGACAGTCTGATGGCTGCTTGGGGGAGGGTGGGCACTGGGTCAGGCTAAGGGAAGGCCTCGTTTACATTTTCATTGGAAGTGCTTGGGTCCTGCACCTTCACCTCTAGTTCTGACTCTGGGTGAGAAGAGCACGCTTAACACCGGGGTCACTGGAATTTATCTGACAGATGAAGTGTATTTAGATACACACAAGTTTTTGAAAAATGATTTGTTTCACAGTTTCTCTCAAGAAAACATATAAGGTGTCTAAAGTCAAGTAGGTTGAATAGCTTAGTTTTTCATAAAGACATTTCAGCCCTGAGTGATGAGAATCACTTAGCTCGCCTATATTCGAGGAAACAAATTCATCTGTACTCAAGAAAGGATTGCAGAGACCAGAAACTGAAAATGGTCATGGGCAGTTCTGAGATGGGTTTGGTTGCTAGGGTGCCTGCTGATGCATAAATAGATAAGGACCCCACAAAAATCTTATTAATAAAGTTGATGCATCTTTGGTTGACTGGCCAACTATGGCTGCCTTCAAAGTCATTAAACTTCAGACCAGGCTCCATATTTATTAAGAGATTTTGCTGCCTGATAGTCTGTACGGGGATATTCTTATAGCAGCTATTGCTATCATGTTCAGCCACTGGGTAAATTTCCAGCAACCAAGAGAAACTGAAACAAGCTTAATATGATTCAACTATAAGAATGCAATAGGAAATATAATGGAAAATGCCAGATACCAATGATTTCCTCAAAGGCAATTTTACTTCATTGACATTAGAGAAGCATTGCTTCAGGAACCCAGGAATCCATGCAAGAAAAAATTTTGCTTTATATGAAAGCACTGTTGACCCTTCAAATCATCTTCACCACCATTATCATCATCATCATTATCTGCAGAGTTAATGTTTGTTGACCAACTAAGCACATGAGCCACTGGACTAAGCACTTTATCTCACTTAGTTGTCTACCCCAAAACTGTAAAATAGACTGTTATTATCTTTCATTTTACTTTAAGGATCCCAAGGATTAAAGCAAGTCCCTTGCCAATGTTTACATAGTTAAACTGCAGCAAAGTTAATAATCCAAGTCATCTGTTTTTAGTCTACATGCTCATTGTAATGGCAGACATTGAGCTCAGTACTTTTCACAAATTCAGTTCTGAAAAAAGGCCAATGAAGTAGGTACCAGTATGTACTGGGCAGACTTTACTCCAGTTCCCTTTATCCTGCCCCCACCTACACACACTTACTCACACACACACTTTTTCCAAAGGCAATGCTCACACTCTTCCACTGTGGGTACCTTTGCTTATGCCCTTACCCAGTGCCATGCTGAGGCTTATCTTTTCTGCATTCAGCTTCCATTTCAACTCTGGGATAAAAGCCACACTGCAGACCATCAGCGTGGTTTGGATTCCAAAGTCCCTAAGGGACGAGATGATGCAACCCAGAAATTGGGAAGAAGTTGTTGACAATATAGTAAGCCTTGGCCAATAAGAGACATGAGCTAAGATGGAATTGAACAAATAGATCCCTCTTCTCTCTCCCTTCCAGGAATGGCTCTGAGATGTGTTTTCTAATCCCAAACTCTCTAGCGAATGCCCCTTGTTATAATGTGGTAGCCAGCAGAGTGGAGGGTTACCTGGGGCAGGAGATTCCCTGAACTTCCCATTTACCTCTAAGTGCTCTTGGGGGATGGGCAGCAAGCAGGAGAAAGCTCTCCATGGGAGAAGTGAGCTGCTGGAGGGAAGCCATAGGTGGGATGGAAACTGACTTTCCTAAAGTTGCTGGTGGATAAAGGCAGAGCAACTACTTTTACTTACCCCACCCCTCTCTTCCCAAATGTCTTGACAGTTCTTGTCCAAGTTGTATTAGGGAAGAGTTACATTTCTGACCCTAATGGTTACATAAGCAAATGCTAACTTAACCGCTCCAAGTCTCAAATCCTTCAAAATGGAGATGGAAAGAGTATTCCCTTCATGGTCTTGGGAAGACTGACATGTGACTATGCATGCATGCAAAGCACCCTGCAGAGAGCCAACAATACCCTTAGTTCTCCCATTCCTCATTGTCTACGACCCCTGCTTCAGTGTAGAAACACTGAAGAGGACTTTCTTCTACCTACCTAAATTTCTACCATTTTGCCTTTGAACCAAGTTTAAGTTTCCTAAATATTTTATTCTTCAGCTCTCTATCTCAAAATCCTCAAAATACATATCCATTCTTTCTGCCCATAAAAAGGACAGGATGCCCATTGTTCCCTTTATCATTAAGACTGAGAAAGTATTTGAGTCATTCTCACATTAGAATTTGAAACCAAGAGATAATCATTTGGATAGAAACATTTTGCCCTGCTGCGCAGCAATGGACTGATATCCAAGTGGGGCCTAAGGGCACCTCTCCAAATGGCAGATGGCAAATAACTGACTTTGTATAAGTAACTCTACCTGGCGATTACATCTAATAATTCAGGCTTGATCCTGGAGACTGCCCGTGCAGAGAGCACTTCTACTGCCACTTTCAATTAAAAGGCATCCTCGACAGAAAGTCTGCTTTCATTGAAAAAATACTGTATTGTATATACGTTTTGGAGAGGTTGGTATGAGATGCTGTCCCACACCCCTGCCGTCAGCTCTTGGTGGTTCATAAGGATTCCTTTAATAAGTCATTATTACTATATTGAAGTAAGTCTAGTCTCTGAGCCAAACTCTAATTGTTGGGAGACGAGTGGAACCAACAATATAAAACAACATCATTATATATTTACAATTTACTGTGTATTTGTTATGTGGCAAATACTGAAATTACTCTCCTAATCCCATGAGGGGTATATATTAACCTCACATTACAGATAAGGAAAGCTGAATAAAGGCTCAGTATGACTAGCAAAGGTGGACTGGGAATTTGTCTTTGAATTTTCCTGGACATGAGTTTTCCTGGACAATAGTAAATATTTGCTAAATGGGTGAATGACTGAGGGTCTCTAAAACCCACATTTTCAATCTCTATGTTATACTGAACCTATATACAGCAAATTCAATGCCTTGGATGTTGTACATGTTCCCCAGTCAAAGATGGTCAACAACTATACAAAACAAAAGTTGTCTTCAAAAAATGTAGCACCCGAATGGATAACTAATCAGGATACATCCAGACAAGAGAATGGCATTAGCTTGATGACTAATATATTTATATCTAGCTTGATAGCTAAAAAGAAATTAGCTACCAAGTCATGAAAAGACAAGGATAAAATTTAAGCACATTGCTAAGTGAAAGAAGTCAATCTGGAAAGGATACCTACTGTAGAACTCCAACTCTCTGATATTCTGGAAGAGGCTAATGTACAGATAGTAAAAAAGACTAATTATCAGGGGCTGGGTGGTGTGGAGAATGTATGGGCAGAGCACAGAGGATTTTTATGGCAGTGAAACTATTCTGGATAAAACTATAATGATAGATATGTGTGACCATACATTTGTCCAAACACAAAGAATGTACAACACCAAAAGTGAGCCCTAAAGTAAACTATAAAAACTCTAGGTAATGATGATGCATTAATGTAGGTTCATCCTTGGAAAAAATGTACATCTCTGATGAGGAATGTTGAAAATGGGAGAGGCTATGCTTGTGTGCAGGCAGCGGGCATATAGGAAATCTTCGTACCCTATCCCCAATTTTCCTGTGAACCTAAAATTGCTCTTAAAATATTTCTTAAAAAAAGGTAGTACGAAGGGACTAGGACCCACGGAGTTGCATGACAGCTATGCAGAGAACACCTGCACTGTGCTGGGGACAGCTTTACAGCCACTGTTGAACACTGTGGGTCACTCCTCAGGCCAAAATCAGGACTCAAGCAGGCCACACTTACCAAGGGCTGGCCAGAAGGTCATCTTGGCTTTGGATCACTAATTTTCGACATTAGAATTATGGCCTCAAGGAATGAAAACAAATTCAGAGAGGAAACTTGAACAAGGCAAGGTGGTTGGTCCTGGGGTTGAGTTGTAACCTTCCCACCCATAGTCTGGGCTCTGGAGTATGTTCCCAAAGTATCTGGGATACAGAATTGCTCCCCACCCCCCCACCCCCCCACCCTCTCACCCCCCCACCCTCTCACCCCCCATCCCTGGGAACTCACTGATGACCCAATAGGCTGATGAGTGCACAATATTCACCTCCACACAGTATTTTTCCTGGCATTATTAAGCTACAGAAGCAGCATATTGTTGCAATTTGGCTAGAGGTTACTGCTCTCTGCTACCCAGAGATGTGCCAACACTTCTCCATAGTTAAATTAAATGACTACAAGGAAGGAAAAGTCCATTTACATTTAGCTCTCCCCCATCTTTTTTTAATAGACACCTCTTTTTAACTCATTTCTCCTTCTAACCAGTGAATTTTTCTTCCTATTAGAGGTTATCTCCTGAGTTTACTGTCGAGTTCATTTTAATTCTTGCATACTCTTATGAGATATTCATTCGAAATGAATTGCTATCCTGTCAGTTAACACAGCTCAGCTCCTGGCAAGGGAATTGTATTTCTTTAATGGCTTTATTCCTCTAAACATATTCTTTTTAGAGGTCTCCATTATCCCCCAGTCCTTGGAGGAACCACTGGCAATGGTAGAATAGGGCTCTTTGCTGCCTAGAGGCTTGAGAAACAAATCTGAAATATTTTAAAACCAGGGAGCTCCTGAACTGACGTGTGTCCTGGATTGACTGTTACTGGGCGCTGAGCACCGAACACAACACAGAACCACAATTCTTCTTCCCAGCAATCAGGGCGCCGAATGAGTTTTTCTGCACTTCAAAACGGACAGAGGTTTGCAGTAATTGAATGAAATAATGTACAATAATTTAAAATATTGTTCATCCAGAGAGAGATTAGGTTTTAATTAAACGGTGTCATTTAATATACCGTCCAGCAGATACTATAATTGGTTTCTTTAGCGGAGAACACAGTACTATCTAAGCTCTATTCCAGTGCTAATGGTGCTAATTTAGCCCAGTGGATACATAAACAGCTGCTGCTGACACCTCTGGTGAACAAGAAGTAAGCTTGGACCGTGGCATCTGCACAACTGCTCATCCATCATCTCTGAAATAAAATCACTCATACCCTGAACAAAACCTGTTTACACTTAGCAGGTAGGATGGCTGGGACTTCCAGGGGGTATGAAGATGCTCATTTATATGGTGACCAAAAGGTAGGGGTTATCTCAAAGCGATGATGAGATGACGTTTCATTTGAGTAGGGAGAATGGCATTTATTATTTTTAAAACCTGGTAGAAAGGCAAGCTAGCGTGTCCTAATTCATTCGGAGCGGGCAGGGCAATTTTCTGGCACCACCAGTTAGTGTATTTTAGCTGCTATCTTCTGTTGGTCATTCTC
The DNA here is from genome assembly GCA_019455555.1 of Galemys pyrenaicus. Taxonomy (NCBI): domain Eukaryota; kingdom Metazoa; phylum Chordata; class Mammalia; order Eulipotyphla; family Talpidae; genus Galemys; species Galemys pyrenaicus. The sequence goes on from JAGFMF010011823.1 coordinate 10,313,166, forward strand.
AAGGACGTTTTCATTTCCAGGCTTGGCTCCTATTTCCTCGTGGCTCATTCCCGAAATGTGATACAATAGGTCCTGTTCTCTTCAAACCCTTATGCTTGATAATTCTGAACAAAGCTAGAAGGGGTGGGGGTGGGATGGAGGAGAATTTAACTGAATCTAAAAGAAAAAAATTACCTGCCATGGTCTAATGCCCCACACAAACTACAAAGTAGCCAGAGATTAGATTAAATTCCTTTGCTAAATTCTTTGTGTTCAAAAATATATGCATTGTACCTAGGGATGGAAAACTTTCATTTCCCTGTTTGCAAATGACTGCCAACCGTGTTTATTTTGGAAAAGAATGGAAACATTGATTATAGCAAAGAGCTAGCTGGGTCACAGTGCCAGAAAAACAGGCCGGCTCTATCACTGGGTGGGGAAACAGAACTGACAACCCCAGGAGAGGGACCCTGGGGTGCAACTCCACCTTTATCGACTTTCCCATGGATAATCGGGATTTGGTTAGAGCATTTCAGAGCTCCTCCTGCCCTGTGAGAACCCAGGAAAGTGCTGCTGGACTGTTCGTCAGAACACGGGAAGTGCTCCTGGGGACACAGAAATGATTTGTAAATGGTATCTGCAAAGCTCTAAAAAAGGAAACTCCCTGCCAACTCAAGAGAGCTGGCAACCCAAGCTGGGCAAAAGAATACCAGATGAATTAAGGTTGCCTTGGATTTCTCTTGGGGCCCCCCAGTTAAAAGGACAACCCTTACGCCCATAAAACTGCAAATCAAAACTAAACTGTCAGGGGCCATCATCGTCACTGATAGCACAAGTTTTCTTCTCTTAGAGCACTAATCGGGACTCCTGGTCTCCCTGGGTTTTCTTTTCGACCAAGCAAACCATACTCACTGAACTGAAGAACAATTAAAAAATAGTGACAGTATTGGAGGCAATTGGAAGCTCCACTTTGCATCCTTGTAAATTACTCTTTAAATCAGGGCCACCCAGTTGCATCCACAGCACATGCCAGAAGGTTCTCACTGACCTCCTAACTGCCTCACTGATGCTTTTCTATGTCCCCTACCCCCCACATCACAGAATTTCTTGGGATTATCTCAGTACTGCATGCTTTTCCAAGTCTATGTGTTGTCACCCAATTACTTTCCTTTTTTCTTCTCTTAAGAAAAAAGACTTCATGGGGCCTCCCTGGTGGTGCAGTTGGTTAAGCAACACACTATGAAGCAAACCGCAGCCACTGCAGCACGAGTTCAATCCCTTCTGCCGGCTGGGGAGGGGACCCACATGGTGCAGGCAGACCTCTCCTGCCTCGCCCGCTGCTCCCCTCAGCAGTGTACTTCTGTTGATCTGCCTGTTCTGCTCCCCGCTCTGACTGTGGTGAATCCTCTCACCCCCCACACCTCTGGCCTGTACCCCAGTGCTTGTATGCATAAATAAATAAATCTTTAAAAAAAAAAGAAAGAAAAAAGGCTTCACTGATCGGTTCCTGATTGAACCGATCCATCTCTTAAAACCCCAACCTGGAACTGCTACAGGGCAACCCTAATATAAAATGGGTTTTCCTTAGCAGTATGGCGGTTCCTCAGTCTACTAAGAATGGAACTTCCATATGATCCAGCAATCCCACTCCTAGGAATATACCCAAAAGACACAAATACACTGAT